>CAJNDT010005959.1:0-282500 GCA_905221615.1 Symbiodinium sp. CCMP2592
ATAATTACGTATGCTTCGATTATAAAAAATATAAGTCGTATTTAATCTATATTCTTATATATAACGAGACAAAGACGTATCGAATTATATTTAATCATAATATCTCTAAGATAATGTTCGAGTCGCGATTACCCGTGATATATCATATCAGAAAAATCGAAAACCTATGGGTAACGGTCCGGAAATGAATTTCAATATATATAATGAAATGAGTCCAAAGACCGCGTGCCACAAGCCTATTTTATATTCATATCAATATCTAAATTCTCATATAAACGCCGTCCGGAAACGAAATTGAATTCATATACGCAACGAGTGAATTATCCGTATATCACATAAAATTACGCCTACTATATATTTATATCATCTCATATATATATATATATCTATATAAGTATCTATTTATGAGGGATTTACGAGGGGCCAAGAAGGTATAGATCTATCTAATATCGAATAAAGAGATCGAGAGTAGTTTCGGTAAACTAGATATATTATCAAGAAAGTCACGCTCTTCAAATAATAAAATGAACTGATCATTATAATATCATCTTGAAATAAAAATTAGCCATTCGTAATATAGATATTCGATATCATAGGCAACCGGTCGAGATATAAATGGTCAGATATCATTTAGCCACTAGCTATTCTCCGTATAGACGCTCGATTCCATAAAGACCCGGTCGGATTACATATCAGGGGCAACTCAACATACCAAAATATATCGTGCCCCCCAATAAACGCTCAATTCCACAAGCAACCGGGGGAGCAATACATAAATAATCATAGTGTTCCCCCATATTATCGCAGCGTATCAAAACCAGCCATTCCCCATACAGACACTCATCAACAGCATCACAACATATCAAAACTCGTAGGGAAGCTCGATTCTTTCAGGCCGAGAACCCGTTCCACTAGTATCGTAAAGAACAACTACATACTGACTGAATCATTAAGTTTATAAATATACCTGGCGGTAAAACGTTGAGGGTTTCGGGATTCGGGCGTCTCCGGACATCCCAAAACCCCCCACCGCCCATCCCGAAACCCCCCCACCGCCCGTCAAAACCCAGCTCGGTCCTCCGCCACGTGCCTGTTCCACACTGCCTACCAAAAACATTATTATCATAATTTTTGTTGTTATTTTGATTTTAATTGTTATTATTCCCTTACCGCCGACCGACTAAAACTTAACCTCAAAACCCAGCCCTTTGCATCTGGCTGTCTCGATATGCCTTGCTACCCTCAAAATTATGCCCGGGGTCGCGCGGCAGTGGCGGCGGCCATTACATGCATACATGTAGCTCTGATAATTTCAATATCCTTCGAAGACTTCCCAATTCAGTCATGCCAGAGAAGCAGCAACGACAAAGCTGGTTGCTTTTCTGGCAACTTCTTCCGCATGCTGGCACTATCTGTCTGCGACAGATGTGAGACTTGAAACATTCAAAAAATGAGTCTGCCAATGTTCATATACGTAGCTGAAGCAAGGCTGGCATGAACAGTGACGTTACAACCCTTAAACCTGAAGCTTTGCAACGCAACGACTTCAGATGTCAATCCCAAAGCCTCTACTTAAACTCCCCAAATGCGAAGACGACTGAGGCAACTGAGGTCACCTTGACCCCTGTCTGTGACTCGCGGGATGCATCTCCCGAAGAAAAAATCCAGAACTCGACCGAACAGGACAGTAGGTCCATGTTCAAGCAGAGGGATTTTGGGATTTTGCGCTGAGGGATCTGGGTTGCTGTTGTTGGTCTTTGAGTTTAGTTGAAAGTTTGGAGCCTGCAGGAGCCAAGCTGCATGCAGGAATCTAGGTTTCGGGGTGCGGGCACTAAGGCAGAAAAGCCTCCGCCGCGCAAACTTCCAGCCCGAACAGCTGGAGAAATGCAGAACAAGGCGTCAAATTGAAACATTCTCGGCTCAGTCGGAATATCCTTTTTTGCAACGAAAGCTTATATAGAAAATGAGCACGTTCGTGGTCGCAGCAATGATCCCCCCCGGAATTCGAGCTTCTTGGATATAGGGCCCTGCCAGCAGCACAAAGAAGAACACCACCAGGACCATTATGAGCCACACCAGGATGGTCTTGCAATACTCGAGAAATCCGGTCGGCTTGCTGGAAAGGTGTTCGCACAAGAAGAGAATCAGCTGCATGATGTTCCTTACAGCTTTAAGGGAACTCTAAAATGTAAGGGATTCCTTGGAGTTGGAGGCACACTTGACGGAGGGGTCCTTAAGAGTCAGGCTCCTATTATTACGGGATCATACTATGTTAGGGTCCCTTCTTTGCGGAAACTCGCTTTGAGCTCACGCGCCCCTAAACCTATAAAACCTACACCCTAAACCCTTAACCCTAAAAGCCCTCATCCACACACCGCAAGCTGAAACTCGACCTGACCACGGGAATCCCCTACTTCACCAGGCGACTGTTCTAGGGTTTAGGGTTTAGGGCTTATAAAGATCATCCGAGAATCATGCAAAAGAGGGGAGCTGTAATGACCAGCACCAGAAAGGCCGCAACTGCCTTTGGGAGTCGGAGGTAGCTTTGCTTTGAGGTTCAGCATGAAGGGCTGAGATTTGAGTTCAGGGTTTACAGTAAACCCCATAAAGTTGGAAACCGGATTACGGCCAAATAGTGCTGGGATTCCCTATGCAATACTCTTAAGGATCGAGGCTATTGGTTTCCAACTTTCGGGCTTCTACTGTATGGAATCCAAAACCCTGCCAATCCAAATCCAACGCCCGAAGGATCCGCACCCGAAGGATCCTAGCGGCATGATCTGTGGGTGTTTATACGGTCTTTCCGATTTTTAGAGTCCTCCTGCTTGCTGAAACTTCAACAAAAGCCTCTAAACCCTAAGCCCTACTTGCCGAAGCTCGCCAGCCAAACCCCTAAACCCTAAACCCAAACCCTCGGGAGCACAAAAAGCGCAAGACTCATGGGAGCTCGGTGAGCCCACCTTATCAGCGGACAAGCCCTGCTGAAGTGCAGGAAGCCACACATCCATCTCCTCAGTGTAAGGAGTACTTGGAGGTTCATTTAAGGGTCCCTTCCAAGGGATCTATAGGGATTCTATAAGGGTCTAAGGTATAGGGTTTAGGGCCTACTTGGGGGTTTCATGGGTAGTTGTAAGTAGAGTAAGTAGGATAACTATAGTTACAACCCATATTAAAGGACTTATAACTACCCATGAACCTCCAAGTGGGTTGCCATAGCCCTACAAACCCAGAACTTATTCTTCGGCTGTGCTACGGTTTAGGGATGTTTAGGGTTTAGGGTTTGAACTTCTGGGTTTCGGAGATTGCAGGCTGAAGGTGCGGATTTCGAGCTCTGCGGCGCGGAGTTGCGATCAGTCCGGGCTTCATGAAAATCCTAATTTCCCTCTAGGTGTGAGATGGGACAACAGGCCTGTAGTTGACCCGTGTTCTTGGAATACGATTCGGTGGTATCTTCCGTTGTCTACTGCATTTATCAGAAGGCCACCAAGAGAATTCTACTACAAATTATTCATTCTGGTGGATTACGTTAACCATGCAAAATCACCGAGCTACCGCCGAGACCACGGGTGTCATAGCCATCGCCCAGTACACCAACGGCAGCGTCAGGAAGAAGAAAGGCTGAGTAAGTTCCTCAGCTGAGGAGGATCCGGGGAAATAGCGTAGTACTGGCGCAGAGCTTCGAACTGCCAAAAATAGATGCTATTATACACCCCTAAACCCCTGAACCCTAAACCCCTAAACCGAACACGCCTTAAGGTTATCTAATCTCAAAGGGGAAAAGGAGGGACCATTAATGGGGACCCCTACCCCATAATGGGCTGTATAATGGATATATAATAGCTATATTAAGGGTATATACCTAGGGGTCCTTATTAAGGGTCCCTCCTTTTACCCTTGGATGATCAGCAACCAAGGCTCATCTGCTAATGGGCCTCTGACATATTCTTCGAAGCCTTCAGGGCTCCGGTACCACATCCGGATGCCTTCATAGATGAAGTCCTCGAGTTCATGGTTGGGATGGGTTCGGTTTAGGGTTTAGGGTTCAGGGTCTAGGGTTTAGGGGTATCTTTAAAAACCATAAACTCGCAATCCTTGTTGGGCTAAATTAACCATAACTAAAAAATGCAAAACGTCACATAGATTCGAAATCATTGTTGGGTTTACGTAACCATACTCAAACATGTAAAATGTCACCCAGCTATGGCTAAGTCCTTGTCGCGAGGGACCTTACAGTCCACCTTAGCCAGATCAAAGGTTCTCAGGGCGGATATCATCTGCCGCTTCTCCTGGGCTCTTGTTAAAGGATCTTATTCAAGTTATCATGATAAGGAAACCATACTATTTAATTTCTATAAATAATTATTATGGTAACTTGAGTAAGATCCCATAACAAGAACCCAGTCTCATAGCACATCCGCCGCAAGCCATGAAGCAGCACGAGGAACGGGAGCAAGGAGCAGCACGTCAGGACCAAAGGTATCCAGCTCATGTCGTAAGACCTGCAGGGAAGCTTTGGGGCATAAGGCTTAGCGCCAGCAGTTTCCAGCTTCAGCAGGTGGAAATCATCCATGTGAATGTGGTGTCATGCCTGACAACTGCTCTCAAAGACTGCGCGTCCATCAGCACATCCACCAGCCCTGCAAGGTCGTCCTTTGGGTGGGGCCTCACATCGGGGGGAAGTAAGAAACAAGCACCAGGGTAAGTGTTGGGCCAATCGTTTTCCTCCGTGGATATGCTGGCCCCTCACACCCCTGGGTGTGTTGGGGCGCCATCCCACACAGAAATTGCTGCCACCATAACCGAACCCCGCCCAGACCGTCCAGGTCAGCCAAGCTTGAGCGACCAAAACCGCCCGCAGTTGCTTTTAGACCCTAAACCCTAAACCCCTAAAACCATAAACCTTAAACTCTAAACCCCTTAAATCCTAAACCCTAAAACCATAAAAACCCTAAACCCTAGAACCCTAAAACTCTAAACCCTAGAACCCTGAACCCCTAAAGCCCCAAACTCTAAAACCCTGAACCCCAAAACCCTAAACCCTAGAACCCTTCGACCGGCCTGTTCCCCAAGAATCGCACCTTGATGTCCTCAACAATGACCTCAGCGTCTGCGAGTAGGACGGTTTAGGGTTTAGGGGTTTAGGGGTTTAGGGTTTAATAGAAATTGTATAGGGTTTGGTTCCGGAGTTTTGCCGGGTTTTGGGGGGTTTTGGGTGGTTTTGGAGGGTTTTCGCTTTTGCTTTTGTGTTCTGGGGTCCGGGCTTGTGGGCTGGGGCTGACTGGAGTTGGTGGGGTGGCTGGTGGTTGCTTCGGGGCATGTGGTCTGCTTCCCGAGCCTAGGCTGTTGCGCTAATGCGTTCAGCAGCTGTTCACGAATTGCATGGCTGACCTTTACCTATCGCAACGAAAATTGGAATGCAACGTCGGTTGGTATTTCTTGAAATGTTGGCAGCCGGCCTTTAGGAAGATGAGCACCACATCCAAAAAATCCGCGTTGGCCTTCTTTGGGCAGGAGCCAAACTTCTCGATCATCCGTTCCGCGATGTGGTCGGCCGCCTCTTTGGCCTAGTGGCAGATGTTATCGCAGTCCGTCTTAGAAGTACGTGTGATGAGGCCTGGATTCGCAAGTGATGTCGAGCAAGGCGCGGTCGTTCTTCGCTCAATACTGGCCCAGCTGCTCCTAAGCTCGCTTTGACTTGACTGCATAGCCGTCATGCATCTCGTGGTGCGAATTGGGCTTTGCATCTGGCCTTCGCGATGGTCGTGCCCGGGAGCTGGGTGTAGTTTCTTAGCATCTGTACGAGGCTCATCCTCGGCAGCTGGCAGCTGATGGAACATCGCATGAAAGCTGACTGAAAAGCCTCCGCGCACGGATACATGAACCAGTAACTGAGTCTGGCACATAAGCTGATCGTCACGAGGATGATGTGTATGAGCTTGGATCCGTTATGGCTCTGCGACGCGGTACAGCCAATGCATCGTGCGATGTTGCTTCGAAGCAATACCGAATACACTCCTTTCTAAGGGCTTTCTGGAGGCGTCACACGGAAGCTGCCCTTCAAAGACAGGTCGATACTTGCAACATCTGGGGCAACGGAAAGTTTCGGGATGGTTACGGACGGGGCTAGGAACAACTGTGCAACGCTTGTTGTGCGGGTGAAATTGTGAGGCCGCGGCCGTACGGGCGTCTAGGTGAATCGTTGGTGTCCGGGATCACTATCCACGCGAATCTGAGAACCTCCTAGGATGTGTGGCTCACTTACAAGGCGGGTCCGGGCCACTAGTCAGGTGAATCCAGGTGCTTTGTGAATCCTGGTGCGTTCTAGGTTTGACGTACCACCACTAATTATGTGAATCCAAGAGGGTCCTAGCCTCTGCAAACCTCTATAGCAAGGTGAATCCAAGAGCTACGTAGCCTGACTTGTAAACTTGCAGATGCATGCGGAGCTCGGACCATTATAGCCTTATAGCCCTACGTCTGAACTTAAAGTTGGAGAACTTCGCATGGCACCGTCTCTTTCTCACAGGGCAAAGACGCGATTGTGAATGCCCCAGAACTTGTTGTCTGGAATGTGCCAGTCGCACTTCGGCGCCTCAACGCGCGGGTCAACCTTAGAGCCAGGCTTATGTTGACAAGGGCACGCGAGGCAGTCACTTGCTGGGGCCTCGTCAGTTTTCGGATCCGGTGCCTCGCAGCAAATGGACTCCTGTTTCGACATGCATGCAGAGGAACGGATACGGCGTGAGGTTCTTGCTTCCTGCTCGTCTTCCAGCTCGCTGCAGTCCTGAAGGTCGTCCAAATCGCTGAGGGTCTCCTGGACGTGGATTGAATTAATTATACCGTAATGTGCACTTTAAGGTAAGCTCCTCGGTAGCGGCGGCCGGTACTTCGACCGCCCAACCGCGCTGTTCAGCGCACTGCTGACCTGTAAGCTCGGCGAAGCACAGTCCCTTATCGGTATACAAGAAACAAGGCAGCGGCAGAGGAAGGTGGGCTGTTCTGACGCGCTCTCCGGGTCTTCGCCCAACAAAGAGTCCGGGCAGGGTTTTGCCAGGTTTTCGCTTTTGCTTTTGCTTTTTGGTTTTGGGAATTGGCTGGGGGGGGCTGGGGCTGGCGGGGGCTGGGGGGGGCTGGGGGGCGGGGGGCTTGGGAGGGCTGGGGCTGGGCAGCGCAGCCGAGGGTCCGGCTGGGCTGGCTGGCGGGCTGGCTGGGTTGGTTGGGCTGGGGTTCGGGCTCGGTCCGGAGTTTTACCGGGTTTTGGGGGGTTTGTGCTTTTGCTTTTGCTTTTGCTTTTTGATTTTGGGAATTGGCTGGGCTGGGCTGACGTTTAATGAAAATTTGAAACTAATGAAAATACATTTCGAAGCGACATTTACACAATTTCTATTTATCCTGGTCTTGGGGGTTTAGGGTTTAGGGTTTAGGGGTTTAGGGTTTAGGAGTTTAGGGGTTTAGGAGTTTAAGGTTTAGGGTTTAGGGGTTTAGGGTTTAGGGCTGGGAACGGGCTCGGGGCACATGACACTATATGCATACAGGGACTGTGCGGGGATATGATTACTAATTGAAGGGGGTATGAGCACTACTTACTCAATCCCGAACAGTTAGACTCCTAGACTCACACCCTGCTCATGCCCTAAACCTGTTAGGCAACACAGACTAGCAAACCCGCAGTGAAGATATATGGGAGTTTCCGAAAACAGGGGACCCTAATGTAGTACCCGAAATAGTAGATTCCTGATTATAAGGTCCCTAAATAAGGTACCCCTAATTTTCGGAAACTCCCATATGACCCTCGACCCCAAACATTAAATCACTGAATCTTAGGCCAGCGATTCGGGCTTGAGGCCTCGATTTTGGGCTTGTAACTAGCAAAAACCCCTACACTCATCCTGTTTGTTCATCATTTTCGGGAACCCAAGGTTAACCCTTGGGAGTATAATATTGGGATTGTATAGGGATTACAGTACCCCAAAAAGATTAAAAGATTACCTACTTTACGCACTCGTAGGTCACAAGGCTGCACGGCAACAGCACTCCTATATGGTCTTGAGGCAAGAAGAGGGTTCGGGTGTCACGGGTGGGGTTTGGGCTTTGTAGCTAGGTCCCAGCCGCAAAAAAGTATATAGCGAGGATCACAGAGAGGAGCCCGATCTCCAAGAAGAGGGGCTTCAAGAGTATCCTTTCGGGTTTAGGGTTTATTTATTTAGGGTTGAGCTTCAAGAGTATCCTGCTGAAACGCCTCAGTGGGGCTGAGGGTTAGGGTTTAGTTAGGGTTTAGGGTTTAGAAATGCTTCGGGGGGGGCTGAAGTTTCCCAGTTGTGGTGAGCCTTGATGAGCTTTCATGAACTACGGCTCTTCCTGGTTTACATAAGAGGCTTTTCAGCCAGGTTGAAGTTCTTTTGATAGGGGTCTTAGGAGTCGTAAGGTGCCCTTAAGCTTAGGGTTCGGGGCTGCACAAGTTTGGAAGGTTGGAGCAGTTGCAGATGTAAGAGAGCCTAAACCCTAAACCTCATCATTCAGGGTCACCGCGCTGAAGGCTTTAGGCTTTTTCCACGGCCGAAAGGGATTTCGGCGTCAGCACTCCAAAGGTTATACAAATCTTTTGAGGCTCAGAAATGCTGAAAGAACCCCGCGCCATGGTTGTTTGGCGTCTGCGGCTTCAGTGCTGTTCTGGTTGTGGGTTAATGTTTTCGGGGTTTGGGTCCAAATTCGACAGGCCAAACTCTCACATCTTAAAAAGTATTACCCGAACCAACCAATCCCCCACAATGACAAAGGAACACACCTTACAGAAAACTCGTGCGTTCGGTGATTGTTGCGCTCCTTAGTGAAGCTCCGGCACCCAAAAGCCCCAACCGTCCTGCCCGTCGGGTTCGCTTTGCGAAAGGCGGCCAATTCAAACACACACCACAACCTCGAAGGCAACAAAAAAGCCGGGCTCTTGTTACTAACGAGTGTGAGTTCAGCTGCCATAAAATAAGGATCTACGGTAAATAGTATGATTTTTCCTTATTATAGGAACGCAAACCAGGTTCTTTAACCAGAACCCAGAAAAGGGCGCCTTTATCAAACCAGGGGGGCTGTGGTATATGCTGCGATAGATACAGAGAATGATAGCAAGGGCTACCAGGGGACGTCTGTGTTGGTCATGTTTGGAGGATGGCACATCCGAAGGGTTGAGGGTGCGGGGTTTATGGTTTCGTCTGAAACTTAAGCCTTGGGCTCTAGAGTTTAGTTTTAGCTTTGCGGTCTGGGTTCCTTTCGACCACAAACTACAGGCAAACACCGAAACTCACTAGCGAGTTTTTACGGTTTGGCTTCAGGCTTAGGGTTTAGGCGTTTAGGGATTTATGGCCCGTAGGGTTTAGGGTTTAGGGGTTTAGGGTTGAAGCCTTCCCATGAGCGCGTTCAGTAGTGCTTCAGGCTGTCACACTTTCGGTCCACACGGGCTTGATCCACCAAGTCTTAGGTTGGGCTCTTGGGGGTTTACACTGAGCGACCTCAAGATTTTCTTGTTGATGAACATAAAACCGTAACTCAAATTACCATAAGTGGCTCAGCTAGCGGAAGCCCTCAATGGGCAAAGGCTAGAAAAACACAATCATAATGTTCTATGGTTTTTTATAACTGATTTTGGGTGAAGGTTCACAAAGAACCCCGAATTTAAGCGGTTCGGGCGGTATCTGTGGATGAACCCAGATTTGGAGGTTTTTCCGGCCGCTGCATGGCGGAAACCAGACACATGACCGATTTCACTGTACATCCATAGATACCTACGTAGTACATATGAACTTACGTAGGTATGTATATGCACGTGTATATATATATATATATACATATGTATACGCTTTCCTTGTGAAACACACAGGCACACGTAAACTCCGTTGGAAAATCTTGCGCGACCACAAACCTTAATTAACGGCTGGCCTCGTCAGGTAGGGAAGGCTCCACAAGATCCTTCGCAGATCGGATCTCAGTCGCGGAGTTTTCAGTATGGGCTGTTGAGTTAGGGCAGTCGAACGGTTTGAAGTTTAAGGTATTTGAAGTCTACGGCTTAAGGTTTAAAACTTCGGGCTGCGGTTTTGGGGTCAAGGGATTTACTGCACAAAACGATCAACCAGCCATCACAAAAACAAGTCTACAAGAGTCCTTAAAGCCCCTGGCGGCCCTGTGTAACTTCATCAAGAAAACAAAACCGCACAACCCTGAAAACAACAGCTCCTAAGCTCCAAACCCTCAAAACCCTAAACCCCCCAAAAACCTCAAACCCCAAGCCCCTGAAACACCAAAAACCTCAATCCGAAAACCTTTAAATCCTAAGCCCTTAAAATGCCTTAAAACACTAAACAACTTTGCATGGGCAGTTCTCTAAATTAAAATCCTTTTTTGGGGTCCCCAGAATAATACGCACCTTATTTAGAAAAGCTAGCCTTAGTTCCCGTATCGAAGCCCCGTAAACCTTTCTAACTCCATTCAAGGAACCCGGAAAGGGATCCAAATCCCTAAACCCTAAACCCTAGTCCCTAAACAACCCTCAAGAACAGGATAACTTGAAATTGCGTGGAATTCGCTCCGAACCGCGTCTTGAAGCATCTTCAACAGCTTCGAAGTTTCTTTACATGTGCGCGAAGAGAGCCCAGCCCAGCCCAGTGGCAGCCCAGCCCAGCCCAGCCAAATAACAAAATCAAGCAGCAAAGCCCGGCAACCCAGTTGTCCACCAAAAAGAAAATTGCAAAAACGAAAGCAAAACGCAAAACCCTGCAAATCTCCGGACCATCGCAATGCATGATCTGAGACGGTGCTGAAAGCTGCAAACTTCACATCGTTTCAACACCATAGAAGCTAGACTTTGGCCGGAAATGCAGAAACTGCAAATGCGAAGCATGCAAATATTTCCGTTGTACACAGGACATGCGACTAAATGACCCTTGGTTTACTTCATGAACTTTCTGGCCCCACCGGGCGCGGGTCGTCGCTTCAAGTGCAACGAAAATGAATACAAGATGCGTAGTGCCCTAGCCCAGCCCAGCCCAAACTCAAGGCCTGTCCGGCTGGGCCAGCTGACCCGCCGAAACTGCTTTTTCAGGCAACCAGCCCAGGCACACCCAGCCCAGTCAGCCCCCAGCCCACCCAGCCCACCCAGCAGACAGCCCACCCAGCCCAGCCCCAGCCCAGCGAGCCCCACCCGCGAAAGAAAACCTGCTCAAAACTTTGAGTAGACCCAAGCCCTTACAATTTCTCGGCGATGATGCCCGTTCCCGTTTCGTCAGGCAATAGCACTGCCCAGCACAAGCAGCTGCAGCGTTGAATCGCTCTTTCGCAGGACACGACAAGTGTACGAGTGGCCGGTCGGTGGTGCGCATGAAAGCGAATCAAAGTGCCAGTCGGGGCGTGGTAGACTTGCAAGCCATGGGGGAAAGCTTGCGGCCACATGTCGACAGTTTCTTGCACGTGCCATTCCTCAGTCAAGCTTCCAGCACCCCAGTGGCCGTGGCTGTGTGCTGGGTGTGATGGGTGAAAACTGAGGTACTCGCAGACAGCCTGTCGGACTGAGGTACTCGCAGACAACCTGTCGGACCCTTGCGGGCGACAGGTGCGTGAATGGTTCGACAGAGTGCCAAAACCAGCAAAAGCTTGACTCGAACACGTGGCTCGACGTGCCTTTTCGCACATCCGATGGCTTCGAGTCGCAGCCACTGTGGACCTTGTCGAGGCTTCCTAACTTCGAACCGGGCGATCATCAAATCTGAGGCCCAAGCACTGCTTTGAGTTCCGGCATCGCTACCACCTCCCTTGTGCGATGGGCCTCGTTGATGATGGACTGAACTAACAGAGCAGGCACTCTCTTTTCTCTGCATCCGGCCTGGCGTGAATGCGCCTGGCGCTCCGGCCAGCCGAAGGCCACGACATCCATCTTCAAGCCGAGGATGGCAGCATCGATCTGGTGCAGCGTCAGTCCTGTTCAAGATGGTTCCACCGCCGAAGCAAGTCGCGTACCTTGTCCCCAAAGGATTTCCATGTCCGGGGGCATTGCAGATTCTTCACATGCTTTCTGACCACAACCAGAGAAACAGAGTATGGGATGTTGCGAGAGTGGCGATCCTGTTTTCGAACATGATTCGCAGTTTTTTGCTTCAAGGGTCTCGACTTATAGGGTTTAGGGTAGCAAATATTTTAGTTTTGACTATGCAAACAACACTTTCAACGAACAGCAGAACAAAAAGACTACTAGGCCTGCTGCTTCAGCCGATAGATTCCAGTTGTGGTTGATTGAAAAGGGTTTAGGGTTTAGGGTTCAGGTTCGATAACATCGTGGAAAAATGGGCTTAGTCTTGTTCTATAAAAAAAACTATCAACGAAGAGCAGAAAAATGTGCTGACAGACCCGTTTTTTCAGCCGAAGGACTCAAGTTGTGGCTAATTGAACAAGGTTTAGAGGTAAGGGAAGTTTAAGGTTTAAGTTTAAGGTTCAGTTTCGATAACATCGTGGAAAAACGGGCGTAATTTTGTTCTAAAAGAAATTTGCGGTGCATGCAAGAAAAACATTTCTATTCCCAGTACTATAAATTGAACTTGGTTTGGTTTAGGGCTTGGGGTAGCATATTTAGTTTTCACCACGGTCGAGAGAGGTCCCACCTTCTGCTTCCGAGAAATCCCAGCTCAGCCCAGCCTCCCGGCTCATCAGCTCAAAGACCAAATTGAGAAAGCAAACCCGCTCAAATCGTTTCGGTCAACACATTCGGTCAAAACGTTGTTTGCACCCAAACCCTTAAAACCCTAATCTCAATAACCTAAACCCAATCCCTAAACCATAATCTCTAAAACCTAAACTCATCCCAAAAACCTTAGATCCCTGCTGAGCCAAGCAGTGCACCTCATCTCGCGGGAGGCGGCTAAGAAGCCGCCTAAGCCGTAGACGCCCTTCCTTATTTTGGGCTCAGGGCTTCACGGGTTTAGGATCTCTGGGATTTAGGGGTTTGGAGTTTGACCCAAAAGCCGTAGACGGTTTAGGGGTTCAGAGTTTAGGGTCTCTGGGGTTTAGGGGTTTGGAGTTTGGCCAAAGCCGTACACGCCCTTCCTTTTGGCATTTGGGGTTTGGGGCAGGTTAAGAGTGGTGGCTTATATACAGTGCTTTTGTTCCTTGCGTCTTCCAGTTGGCAAGAGGAGGGGGGGGCTCTTGTCTCAGGTTTAAGGGGTTGAGAGGAGGGGGGGTGTATAATAAAGGCGCTTGAAACATTAGAAGAGGGTTTTGGCGTATATGCTACTATTATTGATGTTAAGGAGCCCTTGGGAATACTACAGGTACTTATTTTTTAGGCCCGTATGCTAGAAGTTTAGGCCAGCAAGGGTGGAGAATCCGGGCTTCTGGGTTTGGGAGTTGAGGGTTTAGGACTAGCCCTGAGAGTAACCTAGGACTAAAAAGGATGCCCTTTTTGGTTTAAAGGTAGTTATAAGGGAACCTAAAGCATAAAAAGGGACTAAGGGTCCACTCTGGGTCCTAGAGGAGTGTAAGGGCTTGCGGTTCGAAGGTAAGGTTCCTAAGGAGGCTTTGCCATGGGCTTAGGGTTAGGGTTTAGGGGTTTAGGGTTTTAGGGGTTTAAGGGGTTAGGCTTTGGGGGTTTACGGGTTTCGTGGTTTAGGGGTTTAGGGTATAGAGAAAATGTGTGAAGCTTTGCAGCGCTTTGGGGCACACATTTTGAGGAGCTTCCGAAAATCAGGGGTACCTTATTTTGGGGCCCTTATAATAAGGATGCTACTATATAGGGTATCATATTAGGGTCCCATATTTCCGGAAAATCCCATTTTGAAGGAGCAGGCATGAAAGGTTTGAGGTTTGTTGCGAAGGGGCTCGGTGCTCTGGCTGCGCGTTGCTAGCGAAAGATTCACCTTCTAAGGATGCTGCTTCTACTGCTCGGCTATTATTTTGGGGTTTTAAGGTTTACATAGGTTTTAGGGTTAGGGTTACTATTAGGTCCGTGCGCTCGTGAGCACGCTTTCTGGGTCGACATCTGGTTGGGTTTTGCAAGGGTCTGGGCATGGCAGGGGTGGGTGCGTTGCTGTCAGGGTTCCGGGCTTCAAAAACCAGCCAGACCGCTTCTGATTTGTTCGATTGCTCATAGGATTCTACAGTGGATGGTTTCTCTATGTTGTTGATAAAGCAAAGAATGGGCTAGAGTTAGTCAGGATCAAATGGTAGGCACAGGCAATCTAATACGGCGGTATACACGGTCCACCCTACCCCCTGTCCCTACCTTATTAGGCTTCATTACAAGAGGCTCGACATGGGATATCCCTATACAAGTTCTTGGTTATGTGCTGTTTGGGGGCTTTGGTAAAAAGGACCCTAAACCCTAAACCCCAAACCCCAACTTAAAGCCCTCGGCAGCGAAAACCTAGGGACCTCAGGGCGACCGAGATGCTGCATGAGCTCATAATCGGCCTTCGGAACCGCGAGAGGTGGCAGTCTTTGGGGGCATCTGAGTCAGTGTTAAGGTTTGAGGGCTTAGGCGCGAAGAGATCGAGAGAATCAGTAGAAGTAAACTAACTCCACCTTGAGTAGTAGAAGTGAGCTCATAGCCCAAGGTTTCAACAGTTCCAAGCCCACTGCCTCCTTCTGTAATGCTATAGGGTGTGGTGTTTGCGATGCGTGCTGGCTGCTGGAGGCGACGAAGGGGCTAGGCACCCAGACCTCCCCATATCCCACAATTTAAAACTATACCTTGAGTTTCAGTAGGATCCCTACTATGATTTAACGCATCTTCCTTGAGGAAGGGATATTGGAAACTCTGGGCAGGATGTGGATTTCTCATCTCGTCAGAGGACAACCCACTTCTCATATGAGCCTTCGCTCGCAAATCCATAATGTAGGGGCCTTAATGATCGAATAGGGTAGGGGTCTATAAGGGCTACTATAAAGAGTATTAAAAGGATTTATTGTCGGGGCCTTAACAACTAGAATAGGGTTTCAGGGATATTATCCCCCCAAACCCTATTCTAATTATCAAGGGCCCTACGTTACCTTAAAACCCAAACAAGGAAACCCCTGAATCCTTGTAAGTCCGAGGGTTCACTATCACCGGAAAGTTTGTCTAGTCCGCTCTTCAACATGGGCATTGAGCTCTACTTACGGGGGTTTGGAGGTTTCACTACACGGGAAAGTCAACACGAGGCCATTCCGAGCTGTGTAGAAGAATCAGAGCATGAAGCTGCAAGAGCAGCGACGCCCAACCAATTGTCCAGAACGGATGAGCTCAAAATCCACCACACCAAAGACTAGAGGACACCGTGAAACCCCACAGCATTAAGCTTCAAGCTGCAAACCGCAAGCCTTAAACCCCCTGGCTGCGTGCCTGCTATTGCCTTTACCCCAAACAGCAGTACGAAACGTCCTGAGCTCCAAACCCGGGCAACCACAACTCTAAACCCTAAGCGCCGCAACGTAAAGCCTAACCCCTGACCCCCAAATCCTAGACGCTACCGTCTACCTTAACCCCAAATAACCTACCTTTTTAAGGATTTAGATAAAGAATTCATAATAAGGAACCCCAAAAAGGTAGGTTCCGTGGGGTCCAGGTAAACCCTAAGCTCCCAAACGCCCAACTCACAGGTTCAGGGTTAAGGGCTTTTGAAGGCTCACGGCTTGAATATTTAGTGCGACAATCCAGGACCCTACTTCCTAGATCTTAAACCCTAAACATTCGAACCCTCTTGCTCTTCAAGCCGTAAACTCTTAAACACTCTTGTGGACTTTGGTGTCTTCAGTTTTCTGTTCCTGCCTGGTTGATGCTGACCACGTCGAGGAAACACCTGCGCTCAACTCATAAAACCAAAACTACCCGGGAAATAGGGTTTAGGCCCTACACCCTAAACCCTTAAAGCCTACACCCTAAGGTTAAGGTGTTAAGATTCATGACGTCTGCTATGGGGCCTGCGACTTTCCCAATCTTGAGTTGTCAGGGCCTGAGGCTTTAGGGGCTTCGGGTTTAGGGTTTTAAGGGTTGAGGGTTAGGGTTAAGGGTATAGGGTTTGGGGTTTAAGGGCTTTGGGTTTAAGGGCTCAAGGTCGTCGTGCTTCGGAGCTCTGTGCTCTGCCCTAAACCACTCACCGAACCCCACAGCTGAAACCCGAAAGCCGCGAATCGTCAAACATGCTTTCATGAAATTTCATAGGTGTTTTATAACTTATATAAGGGTTTAAAAACAGAATCAGAATGCCCACACGACAAACACCCGACCCGAAATCCAGTACCCTCAATCCTGGACTCTACACCCTGTATTGTGCTATAACTATAGCAAGAAACCCCAAAGTAGTATCGGTAATTATTAAGGCCCCGATTGTAGTTGTCTATAACCCTAAACCGCACGCCCCGAAACCCTCTGAGCCCTAAACCCTAAAAACCCAAACCACCAAACCCCAAACCCTGAACCCTAGAACCTAAACCCCAAACCCTGAACCCCTAAACTGAGCTTTTACATGGGGCCCGGCATCTCACGACCACCGCAGCACCAGGGCATATACGGCGAGGTGAAGAGGCCGACGAAGGACCCAAGAAAACCGCCGAGCCTTTTCTGCGTAGTTTAGGGGTTAGGGGTTTAGGGGTTTAGGGGTTTTAGGGGTTTGGGGTGTAGGGGTTTTGGGGTTTAGGGGTTTAGGGGTTAAGGGTTTAGGGGTTTAGGTTTAATAGGGGTTTAGGGTTTGTAGTCTAAGGGATAAAGTGTCAGGCTTGGGTTTGTTTCGGGTTCTGAGACGCAAAAGGACAGCGAGCACTCAGCCAGGAATCCGAAGCTCGAAACTCCCAGGGTTTAGGGCTTAGGGTTTACACCGACTTTTTAAGGTTTAGAGACTTAGACACGAAAGCCCTAAGCCAGAACACGAATGAGACAGTGGACGAACTTCTGCATTACCTTGGGTGCCGAAGACTGTAGGGAGTATTGTTCAAACCTTAAACTCAACCAGTGCAATGGTTTGAGGAGGGAGCAACAAACACACACACACACATCGATTTCAAGCTTGTCCCTACGATGTCCATCATGTGATGGACCTGATGATTGCGAACCCTGAACCAAACCGCCTTACCTGACTCCCAAGCCCCCAAAATGATAGCACGATCTGAGCGGCGGCCTTCGGCTGAGGTCTAAATGTGTCATCTTCGTAAGTCTGTTCTAAGAACGGTTTTTCGTTGCGACATGATCTTTGATGTCTTGAAGGGGTGTCTTGTCAGCCAGTTTGGGTGCTAAGATTGAAGGACCTTGAGGGATTTCGGCTCGGGCTGTCTGATTTGAGCTGAAGCTCCGCATGGACAGCCCTCGCGGGAAGCTCCACCAGGGAGGAAAAACGCCAGCCAGCTCCTATCAACTTTCTTTGGAGGCTGAAGATGCGAGTTCCACGGCTTAAGGCTCAGGCTATACAAACATCCATAACTCCTACTCCATTTCGTCACAGCCTGTGGTACTGCAAGCATCCAAGCAATGCTCGTGAAGACTGGCGATGTGTCGCTCTCTCACTCTCTCCCTCTCCCTCTCTCTTTCTCTGTCTTATTACGAAACAAACTATTGGCATATGACAGTCAGGCAACGTATATGGAACGACTATCCGTAGCATATGCCATTGACAGTGAAGCGCAATGCTCCTGAACTCGTCGTCCGCTTTTACACACCACTGTCCAGCGAGGTGCATCGAGAGATAACTCTGCCATACTTGGAAGAACTTGCTTCACTATACAGTCTCGTGGAAAACGGGTCTTGCACAGAACCGAGCATGCTCTCTCTCTCTTCCTCTGCCTCTGCCTCTCTGCCTCTCTGCCTCTCTACCTCTCTACCTCTCTGCCTCTCTGCCTCTCTGCCTCTCTGCCTCTCTGCCTCTCTGAATGCCTGCCTCTCTGCCTCTCTGCCTCTCTCGCCTCTCTCGCCTCTCTCGCCTCTCTCGCTCTCTCTGTCTCTATCGCTCTCTCGCTCTCTCCCTCTCTCTCTCTCTCTCTTTCTCTCTCTCTCTCTCTCTCTCTCTCTCTCTGTCTCTCTCTCTCTCTGTCTCTTTCTTTCGTCAGGGCTATGGTGTAGGTTACCGCCTCCCTCCCTCCCTCTCTCTCTCTCTCTCTCTCTCCCCCCCCCTTCCCTCGCTCCCTCCCTCCCTCCCTCCCTCCCTCCCTCCCTCTCTCTCTCTCTCTCTCTCTCTCTCTCTCTCTCTCTCTCTCTCTCTCTCTCTCTCTCTCTCCTCTCTCTCTCTCTCTCTCTCTCTCTCTCTCTCTCTCTCTCTCTCTCTCTCTCTCTCTCTCTCTCTCTCTCTCTCTCTCTCTCTCTCTCAACATATATGCGTGCAAAATACATAAAGCTAAATCAAAATAGTATAATATAACATGCTGTTATAAATAATATATACCAATAGTTGTACATAACTATATTTCAGTATATATAGTTATACTATGACTACATATAATTTGATATAATTATACATGGTTATATATAAAATATGAACATGCGCAGTTATTTATATTTATATATATATATATATATAGTTTCATGTAATTATATGTAATTATATAAAATTGTACATAATTATGCGTATACACGTAGAAATAGGCACCCACAGATATAATTACAACGATGTGTTGCTACACGTTTCATATACTGATGCGTAGCATGAGAAGAAATCCATACAGTTGGACAAGACCTTCTGAACGATACAACTCATGGTAACGCGGAGCCACCCGTTTTAGGGCCCTAGAATACTATCCTCGCCACTGAAAAATCATTGCTGCGATCTATCTCTCTCTCTCTCTCTCTCTCTCTCTCTCTCTCTCTAACTCAGCTGCTGTGCTTTGTGTAACAATCACATGCGTAGTTCTCTGGATTGGGGTCCCGTTTTTAGGTACGGGCCCTACAAGGGACCCACTTTAGAGAACTACCAATGCATGTCAAAAACACAACGGTTACAACTACCTCTGGAGCTGGGTTAAAAAGGAAATGCAGCGGTAACGCGAACCAGATGGGCTAATATGCGGGGCCTTCATTACCGGAATAGGGCTGTCGGGTATGCTTTACTAGAAGCATAGTAAGGAGCCCTCAGGAATACTGGTGGTAATAGGTAGCCCCCCATATTACCTTCAGTAAAGCTGCATAAACATGCTAATGAAAGGGCCTCGGCCTTCATGATTAGAATAGGGTTTGGGGGGTTCCTTACTATACTATAATATACTATATCCCCAAACCCTAGTCTAATCATTGCGGTCCCTATATCGAGCGCCACCATCAGGCGGACAAACTTCGTTCTCCTTGTTCGAGATGTGTGAAAAACAAGCTTACGAGAGTTTAGGGTATAGGGCTTTGGGGTTTAGGGGGCGGGTTACGGCTTTGGGGTTTTAGCATTTAGAGTGGAGAAAGGAGAACATTATGAGAATTGTATATATATATATATACATACATACATAAATTCTCACTTTAGTTAGTTAACGCCTGCTGTCACCAAACAGGCGCTGATGTACAACCCACTTGCACCTGAAGCATGATGACAACCACCCAAGAAAACGTGAGACCGCCGGGACATGACTTCCCCCTAACTTCGAAGCCTGAAACCCTACGCCCTACACCATGAACACCCTCAAACCCTAAACCCTAATCCCTGAAACTAAACCATAACCGGGGTCCAGGAGATAGACCAGCGTAGCCCCGAGGAGCCAGCCGAACAAGAAGCAGTGAGAACCCGACTGGACCAGCAGTGCTAGGACCTCTCCAGGTTCAGGGGTTTAGGGTTTCGGGTTTAGTAGTTTCAAGCCTGAATACTGATCAGAAAAGACTTGGTTTTCTGGCAGGTTAGGGTCCGTCAGGGTATACTTACACAAGGACGCTTTGAGGAATATCTAGGCATTCCTCAACACGTCGGATGATCAGAGGGCTTTATGAGCTGCCAGCCACGGTGAATAATGCCGGCGATTGCCTGAGGATTTCGACTTAAACCCTACAGTTCTAAGCCCCAATCCCCTAAGCCCTAAGCCCCAAAGCCCCAAGCCCTGTAGAGGTTTGCACAGCGTTGAAATAGGACCTCCGTGCGCTGCGACATCTGTGGAGGCCAGATTCTATACTACATTAATATACATAAGAGCTGCAGTTCTTAGGATTTGTGAAACGCAAGGGCCAGAATAGGGTATTAGGGTTTAGGGTTTGATGTTTAGGGTTTAGGGTATTATTAGGGTTTAGGGTCTAGTAGTGAGTGATCACAATCACTGCGGCCGGAGACACATAGCCTAACGTGTCCTCTTGACCTGAAAGCCTTGGATACTTCGGCTGATGATAAAAATCCTGCATTACCCATAATAAGGAATATACCATAATTCCCATAGTTTGGGGTCCTTAAGGTAATGCAGGATTTATATCATCAACAGTTGTGGTAAGGGCCCAAGTATGGTTCAAGGAAGGAGGACATTGCTCCCAACCCCAGAAACCCTAAACACTAAACCTCAATTATCCTCAATTCCTAGGCCCTAAACCCTAAATTTCCACTCGGCCCCATGCGCCGTTCCCACCGTTAAACTGGGTCGCCTTGGCCCCCCCCTTGCTTGGACCCCTGATCCCCCAGCGCCCTGAGGGCGTAAGCCCTAAACCCTAACAGGAAATGGTTTGGGTGGTTGCCTCTGGTATCATTACAGCGAGTGGGTTCAAGAGAACTTCCGGTTGCACCGAGTTCTATGACACATACAAGGAAGGTCGCTTGACCCATAGTATGCCGCCACCCACAAACCCTGGTGTGAGGTGGCGCCATCCTAGCATGAGTTACCAGCCACTGCGCAATCAGAGACCCTGAGCCCTAAATCCTAAGCCCTAAACCGCGAACCCTAGATCTCGAACCCTAGACCCTAAACCCCTAACCTCTAAACCCTAAACCCTCAACCCCTAAACCCTAAACCCTCAACCCCTAAACCCTAAGCCCTAAAGCCTAAGGCCCCAAAGGAGCGCCTTCTTCCAGCCCGGTGTATGCCAAGTGTGGCTCAGAAAGATGTCCAACTCGTCCGTGACAGTGGACCTTGCTTTTCGGTATAGGGTTTAGGGTTGAGGGCTTGGGGTGTAGGGCATCTAGGGCCCTAGGGCTTAGGGCCCATTGATTGCTAAGATCCTCATTCTTATGAGACCGCTCCAGGGCTTTAGGGTTTAAAGCTTTCGGGAGGGATTTAGGTTTTCAGGGTCTCTAGCGCTTTAGGGTGCTAGGGTTTAGAGTTTGCGGGTTTGGGGTTCGTCTTTGAGATTTTCAGCTTCCGGGGGGAGGGCTGCTTTAAAGGCTTTGGGGTTCAGGGCCCTCTGGTTTATGGGGTTCCTTAAGGGCCCCTTTAAAGGGATCTATAGGGATTCTATAAGGGTATAGGGTTTAGGGTTTAGGGTTTACAGGAACTCCAGAAAGTTGGAATATGGATTAATGGTAGGATCCCCTATAATTGACCTTAAAGGGGTTACGATAATGATATTCCAACTTTCTGGCTTCTACTGTATGACTTGTACGCAAAGAAGGTGTCACTGGGCTTTGATTACTGAAGATAAACGTCCGTAAAAGTCAGAACGGGAAATCTCAGGCTGGTTGATCATGTACAAATCTGCAGGATGAAGGCCTTTTAGTCTTGGCAGCTATCTTGGAGTGATGCTTCAGGTTTATGGCACCCCAATCCCGCCTTAGCAGCTCTAGGTACTCTAAACCATCCTACTGCGCCACCCTTTGTGCTACTCCCCACCCCGGGATGCCTTGGAGCATACCATCCAGTGTCAGGTGAATGATTGGTCGGGGGTGCCCCACAAAAGCAGTGCCACATTGATCTCAACCAGACCATTCCTACAACATAACCCAACCTTAACCCCACGTGACCTACCTTTTTAGGGATTTATATAAAGAAATCATATTAGGGGAGCCCTAAAAAGGTAGGTTCCGTAGGGTCCAGGAACAGTCTATGCGAGCCAAACGACAGAAGCCCTGGAAACTCCCACAGGCCTCCTTAGCTAGCCCTCAAAACCTAACTACGATAAACCCCATCACCCTCAACCTCGGTTACATGAATTAAAACAGAACTTAACGGTTTAGGGTTTAGGGTTTAGGGGAACTTATCGGGGGGGTTTGGGCTATCCGACTGCGATTGCGATAAGGAAGAACGCTAGTAGTTGTTCAGACCCCTACTTTCAGCTTCAGGGTTAGTTTTAAGTACCTGGACCCTACGGAACCTACCTTTTTAGGGCTCCCCTAATATGATTTCTTTATATAAATCCCTAAAAAGGTAGGTCACGTGGGGTTAAGGTAAAGGGTTACACGTAGGATAGTTGTAACCCCTCTTGTAGGACTTATAACCCACTTATAACTGCCCATGACCTTCCAAGTAGGGGCTAAACCCTAAACTCCCTAAACCCTAACCCCTAACCCCTAATTCCTAAACCCTAACCCCTAGCCCCTAAACCCTAAACCCTAAACCCTAAAACTGATTTTCGCCGGGGCGGCCGGTTCCACAACGAGGCCCTCGCCGCGTCATCTGGAAGATCCGTCGGCGACCTCCTCCAAATCTTTCCCAAGCCGTACAAGGCCGCCTCTAAGGCAGAGACTTTAGGGTCTAGGCTTTGAGGCAGAGGGTTCAGGGTTTAGGGTTGAGGCTTTAGGGGTTTAGGTTTTTTTTTTTTTTTTTTTTTGGGGGGGGGGGGGGGTTTAGGGTTTGAGTTTTGGGGTTTGGGAGTTCCGAGGTCTTCGGGCTGCGAGTTCATCGGCGTAGGAACCCTTACGACCCGTAACGTCAAAAGCCCTAAACCCTAAACCCAAAACCCTAAACCCAAAACCCTAAACCCTAAACCCTAAACCCTACACTCTCAACCACAGGCGAACCTCAAACACTTTCTGTCGAAGGGTTCGGCCTTTAGCGGAATGCCCCGTAGCAGCTCCGGGTCGAGATGGAAATGCGAGGACTCCGTTGAAAGCCTCAGAGGGAGGGGGTAGGGGGGTTTAGGGTTGGGGTATGAGTCTGTGAGGCATGAAGGCTACTCTCTCAACAAATTTCGAGGATCTTGGGGGTCAGGGATTCAGGCTCCGCAGCTTGAGGTCTTGAAGATTCAGGGTCTACGGCTGAAACATTTAAGATCTGTTGTGAGGTCTAGGGATTTGGGTGGTTTGGGCTTAGGGTTTCTGGCTTAGTGTCCCTTGATGTTGCTCCGCGGATTCGGGTGTCTGGTTTAGGGCTTCGAGGTTTGGGGTTAGGGCACAGGGATTTGATGCAGGGCTGGGGCTCTTGGAATCCTGCTTCTCTGCCTGTACGAGGGCCAGACCTCCACTAAATCTAAAAGCCCTTTTTTATGAACCTTACCCAAAGGGTCCAAGTATCATCCTGGTATATACTTATAGGGCATTTTGGGGATCTAAGTATGTCCCATGATGATACGTCGACCCTTTGGGGTAAGAACTTAAAGTAGAAGCCAGAAAGTTGGAATATGGTTTCAGGGTAGGATATCTCATATTTTACCACAAAGGGTTTAGGATAACCATATTCCAACTTTCTGGCTTTTACTGTAAAGGAAGCTAACAGCTGAGCACAAGGATGCTTCTACACCGTATGCCTTCCAATCCTCGGCCTCCATCCTACGACTCCGAAGCCCCTAACTCGCAAGACGAACTTTGCTCCCCTACAAATTTTACCCCTTTTGGTAGCCCTTATAGTAATTAACCCTTATAGCACCCTTTTAAGGAATCATACCTATTATAGTAGCCCTTACCCAGCAATTTCTAAAGGAACGATGGAGCTCTCCTCCAGGTTTTAGGCTTTGGGGTTCAGGGTTCTAGGGTTCAGGGTTTAGAGTTTAGGGTGTAGGGTTTCTAGACCTAAGAGTAACCTAGGAATAAAACGGGTGCCCTTTTTGGCTTTAAAGGGGGTTATGAGGGAACCTAAACCCTAACAGAGGGAATAAGGGCCTACTCCGGGTCCTAGTACCTATAGTCTCCATTGTAGTCCCTTTCTGGCATTACGTCTGAGGATCCTTAATATAAAATTGCTTCAAAAACCAAAAAAAGGAACCACAATGGAGACTATAGGTAAGCCTTCCGAAAGCCCCAAACGCCCAGTTGGTCTCCAGGAGCATGGAAGTCGGGGACATCTCTCTCATGAACCGGGTCTTTGCCTGCGTGGTTGTTCTGTGGGGGGCGGGGATTTGAGGGTGTAGTGTTTGGGCTTTGCGTCGGGCTCTGGGGTTTTTGGAATCGGTTTAAGATTAGGGATTTTGGGTCTTAGGGTTTAGGGATTTTGAGCTTATGCCTAGCCTTTGAGGCTCTAGTCGTCTACAGCTTTACTGATGCAGGGCTTCACGAGAGCTGGGGGTTCAGAGACTAGGGCTTGACATGTGCCTACAACGTGAAAAACCAACCTCTACCAAGCCCCCATTGACATGGCAAACTCGGTTGCGGGCTTTCGACTAAACGTTTAGCTTGTGCGGTTTAGGCTTTCGGGGTGGCGTCTTGCGTACACCGAAACTGCAGAACCATGTTTCACAACCCTCTTTTCAGGCACCTCGGAAGATGCGAAGCTTGTCCAACATTTATTGATCCAACAGGCAGGCGCTAAACTAAACCCTAACTCTCCTAATTACATTTCAAACCCCCATTTCTCAAAGAGCGGCCAGGGAAACGACATCGCTCTGTGCACTTAGCACGTGCCTGGGCTTCGAAGTAAACAAGGAGAAAACAACGATACGTCTATTTCATGACTGAATGGCTCCTATCAGAAAGAAATGAAAGCATTAAAGCAAAATAGGTGCCTTAATATTTAGAACAGGGTTTTGGGGCACATTCTACTATACTTATAACAAGGAACCCCCCAAGATAGTATAGGTAATTATTAAGGCCCCTATACTATATACTCATAATAGCCCTTATAGTAGCCCTTCTAGACCCAACCCTATTCTAAGTATCCCTAAACCCAAAAGAAAATATGAAAGCACGGTCCTCCAGAACCAAGGTTCCTGTCGGCGCGGGGGAGATCGGCAGGCTCTGCCGACTCTAGCTGGGGCGCATAGCCGTCCGATCCAGGCAGTTCCTTTCTATCTAAAGTAAAAGCCAGAAAGTTGGAATATGATTATCCTAAATCCTTTATGGTAAATTATAAGGTATCCTACCCTGAAACCATATTCCAACTTTCTGGAGTTCCCTTTAGCTCAGGATTGTTTAGGCTTCTTTTCTCACTGCAAAACTCAAGGAAATAAGAGTTGAAACTTTCAGAATCGGCTGGTTGCTTTTTGGGGTTTAGGAATCGAGGTCCATTTGAGGTCTTTGCCCGGAGCACCCAGTACTCCTTAACAAGGAGTATGCACTAGCGACGTCAAGCAGCCCTGCATGTTTCAGGGGGCATAGCGCGGAATTGAGGAGATTGGCCCTCCTACAAAAAAGCCCTTTTTTTGGCCCATGTCTTCAGACAATGGTACAATACAGAGATTTCGAGTCGCCTGGCCCCGGGAGGAATGGGGTTGCTTCTTGTTGGGAAGGCTGTTGGGAGGGCACCCCTACCTGTCAGAAGAACGGCTCAGATTGAAGCCGAACTCCATAATATAGGGGCCTCAAGTATTACCTATACTGTTTTGGGGGTTCCTTATTATGGGTATAGTATACTGGGCCTCAAAACGCTATTCTAATTATTGAGGCCCCTACATCATCGGTTTCTTCAACAACACCCTAAACCCCAAACCCCAAATCCTAAACCCTTAAACCCTAAAGCCTAAACCCCAAACCCTAAACCCCTAAACCCCTAAATCCTAAACCCCTAAACCCATCCCAGATTCGGGGTGCACTGCATCCACCTCTGGAGGCAGAGATCCAGTGGCGGCGGTGCAGCAGACCTCTTTGGTGGCCTTGCAGCTCGCGACGGCGCCCATCAAAATAGACAACTGTAAAGCCTGAACCCAAACTTACACACTATACCGAAACCGTACGCCCTACTATGCGGAAGCTTTCTTGAAGCTTGAGCCAGATATGTCAGGACCTGTATGACCAAGGCTGCTGGGAAAAATGGGGAAAAGTTTTCGGGGTTTGAGTCTAGTATAACGAACGTTATGTGAATCGTGTTGCACATCCACTGTCAACGGGATGTCCACCGTGGTTGGGGCTCAGGGCGCCATGGGGTTTCCGGGCACTTTAGTTTAGGGCACAAGTGAAGCGTTCTGGATCGGGGAAGAACCCTAAAGCCTGAATCTATAGACCCTAAGCAAACATTGAGCCTGGAACCGAACTACTCCTAAACCCTCAACTTACACCATAAAACCTAAACTCCAGCCCCTAAACCCCTAAACCCTACATCCTAAAGAGTCCCATCGGAGGTCTGAGGGCGCCTACTTATAACCCATCTTAGCGGCCTTATAACGTATACCCCCACTTACAACTCCCCATGAATCTGAAAGTAAATCACTGAAAAACCCTAAACCGCCGAACTTCAAAGCCCTAAAACCCTAAAGTTCTAGCTTTACCTTACATTCTATGTGTTAGAAACTCGTCAATGGCTTACCCCGCTACGCTCCTCACCCTAAACCCCCACATCCTAAATCTTGCACAAGGACTTGCGTCTTCTTGCGTATGGATATGCACTTTAGGGCTTTAACTTAACCGCCCTTTAGGGTGTAGAGTGGGCTCGCTCGCATCCTTGCAACCTTTTCTCGTTAAGCAGATACCCAACATGACTTTGAAACCCCTCTGAGGGCTTAGGGCTCTTCAGAAGGCTTTATAGTAAGGACTATAAGGGGTACGGCCGAGGCCAGAACAGCCGCAAAGTAGTTAACGGATTCGGTCTTCAAGCCTCTCCCCCTAAACCTTAAACGGTACAGCTTATACCCTAAACCCCTAAACCCTAAACCCCAAAACTTAGACTTCAACCTTGAACCAGGTCACGGAATCCAGAATCCAGACTCGCAGTCCCTGTTGGCGAGTTCAGCTACGTATGCAGCAACCTGTAGCCAAAAAGCTTTGAAGGAGACCAAGCCTAAAACGGTATTGAAGCATTCTACGGGTTCGGATGATGTAGGGGCCTTACTCATTCTAAGACTTCGGCATATTGGAGTAGGACTAGAAGCGGGTGCCATGTCTGAATATTTGGACCTCAATATTCGGTAGCTTTCGTGGGTTGAGGGGTTTGGGGTTAAGTTTGAGGGTTTTACGGGTTTTGGGCTTCAGAGCTCCTGAGCCCTCTGCAGCTCTAGATGGCTGTTCAGGGCTCAAGTGGGTCAGGGTTTAGGGTTTAGAGTGTAGGGTACCAGCCGCAAGAAGTAAGGCTTGAGCATGTCGGAATCAACCCAGATCGATGCAGCATTTCCTCTGTTTTGGCTTCTTTGCGCTCGCCACTTATTGTGGATGCTAACTGCAGGAATTGAAATTCTATCCCGCGCTGACAAAGAGCGCTAACCCCGTGGATTTTCAAGCCCAGGATTACTTCTCGCACCCCCGAGCGTTTACACCCGACATGCTGGAAACGACACCGCTCTGGCTCTATGCTGGCACGCTGGCTGCAGCAAGTCTTTTGCTTCAACCTGCTACCTCTTGGCACACCATGGGTTCTTTGAGGGTTTAGGAGTTTAGGCTTGGGTAGCGTGGGCTTAGGGCTGGCGCGACGGGGTGTTAACTTTTAGGAATTCATTACTGTTTCGGCTTCCCGAAAAGACACATGGCGAGGTATTGCAGCGAGGCAAGCATAAATGTGATCGCAAGCATGTGTTGGTATGAATGAATGAATGAATGAGTGAGTGAGTGAGTGAGTGAGTGCGTGAGTGCGTGAGTGACTGACTGACTGACTGACTGAATGAATGCATGGATGGATGGATGGATGGATGAATGGATGAATGAATGAATGAATGAATGAATAAATGAATGAATGAATGGATGGATGAATGAATGGATGAATGAATGGATGAATGGATGAATGGATGAATGGATGAATGGATGAATGGATGAATGGATGGATGGATGGATGGATGAATGGATGAATGGATGAATGGATGAATGGATGAATGGATGGATGGATGAATGGATGAATGGATGAATGGATGAATGGATGAATGGATGAATGGATGAATGGATAAATGGATGAATGGATGAATGGATGAATCGATGAATGGATGAATGGATGAATGGATGAATGGATGAATGGATGAATGAACGAATGAAGGAATGAAGGAAAGAAGGAATGAAGAAATGAAGGAATGAAGGAATGAATGAATGAACGAATGAATTAATGAATGTACATATATATATATATATATATATATGTACGTATGTACGTATTTATGCGCACATGTATGCGCACGCGTGCCGCATGTCTGTCTGTCTGTCTGTCTGTCTGTCTGTCTGTCTGTCTGTCTGTCTGTATACCCACCTAGCTACTTGGCAACCTAGCCACCTACCCACTACCCATCTACGCACCTGCCTACCTACGTACCTCCGTACATATGTATGTCCACACATACATCAGTTGCATGGAGCCCCCTCAAGGCAAACAAAGATCTACCAGATATGTCCCTTCCTGACCTCAGCCATTGGGAATTAGGAACTATGGCTTTAGAGCTTCGTGTTTGTTTTCCCACCCCATGACGACGTTTTGAGCAGCTGCCCACTAACCGTTGAACTGTTCGACCTGCTTCCTTCCAGTGGCTTGTTTTTAGCTTCCTGCTTGAGGAGCTATGTAAAGAATGTAAGATAATGTAAGTGCCCTCACGGGGACTCTATGGACTATATGTAGCTACAGTGTAGCCACCTCCCATCCTTGCGGCTTGTGCTGAGTGTGACAGGTAAGGTGTAATGTAGGAACCTGATTAAGACACCCTGGGCCTTTATTAGGGTTCCTTATATGAATCCTACTAGTTTGGGGTCATAGGACCAGGGTTCTTAATCAGGTTCCTACATTCGGTTTTGCGCATCTGGGGAACCCAGGCCGGGCCTTCCCCCTGATCTACGGGCCTTAGTCATTAGAATAAGGTTATTGGCTCCGTTACAGTATGCTTACACTAAGGAAACCTTGAGGAATAATGATGTAGTTATTTAGGCTTCCATATTAAACCTCTAAACACCAAGACTTTTGATTTCATTGATGGCTAGGATTTCTTGTAGCACCCCATGGTGTAAGCCATCGAAAATGGAGTCCACTTTCCCAGGTCCCCCATTGTCCCCGCAATGGTTTACTGTTTAGGGCCGACGGCCCTGTCTGTTCAGCCTTACTGAGGGCAACTCCCAAAAGAGATCTGAAAGGGCACTACCGGGGGACCCAATCTCGCTTCTCTGGACTGGCCCGTTGACTGTTTGGGAAAGCCTTCACCTCTTGAGGGCCTTTGAACCCCGGTGTTTTCGGTGGGACGATAAATGCTGACGGCGTTCGCGCCCAGGCTTGATGCGAGTTGCGGGCACTTGTTCAAATCGTGCCTACATGAAAAGTCCCTCCAAGTGCATAAGGTTTTGGGGTAGATTATGCTACGGTCATGATAATAAGCGCCAAAAAGGCCCCTATTATGGCTGCGACGCTCCGAACTTTAAGAGGCCACCTTTGCAGAATGCCTCCTGTAGCCGACTGAATTCCCCCAAATTTGAGCTGTGATCTGCCCTGATATGCGGTTTAAGGGTTTTGGGCTCAGGGGGTTAGAGTTTCGCTTGTGCGTTTTGAGCTAAATTATCTCCAAGCCTGAAGCCCTCAAGCCTCAAACTCACAACTCATAAGAGCACAGTGTCATTGCTGCAACATGTAAGTATCTAGATGTGTATGTATGCACGCACGTACGTGGGGGTGTGGGTATGTAATTATTCATGTATGTATGTAGACGCATGTATATGCGGATATGTATATATATATATATATATATATATATATATGTATGCACATATATATATATATATATATACACACATATACATCAAGCCCAACTGTATTAGTAAAGCCTGTGTAGCTTAAGATCTGCTCCTTCGCTTAGTTGTCAAATCTTGTTCTTTTCAAGGCCTACCCAAACCAGCAAAGCGGTACAAGACCAAATGAAAGCCTGCAGCACCCTGTATCCACCGAATGTAAGGCCTCAACAACTAGTAGAATTTTGGGCTTCTTGTCAGTATAACAAGGAACCCTAAGGACAAAATTAGTCTTTGGGCTTCTATACATACATAATAATCATTATTGCAAGGAGCCCTTAAGTAATGTAAGGAGCCCTTAAGGAGTAATGCAAGGAGCCCTTAAGGAGTAATGTTGGTACTTGGTTGTGCTTCCACAGTAAGCCCCACCCACAGGCTAGTCCAGAAGCAGTGAGCGCAGCTCTCTTCCGCGGACGGTCCGGGGAGGTGATGGCGTCGATTTGCTGGCAGAGCTTTCGGGTTTAGGGCCGGGTTTTGAAGGTTTTAGGGTTGTAGGCTTTAGGGTTTAGGGTTTCGGCTCAGGGGTTTTAGGGTTTAGGGCTTAGTTTCCGAGTAGTGGGGTTTCGTGTTTGGGTGCCAGAAGGCTCTCTACCCAGACCTCTGGGAGGATTTCAACAGTAGATCCCCAATTTGGGACCCTAAACTACTAAAGTGTACTTTGTAGGAACCCCCTTTCAGGGATCAACCTTTTGGATCCCCCAGTGTCTTCAAACTGGATGTGGATCTGCTCGGGGTCCCTATGATTACTACTATAGGAGCCTTAAGAATTAGAAGAGGGTTTTGGGGGCTCTTTATACCACAGCAATAATGAGGAATCCCCAAAATAATGTAGGTAATTATTTGGACGGGCGCAGCAGGCGCCAAGCTGCTCCGTACTTAGAATGTGCGCGAAACTGAGATAAAGCACGATTTCCGCAAAAAAACAGGTTTGTAGGACATCACGGAAACTATGTCATTCTTACTGTTAGCCATATCATCAGCAGCATCATCCGCATCCTCATCGTCTTTATCATCAACATCAGCATCATTATAACCGTAATCATGTTCATCATTGTCAGTATCAACATCGTTTCACCCTCATTAAGATGTTCTATCAGCGTTTTTCATCATATTAGTCATCGTCAAAAGGATCATGATCACGAACATAATCTTCTTCGTGACCGTCATCAACATCTTTTATCATCTTAAGCATCTTCATCGTCATGACGACCGTCATCATTGTCTTCAGCAACATCGTTATCACCATCATTAGGATTTCAAAATTGTTTTCATCATAGTAGTCTTCATCAGGATGATCATGATCCTGTTCACAATCATCAAAGTTACCGGCTCGCAAAGGAGCACTCGAGAGGATATGCCACGGCCGGACGCCATTAAGGCCTCATCTCCCCCCCCCACCCTCTTAGTCCTGAACGGAAGCAAAAACCCTGGACATGTGCTGTAAAAAACACAAAAAACTTATGAAGTCGCGTGGCGCCCTATGCGCCCGCTACCAATAATTTCGGCCCCTACATTACTATCTAGGGTGTTGTGCAGGCTGGGGCCCTGCATTTTCTGAAACTCCAGGGTGGTTCGGATGTCAGAAGGAGTTCTAGGGTTAGGGTTTCGGGTTTGAGGGTGTTCACGTTCTTTCGGGGGTTGGGGCTTCAAGCTAGGAGTGATTGGGAACGAAAAAGGACCACTGTTCGGCATTGAGGCTGCTAAATAAAAACGCGGTCACGAAGTTTGAGGAGTTTGGGGATTTAGAACAGGTCTGGAACCTGCGGCTACGGTGCGTTCAGACGCAAACTTTCCCCTGAATCGAGCAGCTTTACAAAGAAGTCAGGGGCCGCTCCTTAGAAGGCCAAAACCTAGCCGAACCGATCGGTCTCAATTTGGGAGTTTCTGAAAATTGGGGACCCTAATGGGCAAAACCCTTGATCGCACTACTGAGCATTCCTACTAAGCCACTAAGCCCCAACCCCCTCCCCTGAAACCTGGATCAAAATGCTAGACCTCGAAGCCCGCCTCTCTCTCTCTCTCTCTTTCTCGCTCTCTCTCTCTCGACGCTACACCCCAAACCCGAACCCCGAAACGCCAAATTGCTTAACTTTGAACTTTGACCCCCTAAATATCTCGAACCCCCAACCCTTGACCCGAATACCTTACACCCTAAACCCGAAATCCTAATCTCGAAATCCTACGCGCTTGTCTGTAACCTTGACATATCCTCCAATACAAGGATACCAAAACCCCAAACCCTAAAAGCGCCCTCAACCCTCAACCCTGAACCCACAACCCCAACCGCAAGCCCTAATACCGAAATCCAAAACCCTTCACAAACCCCAAACCCCAACCCTCAACCCAAACCCTCAACCCTTAAAACCCTAAACCCTAAAACCCTAAACCCTAAAACCCTAAAACCCTCAACCCTTGAAGCCCTAAACCCTAAAACCCTAAAACCCTAAACCCTAAACCCTAAAACCCTAAACCCTAAAACCCTAAACCCTAAAAGCCTAAAACCCTCAACCCTTAAAGCCCTAAACCCTAAACCCCTAAAACCCTAAATCCCTAAACCCTAAAACCCTGAGATCCCCAGGCCAACCGAGATCTCTGGGCCTCGCCGCACGCACATGGCGCCCCAGGCGCTGCTCCAGGAATTCGGCCCAGGAGGCGGCCTGGAGGTAGGGTTTAGGGTTTGGAGGTTTAGGGTTTAGGGGTTTAGGGTTTAGGGTTTAGGGTTTAGGGGGTTGAGGGTTTGGGACAGCGCAGGTAGTGTTTTTTAAAGTTGAACTGCACCCTTTCTCCGAAAGTAGGGTTTAGGGTTTGGAGGTTAGGGTTTAGGTTTTCGGGTTCTGGGTCTAGGGGTTTGGGGGTTTCGGGTTTAGGGGTTTGGGGGTTTAGGGAGTTCGGCCCAGGTGGCCGCCTGGGGGTTCTATCGCAAGGGGGCCTTGGGTCCAAGGTTCCCTGAAAGGACTCGTATAAGGGTTTTACTTACCTTTGGTTAGTAGGGAATGGAGGAATGGGGTACAATTATAACTACTATTACCACCATTCTTCCATTCCCTACTAACCAAAGGTAAGTTTAGGGGTTTAGGGTTCCTCTACCGGGCTCCTAGAAGGGTTCTAGAGAGCTTCGGCACTCGAATTTTGGGTTTAGGGCTGGGCGCCCAGGAGGCGGCTTGGGGGTTGCAGTGTAGGGGCCCTATTAATTAGAATAGTGCTCGTTTAAGAATAGAGCTCCTTTACAAGGTTCCTTAAAGGGTTCGAAAAAATCGCTCGGTCAGAAGGGTTTCAAGGTGTAAGGGCCCTAATAGTTAGACAGGGCTCCTTTAAGGGTTCCTTCAAGGGTTCTTTAGGTTCCTATAGGAGACGCCTTGGGTTTATGGTTTAGGTATTCGGGTGTAGGGGCCCTAATAATTAGAATAAGGGGGTTGCTTTGAGGGTCCCATAATTAGGGTTCTCGAGTGAAGGTTTTGAACCCTATGGAAAGCGTATGGGTAATTGCGGAGGCTTCTACAGTAGGTTGTTTCCTTTCGTAGGGTTGGAAAGCTTAGACGGCTTTAGGATTTGGGGTCTTGGAGTTTGCAGTTTTATAGCTGTGTTTTCGCTTTTTGCTCGGGGTCTTCGGCTCGGGGTCTTTGATTTCAAGGCTTTGCGGCTTCTTGAATTTTAGCCCCGCGCATTCTAGGTATCCACGAACCTCCAACTAATGCCCCAAATCCTGAGTCCTGAAGTCTAAGATCCAGACCAAACCCCTCAAGCCTGAGCAGCTCAGTCTTGCTCCTAATTGCTTCATCTTTTTTTGCTTGGGGTCTTTGGGGGTGTTGGGCTTTATGGCTTTAAGGTTTGCGCTTCAAGGTTTCGGGGGTTAGGGTTGTCGGGTTTATGGTTTTAGGGCTTTAGCACTTTAGGCTTTAGGGGTCCCTTTAAGAGGTCCTGTCAACGGTACGGACAAGGGTGTAGAGTCTTATGCCTTAGACAAGGTTGTGCTGTTTCGCTTGTTTGGTCTTGCTGTCTTGTTAAAGTTGTGTTGGAAGAGGCTTAGGGTTTGGGGTCTAGGTGTGGTTAAGCAATAGGTCAATATTTGAGCGGGTGTCAGGGTTTCGGGGTTTATGGTTCAGGGTTTCGCTAGTGACCAGGCTGGTAGGTACAAGCTATATACTTGAATCTGTCTGGCAAAACGGGACGTCTTGTCCAAATAGCTCCGCGCCTTGAACAGAAGACACGCAGCAATACCACAGAAAGCAACAGCAAGCACAGCTGCGCGGGCGCCCCACGGTGCCACACAGTACGTCCTTTACCCCAAGCCCTGAACCCGAAAAGGGCCCCAAGTGCAAGCTTCGAACCCCCGAAACTGCAACCCCAAACTCAAAACCTCAACCCCCTAAACTCTTAACCTTCAGGGATTGGGCTTTAGATTTAGGGTTAAGGGTCTTTGGGGTTTAGCGTCCCCACCCTCTCCCAAAGACGAGAACAACAAAGCCGCCCAGTGCCTGTTTCGAGAGCCCTCGGCTGCTTGGCTTGTCGCCACTGCTTGGCTTGTCGCCTTGAACCAGGCAATGTAGGGTTCAGGGGTTCAGGGTCTAGGGTTTAGGGTTTAGGATTTAGGGTGTAGGGTTCAGGGTTTAGGGTTTCGGGTCTCGGGTTCGTTGAGGGTATCAGAAATTTCTCAACCGGGGGGGGGGGGGGGGGGGGGGGGGGGGGGGGCGGGGCCTTACAAAGGGCAAACCAGGAAGGCTCAGCAAGGTTCTAGGGATCGCGCACAGGGCTTCACAGAGGTTCTATCAGGGGTGTCCTTATGTTCTCGGCGGTTTCAATCCGACCTTACAAAAACTTCGGGGCATCCCTAAACCCTACCTTAACCCTGAATAAGCTACCTTTTTAGGTGCCCTTCTTATGATTTCCTTATATAAGTCCTTAACAAAAGTAGGTCATTCCGGCTTAAGCCCCAAACCCTAAACCCTAAACCCTAAAACCCTAAACCCCTAAAGAGAAGGATCCTTGCACTTCGTCGGAGACCCTCGTGAGGCGAAAGAAGTCGATGTTGGACGAAGGGTTGGTGAGGGCCTAAAGTCGACCTATACGGGAGTTTTCGAAAATTAGGGGTCCCTTATCTTGGGGTCCTTATAAGAAGGATCCTACTATTTAGGGTACTATATTAGGGCCTCTGATTTTCGGAAACTCCCATACTGGGCTGTTAAGTAACCAGGGAGAACAAAGCATAAACTTTATTTCACAATGGTTCCGTTAAGAAAACACGTAATTAAAGTATGGTACTCCAAAGCCCAGTATAGTCTCAATTGTACTTCTCATTTTTGGCTACCTTCTTTCTTAGGTTATGGGAACTTACCATAAGCTTGGCTAGCCACAGAAGGGACGACGATGGAAACTATAGGCAGCCTGTGTAGCAGATGTAAGGTTTGTGACTGTAATTGCTGCTTGTAGGAGGGCGTTGGGTTGTTCAGGGTTTGATTTAAGGTCTAGAGTGTGGGGTTTGAGGTTTTGGTTTTGATTTAAGGGCTGAGGTCTGGGCCTAGGGTCGAGGGTTTGCCGCGCAGACTCTCCTTCTTTAAGAAGGTCGTCTTCGACATGCGCGACACCATGCGTCGGTGGGTGCTCTGAGACTTGCTGCAACAGTAGAAGCCACGAATGATCAGAAGCTTGAGCGTCGTAGCCTCAGATCATCCCAAGGAGAGGAAATTGTGCGCCGCGATTCCTGCTGGCCTTCGCCGCATGAAACATGATCTGTCTCTAAACCCTAAACCCTAAACCGGAAGTCTCATCAGTAAACTCATAGCCGACGAAGGCTCTGTCGGACGAGCTCCAAGCCCCAAGAGCTCTGAAACATGCGCGGGATAGGTGTCCTCTGTTTTGAGCCATGGTTCCAAGAGAAATGCGCGCGCAGAGGCCCGATCCGCTTATATTCAGAGGTCCTGTCCCATATGAGAGTTTCCGAAAATTAGGGGGTACCTTATTTTGGGGTCCTTCTAATGAGGATCCTACTATTTAGGGTACTATATTAGGGTCCCCTGTTTTCGGAAACTCCCATATGAACCCGTACGACGGTCAAAGTTCTCAAACAGCGGCTAACATTGAACACAGCAGCAGTCCAGCTTGAAGTTACCAGGATTCGGCCTGTTCGACTGGTCAGCCGAGACCGAATACCTTTGTTTTCGGGGACTTAGGATGTAGGAGTTCTGGGGTTTAGAGGGTTAGGGGCCTAATGCTGAAGGTTCAGGTTGAGGGTCTAGACTAGGATACCCAGTAACCTAAGAATAAAAAGGCCTCTCTTTTTGGTATTGGGTAACTTTATAAGGAACCTTAGAGCATGCTTTTGATGTCGCGATTCTGAAGTCGCAGGTCTGGCCTAGGCGTCGAGCTTCTCGGTTTCGGGTTCAGCATTTAGGGTCTAGGGCTTGGGACGCCTACGAACCTTCGTTATCAACCGAATCCCACAGCCGAAAAAACAGTGCAGCCCCTTCATGCCTGTGCCTTTGGCAATGGGCGGCAAGTGGACCTCCTCTTTGTTGGGCGCCGCCTCTCGCATGCGGCTTGTCTTGAGGCTCGCTTGCACGGCTCAATAGCCCTGAAAGCTTTTCCGAAGTCCTGCCCAATTCATCAACAATTCTTCGATCGTCGTTTTCACGCCTAAACTCCAATAATTAAGCACCTACATAGTCTAACACGGAAGCTCCTATACATCTACGAGACCTTAGCTCCAAGCCACTCCCGTGAGAATTCATTGAAGCACACGACAGGCCTAGGTCGGGCTAGAATCAACTTATACAGGGACTGCAGGAGAACACTCATACCAAATCTTCAGGGATATTTGCTGAACCTTGTTTGCTCGGAATCCAAGGGAAGTTAATTGTGAAGCTTGGGGACTAAGAAGCCCTATACTGAAAGTCAAGCAGCCCGAACTACCCCTGTGTTTGCAAACATCTTGGGATGCGGACACCGACACCTCACGGTGCAATGTCGGGGCAATGATGATTAGAACCGGGCTTGGGGTATGCGAAAGTAAAGTATTTCGTAGTTGTGCAGGCTTCTATATTCTGGCTGTATAGTGTCAGGTTGCGAGCTTAGTGTTTAAGCCCGAGAAACGCCCCACAACGTCACCAGAAACCGCCTCCTCGTCCCTGCGGTTCAGCTCAGCTGGCCCTGCGCTGGGGCGCCTCAGTCTAGGGGCTCCAAAACAGGGCAAGGGGATTAGGGTTTAGGTTTTTTTTAACCTATGGGGTTTAGGGTTTAGGGATTAGGGTTTAGGGTTGAGGGTTTGGGAATTTTAGGGTTTGGGCAAGGGGATAGAGTCTCAGAGCTGCATGCGCTTTTTTGTTATATGCGTACAAATGCATGTACATGTGCCTCTCTCTCTATATATATATATGTATATGTATATGTATGTCATGTATTCAAGCACGCAAACATTTACAGACATACACACAAACATATCTATATATATATATATATATATATATATATATATATGCATACTCACATGCAGATAACATGCAAAGGTTTTCAAACATACATACATCTGCGCCTGGGCTGTGCCAGCAGCCGGTCCAGGGGCGCTCTCTCCAAACCTGGGTTCGCGAAAAATCTGTGGCTCAGTGTAACATAAAAGCATGATTTTCATAGCCGTACTATTCCTGAAGGTCCTCAATACAATTCAACTCACTATACTACTTTAGACTCTAGACTTTAGCTTCAGTTTAGGGCTCCGGGCTTCGTGACGTCTTCTGACGGGCACGTACGTAGGTGACAAGATATAGTCCACGTAGTCTGTACGAGGCGGCGTTCCCGTGCCTGAAGCGTTGATCGTGATTGAGATTCATGGGACGGGTCATCAGCGCTTGATGGCTTGGGCTTCACGACTTAGAGACTTAGAGACTAGATAATTAGATAAGGCTTTGGATTTCGGTGCAGCGCATCCCACTCACACCCAGCTCGTCTTGCAGCCTGACACTTCAGATTTCCCGGCTGCCCGTCTTAATGGAGACGGACATTGGCTGACATCATAGAAATACCCATGTCTCCTTGACGAAGTCGGGGTGCTGCTCCAGCTCCTTCAAGGTAAAGACCTGCCATTCCGTACTCCAAACCTTGAGGAAGGATTCGCGGCGGCAGAAAACGAGTAGTAGAAGACAGAAGAAAATCCGAAGCCGCTCTAGATTTCCCTAAATGAGAGTTGCAGAAGATGAAGGGACCCTAATGTAAACCTCTCAAAACACCGTCCTTATAAGAGCCCTAAAGTCAGGTACACTTGATACTAAGGAACCGTCAAGTTCCAAAGCACACTCCCCAGGTACTAAGCGCCCAGGCTCTGTAGATATCGGAGCATCTCAGTGGCCTCCGTGTCGGGGTTTAGGGTTTAGGAACAACGAGAGGACCAGAAGGCCTGGGCCGGGGGGGGCTTGGGTGTGCTGCATTCTTTTAAATCCCTTTGTGCAGCTGCCCAGAGCCCAATGAACATGCATTGTCTTACCTTTGGTTAGTAGGGAATGGAGGAATGGGGTACAATTACAACTACCATTACTACCATTCTTCCATTCCCTAGTAACCAAAGGTAAGTTGTGAACCCACCAAGACTATGGCATATGGACTCGGGCACAACACGCCCTAAATCCTGAAACCAAGTATCTGCATCGACAACCCCTCGACCTCTGATAGCACTTGCTACTATTTGCTTAAGAAACCACCAAAAAATAAAAATAATAATCCCTATATTACCCCCATAAGGAATATATTTTTTATTTTTTGGGGGTTCTTAAGCAAATAGTAGCTTGGGTACAGTCCCCATAGAGTAACAGTCTATAATGGCGCTACTATTAAGGTCCTAACATGTCTATATAACGAATATTATCCAACTGCTACGGAGTAGGGGCAGTGCCCAAGATAGCCCCACACAGACCCCGAACTGCCAAACACCTCAACCCCTAAACCCCAAACCCCTAAACCCGAAACCCCTGAACCCTAAACCCCTGAACCCTAAACCTTAAACTCTAAACCCCTAAGCCCTAAACCCTAAACCCCTACATCCCAAACCCTAATCCCCTAAACCCTAAACCCCGACACCCTAAACCCTGAACCTCCAGACCTCGAAGCCCTTCACCACACTTTCAAAGACCCAACTGGGAAGCCCCAGACACCGCCACTCTAAACCCAAAGCCCTAAGCCCTGAACTCTAAAGCCCTAACAAAGGGGCCTTAATAATTTGAATGGGGTTTGGGGGCCCGTTATACCATACGTACTTGAAACAAGGAACCCAGGAAACTATTAAGGCCCCTCTACTAAACTCCCATAATGATTACCCCTTATAGTAATCCTTACACACCCCTTGAAAAGGAACCGTCAGGACAGAAACCAAGCTCTGGCAAAGCACTGGCCTTGGCACTGAAATCGCCCGGAGGTGGCGGCTCCTTCCTGCACTTGTTTCGAGTTTAGGACTTAACGAACGTCCGTCCATCCATCCATCCATCCATCCATCTATCCATCCATCCATCCATCCATCCATCCATCCATCCATGCATCCATCCATCCATGCATCCATGCATCCATGCACCCATGCATCCATGCATCCATGCATCCATGCATCCATGCATCCATGCATCCATGCATCCATGCATCCATGCATCCATGCATCCATCCATCCATCCATCTATCCATCCATCCATCCATCCATCCATCCTCGAGCCATGCATCCATGCATGCATCCGTCCATCCCTGTCCATCAGTCCTTCCGTCTATCCACCTAGCAAACCAGCCAGCCGTCCACGCATGCTCATACAAATGTATGTATACATACTCACGGAAACATATACATATAGAGGTACGCCTGTTTTATTCCTGCGGCTGTTTGCCTGCCTGTCTGTCTGTCCGTATGTCTGCCTGCGTGCCTGCCTGCCTGCTTGTCTGCCTGTGTGCATGCACGCATGCGCGCGCGTACGCACACACAAACGCACGTACGTCTATGCCCATATACGCAGGTGTAAATGCCTATGCCTAAAGAGACACGTGCACAAAGAACACAAAGCAACATGCGTGTATGTGTTTGCATACATATATATATATATATATATACATGCATGCATATATATATATATATGTATATATATATATATATATATATATATATATGTATTTTTATCGACGTTTATATGTATGTACATGTGTATCTAGATGTAGATGTACATGTATATGTCTGTCTATGTATCCACCATCCATCTATCTCTTTTGATATGTGTATACATATACGCGTAAATGGTTTTTGGGTAGTTACACACATACACATACACATACACATGCACATGCACTCGCATACACATACACACTCGCATTGGAATTTTTGCATACATATACAAACTCTCCAAAGCCATACTGTGACTCGATGGTATGTGAAGCGCTGGTGCAGCAAAACGGTTGTGTGGAAAGAACTTCTTGGAAGAATACACATGCGCATGCTTGACATGCATATCCATATCCATATGCATGTACATGCATACATACATGCGTACATACATGCAGACTTACGTACATGCATACATATAGATATTTACAAATGTGTGTGTACATATATTGTACATATACGTATGTGTGTGTATGTATACATAACAATACATACACATATATACACAAGCACACAACCAAGGCATACCGGCATACAAACAAACACACACATACGCCCACACACGCGCGCATGCACGCACGCAAGCACACATGTGCAATTTATTCATTTGGCGAGAAAAGGACAAACAAGTCCACAGCAGCAAGAACCACTCCTCGGCGAGACCGGTGGCGGCGGTCCGGGTGCAAGGAGGCCTTTAAAGGAGGTTCTGGGGGGAGTATGTGTTGGTATACCCCTCAACCCTCACGCACTCTCGGGACCCTAGGAGGGTATTGCTGCTGCTTATTATTCAGAACTTGCTAGCACTGATTGGCTTCACGGGGCAGCGTTGGGAGCATCTTTCTTCTCATTCCAGTGGCTTCTGGGCTTCCTCAGGAGGTTTGTGGAACAATAGCTAGCTGCTTCAAGAAGCAAAAAGGAGATTCCGGCATGTTCCTGCTAGGCCTAACCCCAAAACGCCCAAGAATGCAGAGTCCAACCCTGGAGACCCCAAAGCTGCGAAGTCGAACTCTATAGCCTCTAAAGCTCGCAAGCCTGCGTGCAAAGCTGTACATCCCAACTTAGGGGCCTGAATAATTACATATGCTATCTTGGGGGTTCCTTACTCTATAGTACCATGGGCCTCAAAACCCTATTCTAATTATTAAGGCCCTTATACTACATCCCAAATGGGTGGTTTTCAAAATCAGGGTCCATTATCAATATAATACGGCACCGAATACTTAGTGTACCCAAGAAAGGAGCCTAATTTTGACAACCACCCAAATGAAACCCAAAGCTGCTGAGACCGTGAGAGCCCTGAACAACCCCCCAAAAGCCCTCATACCGGCCAAGCAACAAGTCCGCTTAGATCCTGAGCATACCACCATAAATCCCTAAACCCTAAACTGTAAACACTGAAGCCTAAACCCTAAACCCTAAATTCCCAAAGTTGCATATCCCCAGCAGACCTCGAACTCGAAACCAAGTGTAAAGAGTACATCACCTGAGCATAGGAACCCTAACCTCAAACCCGTAAACCTTAAATGTAACAACAACCCTTCAGGTCCTATTTATGGTAGGATCATCGGACAACGCCAATATGCCACAATAAAACTCTGTAAAACCATCCTAACATAGGGGCCTTAATTGTTGCAATAGGGTTTTGGGGCTCAGCATACTATAAATAAAACAAGGAACAAACGAAATAGCATTGGTAATTATTGAGGCTCCTATAGTAGACACCAGGAGGGCCTTGTAGGAAAGAGGCCATCGGCGTGCCAGCGCCCTTGTTCAAACCTCAGAGTGGTCAGGTCCGGATCCCCAGAGTTTAGGGGATTTAAGGTTTTGGGGGGTTGGTGTTTTTAAGGGTTGAGGAGATATATAAGGGCTTTTAGGGACTGAGGGTTCAGTAGTTAAGAGTTTAGGGGATTTAGGGTTTAGGGGTTTTGGGGTTTTTTGGGGTTTTAGGGGTCTAGGGGTTAGGGCCGGGTTTAGGGGCTTAGGGGTTCCACAGAGCCTGGGACCCCGGAGAAGTCCACAGCATTGCAACGAACCGCGGCGACAATCATCGCCTGAACAACTAGCTGAAGAACCCTGCTTGCATACAGATGTAATTACTTATGTGTTCACAGAACATAACATGGCATGACCTGACATAACATGACATAAAATCGAAGCATGCCATAACACGGCATAGCACAACATGTTATAACGGCATAACCATACAACACAACGAACATACGTCCGTACATACCTAAGTACCAGCACACATGCATGCGTGCACGCATGCATACCCACAGCACAGGCAAGTACAACAGCAGATGCATCTCGAGAAATGGAGACACAACTATTGCAACATGTATGGTTATATCTATCTATCTATATATATATATATACATACATACACTACAAGATACCGAGGTTCAAGACAGCGATAGGCGCAGCAACAGCAACTGCGGAAATGCAACTCGGCTGCAACAAGCAGTGGCCAGAAATTCGATTCAAGCGCAAATCCAAGCCTGCTTCAGTTTCGGGCTCGCGAGTTTTGGACCTACTTGAAGGGTCTTGGGACTTAGTAACTAGGGTTATTGCTAAGGTAACTATACTTATAACTACTTATAACCCCAATTAAGGCACTTGTAACCATTCTTACTAAGTCCCATGATCCTCCAAGTACAGTTCTGTGCTGTTTGCCCAGGTTCCGGTCTCGGCCTTTGTCGGTTTAGGATCCTGGATGGAAGAAAATGTGGGCAACAATGGGGCCTAAAACATTAGAGCAGGGCTTATTTATGGGTGTAACTGTAACTAGTCTGGTTATGTAGAGCGACATAAGGGGATACTATCATTATTGGCTTCGAACACCTGTATTTGCTTTATGAATTTGGGTCCATTTTGGACCCCCCCGAAACAAGCTGTCATCCTCACAAAGAGCAAAGGAGTAAACCCTCAAATCGTGAACTCTTCAACCTAAACCCTGTACCCCTACACCCTAAACCTTAAACCCCCTTAAAAGGATTCCTTATAAATCCCGTTCTAAGGACCCCTGAAAGATCCCTTTAAAAGGACCCCTTAAATCTACAACCTTGAGCCCCGAACCGGGACCGGCCCGAAACCCTCAACGAACCACTCTCGGGCGGCGGCTGGACACCGGTGGCACGATGGGCTTCAAACCTTTGACCGCGTCGGTGGTGTGAGGCTCTTACTTGGAGGGTCGGGGGACTTAGTAACTGGTTATTTTAAGGACTTATAAGTACCATAACCCCAATTAGGGTCCCTTTTAGGGTACTTATAAGTCTACTTATATACTAATTACTTACTAAGTCCCCTAAAGACCCTCCAAGTAACGAAAACTTGCACCTCAGCCCTGGGCCTGCTACAAGTCTTGGGGCTTTCGGGTTTGAGGTTTAGGGAATTAGGATTTTGGAGGTTTATAGTAGAAGCCAGAAAGTTGGAACATCATAATCCTCGTGCCCCTAAGGTAATGCATAAGGGATCCTAGCATGTTCCAACTTTCTGGCTTCTACTGTAGGCTTTAAAATTTAGGGATTCGAGGTTTAGGAGTTTAGTTTGGGTTTAGGGTAAAAGGTTAAAGTGGTTCTTCATACTGGGGATCACAAACACGATCACCTTTGGCTCCATTCCCCTCGCAAGGTAAGCACACGCATATTGCAGGGAGATCTCTGCAAAGAAAACCATAATCCATAAAATCAAAAAGCGAAAAAACACCAACACCCCTGAAGTAGTGAACTTATAATGAACCTTATTGACACTTATGGAAGCCCTTATAGCAGCCCCAAGCGCGGCCCTTGTAGTAGCCCTTATAGTAACGGGGCAAACGTAACCCTTAAGGTATATACGTGGGGTATCATCTTATGCACCCTACTTATGACCAGCCCAAACCTTAGTCCCTAAACCCTCAAGAGCCCTTAAAGGAACCGCCACAACCCCACCTATAACTAGTCATGAACCTCCAAGTACCCCCTAAAACCCCAAACTCCCAACTCCCGACAAGTCCTCAACCCGCAAACCCCAAACTCCCAAACCCTATACCCCCAAACCCCAAGCCTAAACCCTCAAACCCTAAACCCTCAAACCCTAGACTCTCAAACCCTAAACTGCCCTAGACCCTAAACCCCTAAGATCCCAAAACCCTAAACTGCCCTAAACCCTAAGAACTCTCCTCGCCTGGGCCTTGCGGAGGCCAGAGCTGCGCCAGATCGCTGGGGAGCCCAGCGCCGGGAATCTTCCTCGCATCGGATTTGGGGTTTTGGGATCTCAGGAAGGTTTAGGGTTTAGGGTTTAGGGTGTACGTAGGGTTTAGGGGTTCCATTTGGGGTTTTGGGGTCTCAGGAGGGTTTATGTAGGGTTGATGGGGGCTCCTTTAAAGGCCCAGAGCTGCAGAGAATCGACGGTTTAGCCTCTCTAGAGCGAACTGAAGCCTTGTCACGCCATAAGGGTGGTAAAGTGTTTTGATTAGGGTCACTACAGTTATAGCCTTGTAATGAAGGTGACCACAGTTATAGCTACTTTTGGCCCGAATCTTTGTGCCTGTAACGAGACTTGTTTAACATAACTTAGACTTAATGTTACCACTAGGCAGGAGAAAACAAACCATGAAACCTGCAGGTAGGTGTTTTCGGAGTCCTGCAACGGGTTTACGGTATACCACAAGGAAGGGAATAACAGAACCAATCTTTCAGGCCTCTATGTAATATAGGGCCCTTAATAATTCGAATAAGGTTTTGGGGCCCAATTGTACCAAAATTGTAATAAGGACCCCCCCCGCCCCCCAAATAGTCCAGGTATTTGTTTTGGCCCCTATAGCACGGCTAGGGGCCGTGCCCAAACCCTCACGCCCGCAAGAAAACTTTCGAAGCTCCCTAAACCCAAAACCCTAAACCCTAAACCTTTGGCGTTCCGCTCCGCCTTCGGTGCTTGGGTGGCATCGAATGCTTCAGAGTATCAGAGGCACCCAGAGAGCCCAGTACCCGGAATGAAGAAATAGAGCTTAAACCATCATATGAATCCCCTTATGATTTAAGGTATATTCCCTAATTAAGGGCATTGGGCTCTCTGAATACAGCTTCCGGGGCCAAGGTTCCTCTGAGTAGTAAAGACCTACATATTTAAAACATATTACTGTTAACCCTCAGATCCCGAAACCCTCTAAAACTTTGCCACTGAAGCCCGAAACCCATCCGGTCCTTGGTGTGGGGACCGCGACGGGTGGGACTGGCCTTGGTCTTGCAAACTTAGTCTCGGGTTTCACAGTGTTGAATCTGGTGTTTAAAGTCTAGGGGTCGGGCATGGCTGGCTGGTCAGGCCTGACAAGCTGTGGTAACATGTTGTGAAGGTTTGCGGGCGCATATTACATATATATATATATATATATATGTGTGTATATATATAGAGACATACATGCATGCATATAAATACCAGTAAGCGTGCAAAAAACGTAAACAAACATGTGCATGTATATGTATACGTGTATGTATACGCATACATAGTAAATACATCAATACACACATACATACATACATACATACATAGATACATACATACATGGATACATACATACATACATACATGCATACGTACGTACATACAGGCATGCATACATGCATGCATACATACATCCAGGCATGCGTACGTACATACAGACATGCATACATGCATGCATGCATACATACATCCAGGCATACATACATACATATGCAGGTTTGTGTGCATGTATGTATGTGTGTGCATCTGTATATGCACCTGTATCTGCACCAGTATCAACATCAGTATCAGTATCCGCATCTGCACATGTATTTACGTAGCTGTATCATGGCGCGTATGTATGTGTAGATGTAAATGTATGCATATATATATATACGTATGTATGTATGTGTGACTATATATATATATATGTGTGTGTGTGCACGTGCGAGTGTGTATGTATATGCATGTGTACATGTACACCTAATAGTAAACGTATGTGTGTATGTATTTGTATGTGTTTACGTAAAGTCTCTGTGTGTGCGTGTGTGTACATGTATATGTTTATGTATATATGTATATCTGTATGTACAAGCATATGTCTATGTCCATGTAACGTAAATGTGTAGGTATATGAACTATAGTTGTAAACCCTAGTACAGGACTTATCACCGAAACTTATAGCTACCAGTAAACCGTAAACCCTCAACCCTAAACCCTGTAACCCCACTTATTACTACCCATGAACCTCCAAGTACACTCTAAAGGCTACCTTACTTGGAGGGTCGGGGGACTTAGTAACTGGGTATTTTAAGGACTTATAAGTACCATAACTCCAATTAAGGTCCTTTTTAGGGTAACTACCCAAGTAAGGATTGCCTTGCCTGGTTACTATAAGGGCTACTGCAAGAGCTGCTCTTACGGGCGGACCACCGTAAACCCTAAATCCTAAACCCTAAACATATATACCCATGTATATTTAAGCCCTATAGTCTTCGTGGCGGTTTATCAAAACTCGTGGCGAGTTGATCAAAACTCGTGGCGAGTTGATCAAAACTCGTGGCGAGTTGATCAAAACTCGTGGCGAGTTGATTAAAACTCGTGGCGAGTTGATCAAAACTCGTGGCGAGTTGATCAAAACTCGTGGCGAGTTGATCAAAACTCGTGGCGAGTTGATCAAAACTCGTGGCGAGTTGAGCAAAACTCGTGGCGAGTTGATCAAAACTCGTGGCGAGTTGATCAAAACTCGTGGCGGTTGATCAAAACTCGTGGCGGTTGATGCCCTCCCCTCTCCGGCCCCTCCTCCCCCCTCCCCCCTCCCTGCTGCCCTCTCTCTCTCTCTCTCTCTCTCTCTCTCTCTCTCTCTCTCTCCTCCATTTCAGTCAACCACCACCTTCAGGACAGGGAAGGGCAGGGCAGGGCAGGGAGGGCATAGGCCAAGACAAAAATCTTACCACAAACACTTGCCAAGAAAAAAAACTTTACAACAAGCATCCGCGATCCATCACCGCGGCATTTGCCAAGACAAAAACCTTACCACAGGCATCCGCGAACCATCACCCCTTTCGCAAGACAGAGAACTGAATCTAACAAGTTTTCGGTTCAACCACGCTCCGTTTTGTAAGACAGAGAGTTGAAGTCAACATGTTCATCTGAAAGCTTGTGTATTGAGTTCAAGTTGAAACAAGTAGAACCGTTATTCCTAATGTGAGGGGATTCTATGGAGCAAGAGTCAGTGTGACAAGTAACCGACAGATGTTTGGTATTGGCTTCAATTGTACTGACCTTGGAAGGTGTATGGCAGCTGTTTGTTGTGTAGTTTCTCTCTGAAATATGGGATATGTTCTTCCAAGCGGCAATATGTAGGTGAACGATTGTCTTTTACTTACTTCGAACTAGTGGCTTGAAACTACAGCTTAATTTTTTGGGTAGTATGTAAACGATTGTTAATTAACTTCAAGCTGAAAGAAATAAAACGTTAATCCCAATGTGAGGGGGTTCTCTGAGCAGGTGGGGTGTCTTCTTGAAAATAGCTTGACAAGAAATAGCTTGACAAGAACTTTTCAAAGCCAGAGCTGCTGAATCCTAAACCCTAAATCCCTAAACCCTAAACCCTAAGCCCAAAACCCTAAATCCTAAACCCTAAACCCTAAACCCTAAGAAAGTGCCAGGACCCGGGCGGACTTGGCTCGGAGCGCTCTGGGGAGCGACCGCCTTAGGAAGCTTCCCAGAGTCTCCAATATCCCTTAATTAAGGAATATTCCTTAAGTTATAGCAGGATCCCTAATATAATTTAAGGAATATCCCTTAATTAAGGAATATTCCTTAAATTATAGTAGGCTCCCTGATATAAGTTAAGGAATATTCCTTAATTAAGGGATATTGGAGTCTCTGGCTTCGGAGAGTCAATCCTTCGGTTCTTCGGGTTCCTTTAAGGTTTAGGGTTGAGGGCTTAGGGTTTAGGTTCAGGGTTTAGGGTTTAAGGTTGAGTGGGGTTTAGGATTTAGGGTTTAAGGTTTACCTGAAGCCAAAAAGACCTACCTTTTTTAGGGTTCCTTATATGAGGGTTTCTATATATATAGTTTCTTAAAAAGGTAGGTCTCTTCGGCTACAGGTAAGGTTTAGCGTTTAGGGTGTTGGGTTTTGGGGTTTGGGGTTTAGGGTGTTGGGTTTTGGCTTCGGGGTTTAGGGTTTTTGGGATTAGGGTTTAGGGTTTAGGGTTTGGGGTTTATAATATAGTACCCTGAATAGTCGGATCCTTATTAAAAGGACTTAATATAAGGTATTTTCTAATTTTCGCAAACCCTAAACCCTAAACCCTTTATAGAACCCTCTTATAGATCCCTTTAAGGAACCCTTAAAGGATCCCCTTACGGGAGCCCTAAGGTACCCCCTAACTCCCATATCGCTCTTAGCACAGCCTGATTTTCCAAGCTCGGGGATCGAGGATTGCAGCTTCAGAGTTCGAGACTTATAGGTTAGAAGGGGCCCCACCCTGTAATAGTGACCATAAGGATTATATAGGATTATATTAGGGCCCTAGTATATTCCTATTATACCACTATGACAGGGTGGGGGGGGCAGCTTCTAACTTATAGGGTGCTCTATTAGGGTTTGAGCTTATAGGGTTTAGGTATAGGGTGTCAAGTTTGGGGATTGAAACTTGAGACCTGTTCTGCATGTCTTAACTAGAAGAAACTCGGCTATGTGACGGGCTCGATCCCAAGGTACAGCAATGGGACCGTGCACATCGCAGATGTCTAGCTTTTAACTGGAAGGGTATCTATGTCTCGTGTGTGACATGCTCGGTCCGAAGGTACAGGAATTGGAACCGCGCGTCTCTAAGTTTTTCGTGTTTCTCAACTGCAAGATAAGGGAGCCAAGTGTCGTGATGACCCATTAGGGTGCATTTGGGCGTTCAGCGGATTCTGGTTCAGAACCTCAAACCTACACTGATTCGCAAACCTTAAACCCTGAACCCTAAACCCTGGACCCTAAACCCTAAATCCCTAAACCCTAAATCCTACCCCTAAACCCTAAATCCTACCCCTAAACCCTAAATCCTAAACCCTGAACCCTAAACCCCAAACCCCTGAACCCCTGAACTCGAACTCTCCTGCATCCAGGTAACGGCGTTGGAAGAGCATTAGGTTGGCTTTCAGCCGCTCTTGAGCCTCTGAGCCCGAATTTTTCAGGAGTGTCGGGTTTAGGGTGTAGGGCTTCGACTTCAGGGTGTAGGGCTTCGTAGGGTGCTGCGGGTCCGTAGTGAGCGAGGATGACGGAAGCCCGGGAGGTGCATGGGAGTTTTCAAAAATAGGGGACCTTAATGGAGTCCTTATCAAAAGGACCCTAAATGAGGTACCCCCGAATTTTCGGAAACCCTGAACCCGTTATAGAACCCTGAAAGGAACCCTTAGAGGATCCTTTAAAGGAGCCCTAAGGTACCCCCTAATTTTCGGAAACTCCCACATCAATGTGGCCACACGGCGAGCAGCCCAACCGACAGCGCGAAGCAGCGCAATAAAATCCCTAAACCCCTAAACCCCTGAACCCTAAATCCAAAACGCTAAACCCCAATTGGTGCCCCTTATAGAGCCCTAGCTAAGTTCGAGCGCGATACAGAAGAAACCGACAGAATCGAGGCCGAAAAAGCTCCATCAAGCTCCACCCGGCCGGCGCCTCCATCAGAGGGATCTGAGCCATCCTTACGTGCGTGGGCTACAAGGCGAAACAGAGGTGCCTTGATGATTGGAGTCTTAATTTACAGTATACACTATCATCATGACAGAGACGACAAGAGAATAACAGTAGAATTTATTCCGACCCCTACAATGCGGCTTCGTGGATCGATGGCTTAAGGGTTTAAGACGAGGAGGGTTCAGGGCGTTACGGTTTGTGTCGGGGAATCTTCGTTTGCCCTGTCGTTTCTGAAGGATCCGGTGGAATGGATGGGCCTGGAATCCCCGCATTGGCCCTGGAATCGTCCATTGGCCTAGATCGGTGTTCGACATTTGTTTCGGCATTATCGGCCATGAACCTTAGCCCTTGGTGGGAAGGGCTTAAACCCTAAACCCTAGACCCTGAACCCCTAAACCCTAAAGGGTTTAGGGTCTCAGCGCAAGCATTTGAACCCCCTCAACAAAATTAAAAGCTCCTCAAGTTGAGCTGCTTCTTCGGCGGAAGCAGCGACACCTTCGGCGCTTCTGCCAAAGCGGTGCTGCCTGCGCTGCAGCTGTTTATGCGATAAGAAGAGGACGCTGGAAGTGAGAGGAAGATGCCTAGTTACGAGAAACCTTGGGAAGGCAGCAGCCGGGTGCTTGAAAGCCTTACCACACTTTTCATCTTTAGAATGCTTATCTGCCAGATCTCCCCAAAAAGGCAGTCTCATGCACACCTCCAAAGAAGCATCGCCTGGTTTCTCAGGGCAACTACGGGGAAAACTCATACTCTTGCATCATGCAACATCAACAAACGCCCGCACACGCCCTGAAGAAAGGAGGAAGACCGCCATCTAGCAGATCAATAGTCAGATGACGAACGGCAAAACCCCTGAACCCCGAACCCTAACCCCAACCCTACAGGTCACCGAAGCATTCGATCACCCCGCCCCTAAGCCCTAAACGCTAGACTCTTCATCGCTGCCCTAAACAAATCCTAAACCCCTAAACCCCTGAACCCTAAACCCCTAAACCCCTAAACCCGTAAACCCCTAAACCCCTCAACCCCTGAACCTCTTAATAAACCCTAAACCCCGTATGGAGGATCGTCCTGCCGGCGCTGGCGGAGGGTCATCCTCCTCATGGGTGGTTGTCAAAATTAGGGTCCCTTTTGTTGAATCCTTATTATGATACGGCACCTAATATTTAGGGTACCCAAAGAGAAACCAAAATTTTGACAACCACCCTCATAGAGCTTGAAGCTCAATTGTTGACTGCCATCAATACCATTGACGTTTGATTGTATTATATACACATTTTTCCGGTTTACTACTGATACAATCCATTTTAATGATATGGATCCGACTCGTAAAGCCCACGTACGAGAGCTCGGAACTCGGGGTATACTCCAGCAGCATGAAAATCCGACTATTCAGAGTTATTCGCATCTGAAGTTGCAGAGGGCAGGAATTCTGGACGCTACGCACATCGGCTGAAGTTGAGTTTAGGCTGTAGGGTTTAACTGGGGATCTAAGATTTGGGCTTAGGCTTAAGCCTTTGCTGTTTGGGATTTTCGTTTCTTTAGGGTTTAGGGTTTAGGGTTTAGGTTTGGGATTTTCGTTTCTTGCTGATTCTTACATGTGGTTAGTAGGGAAGGGAAGAATGGTAGCAATAGTAGTTATCATTGTACCCCATTCCTCCATTCCCTACTAACCAAAGGTAAGGATGGGATAGGGTTCAGAAGGGGTGCCCTTTAAGGGGTCTCCCTAATAATACTACCTAAAGGATTCCAGAGACGAAGGGGTGCAAAGCCAAGAGACGAGCGAAATTGCGCATCGGCACGGCTTCAGCCGACAGTGAAGCCGGCTTTTGGCTTGCGGTCTAGGACAGCTCAAAAGCCCAATTAGTCATAATCGTAGTAACCAAAAAATGAGAATAGAAGAATAACACTAGCGCTGAATGTCAGCTCGTGGAGTGTGTCTCTGTGTGTGTGTGTGTTTGTGTGTGTGTGTGTGTGTCTGTCTCTGTGTGTGTGTGTGTGTTTGTGTCTGTGTCTGTGTGTGTGTGTGCGTATCTGTGCGCGTCTGTGTGTGTCTCTGTGTCTCTGTGTGTCTCTGCGCGTCTCTCTGTGTCTGCGTCTGTGTCTGTGCGGGGCTTATAGCGGTATATTCAACTACACCAGTATATTCGGGATAGCTCGGGCAGACTGCGACTCCATTTCAAGGATGTATGTAGATCAGCTGTTCTATAGCTCGACTTCTGCGAAAGGGCCCTGTTCGGAGAGCAGTCCTTCTTCCTTGGCTCATTGGCAGGCAGCCGCGCCTCAACAACGCATAGGGTGTGAGTGTAGCTTTTAGTCATGTAGGGAGTTTGAAGGGGCTCAATGCTCCGGCATGTTCCGGCGCTATGCGTTTAAACATGGGCGCAGGTTCATCGTTTGAACCGGGTCTTTCAGGAGATAGCCTAAGGCATTTGCCACACCAGGAATCCAAAGCTGCCATTTTCGCTCCGACTCTTCGGGTGTTTGTCTATGTCTGATGTGCCTGATATCTATAGTCTCCATTGTAGTTCCTTTTTGGTGTTACCTTTTAGGATCCTTAATATAAAATTGGCTAGACCAAAACAAGGAACTACAATGGAGACTATAGATAACCCCGTCGCCTACTTTCTACCTCGGCCATCCTAAGCCTGGGCCCTTGCTGAGATCCCGGCCGACCCCTCATCAAGGGGTGGAACGGTTGATGATATAAATCCTGCATTGCCCATAATGAGGAATATACCATAATTCCCATAGCTTAGGGTCCTTAAGGTAATGCAGGATTTATATTATCATCAACCGAAGGACAGTATCAGGGGTAAGGTTGAGGTTGCGAGCTAGCGTTTAGGACTGAGTCTTAAATCAGACCAAGAACAGAGGGACTTGTACATAAGTCGAGGACGACTCGGGATTGAGGTCGGCACAAAGCCCCTGAGACACGAAATGGCCTGAACAGTTTGACTTTAACTTTATGTAAGGACTGCAAAGGAATATATACTGTTAATTACCAATTTTACAAACCCCGAAGGAGTGTGGCACCCTTCGGGTTCAAGAGCCTCAAAGGAGGTGGAACATACCGGGTAAGTTTCGGAGAGTGGGGATCTTGTAGCGGGTTCGTTACCCTAACCTGCAGACTCCGTCTTTGTGAGCCTTTTGCTGGCGGTGATGTAACTGAGCCGAGACGCGTTTTTGATTCCGCTTGCGTGTCTTCTGGCTGGGGTTGCTGCTCCTGTTCCTCTTCTTCTGCGGGTTGCCCTCCGCCTCCTTCTTGCCGGTCTCCTTCTCCTTGCCGGTCTCCTCTTTGCCAGTGGAGATCGGAACAGCGTTGTTGCTCCGGGTCTTTGGCCCTAAACCCTAAACCTGATTATAAAAGCCACGGTTTAGGGTTTAGGGTTTAGGGTTTAGGGTAAAATAATGGCCCAACACCCATAAAAGGCGATTGTTCTACAAACTTTTGGGGTCCAGGTAGATGCAACACTCCAACTGTCGGCCGCAGGAGTACGCTCCTCAACTCCAAACTCTCAAGCCTCAATTCTTAAGTCCTCGAAAGGCACTAAACCCAACATCCTACACCTGCGCTCAATCTTAGGATCTTAGCCCCTCAGCCCACGCCGGCACCCTGAAATCCGTGACCCTAAAGTGCTTATTGCCTAAACCCTCAACCTTTACCAGAATATGCCCCAAGGCCCTATCTTTAACCCCCCAAGCCCTATACCCCAAACCCATACCCGAATATGCCCCAAGGCCTCATTGGCGCCACTTCTTTAAACCCCCCAAACCCCAAACCCTAAACCGTGAACCCCAAACCCTCAACCCTAAACCCCTAAACCCCCCAAACGCTAAACCCCCTAACCCCCCAACCGCTAAACCCCAAACCCATTCTTTGAACCCTATACCCTAAAACCTGAACCTCAAACCCCTTCTTGGAACCCTAAACCCTGAACCCTGAACGTAAACCCCTTCTTTGAACCCCTAAACCCTGAACCCCAAACCCCTTCTTCTCTCTTCTTCAACAACCGGGCTCCAAAAAGTTCTAACTTTCTAAGATAAACCTAATATATCAGGCCGAAAAGTTTAAAGTTCCCCCCGTTCACTATCTAAGTCTTTGAACCCCTAAGCCCTGAACCTTAACCCCTTCTTGGAACCCTAAACCCGGAACCCTGAACCCCAAACCCCCTTCTTGGAAACCCAAACCCTAAACCCTGAACCCAAACCCCTTCTTTGAACCCCAAACCCGCAATTCCGAGGCCTCCTTAATTTGAACCCTATCATGGGAACCCTAGTCCCTACTAAAACCCCATAGGCTACAACCCCTTTTAGCCTCCTATGATACCCTTATAGATCCCTTTAAAGGAACCCTATAGATCCCTTTAAAGGAACCCTTTTTGATCCCTTTAAAGGAACCCTTATAGATCCCTTTCAAGGAACCCTTTTAGGCTCCTATTCCGAGGCCTCGTGATACCCTTATACCCTAGCCCCCATAGGCTGAAACCCCTTTTAGCCTCAAAATCCGAGGCCTCCGGATTCGAGGTCCCCTTCTCCAACTTGGGAGGCTTGGGAGGCTCTGCCGCCGACTCCTTCGGTCTGCTTGGGGTTTCGGGTTCAGGGTTTAGGGGTTCAAAGAAGGGGTTTAGGTTCAGGGTTCAGGGTTTAGGGTTCCAAGAAGGGGTTTGGGGTTCAGGTTTTAGGGTTTAGGATTTGGGTGGTTGTCAAAATTAGGGTCCCTTGGTGGGTACCCTAAATAATAGGTGCCGTATTAGATTAAGGATCCAAAAAGGGACCATAATTTTGACAACCACCCATTTACGGTTTAGGGTTTGAGGCTGAGGATTTAGGGTTTTGGGGTTAAGGATTCAGGGTTTAGGGCTTAGGATTTAAGGTTTAGGATTTAGGGTTTAGGGTTGTTTTGGGGCTTAGGATGTAGGGTTAGGGGTTAGGATTCAGGGTTCGGGACTGTTTAGGGCTTGGGATTTAGGGTTTAGGGGTCAGGGATGCAGGGTTTAGGGTTGTTTAGGGCTTAGGATTTAGGGTTTAGGAAAGTTTAGGGTTCAAGGTTGTTTAGGGTTTAGGTTTAGGAATCAGGTTCAGGGTTTAGGATTTAGGGTTTAGAGCTTGGGGTCCCTCTGCTACCGACTGATTGGGTCAGCTTCGGGAAGAGGCTTCCGCAAGGGTGCCGCACAAGGCTTCAATAAGGATTTAGGGTTTAGGGTTCAGGGTTTAGGGTTTAGTTTTACGAGGGTAAAGGTCAGGATTGCGGGTTTAGGGCGGGGAGGAGTTCAGGAAGCTAGTGTTTAACCAATTTCAGGAACCCTACGCCCTAAATGGGCTCTTTAGACTTTAGAGGCTAGGATTCAAGCTTCAGAAGTTTCTTCAGGGGTTGAGGCTCCTCCGTTCAGTTCCCATTATGACATCTTCCTTCCGTTAAAGCAGACATCATGTTGTAGCTGTTGTAACGACACTAAAGACCCCTTTAGGAGACAGTTTACCCGATTATCCCGGCCCTTTATTGCAAGAACGGCAACCCCTTACATTATGTCCTTGAAGACGGGTCATATCTATACTTATCCTACTTATACTATTTATCAGTCTACTTATAACTAACCATGAAGCTCCAAGTAGGCAAGTGGCTTAAACGGTTCAGGAGCTTCAGTATTCATTACTACTGTTATCTATCATGGTTACGATTACTAGTACTCTTGTGACTATGAGTCTTATTGTTGTTATTGCTAAGAACTGCTATGAGTAATACCAGTATTGTGTTCATTAGTACTCTTTTTATTACGAATACCATTACTCTCACTATAACTTTCTTATTTGTCGTAGGAGCAAGAGTAGGACTTCGCAGCCGCAGTAGCACTTGCAGACATATGGGACTTTCCGAAAACTAGGGGTACCTTATTTTGGGGGTCCTTATAGTAAGGATCCTACTATTTAGTTGCAGTTATTCTAGGATACCCAGTAACCTAAAAATAAAAAGGGCCTCTCTTTTTGGTATTGGGTAACTTTATAAGAAACCTAGGACTACAAAAAGGGAATAAGGGTACTACTCAGGAACCTAGTATATGTAACGTCCTGACCCGCCTTGTTGCCAGTGCTGGAAACCCTTGACCCCTGCAAACCCGAAACTGAAAGCTCAAAGCCCTATCACACCTAAACTGTCTAAACCCTCTAAACCCTAAACCCTGAAACCCCACAACCTTAAACCCTAAACCCTTGAACCCTAAACCCTGAATGCTAAACTCTAAAGCCTTGAACCCTGACACTTCAACCCTAAACCTGTGAACACTATACCCTACACCCTAAAACCCTAAACCGTAAACCCTCTGCAGCCCAAAATCGCAACCAATGCCCATCTGGAAGTTTCCCAAAACAGGGGACGCTTACATAGCACCCTCAATAGTAGGATCCTTGTTATAAGGACCCCAAAATAAGGTGCCCCTAATTTTCGGAAACCCTAACCCTAAACCCGTTATAGAACCCTTACAGGAACCCTTAAAGGATCCCGTTAAAGGAACCCTAAGGTACACTCTAATTTTCGGAATCTTCCATCTGACAAAACAGCGCCTTACCTGACTCGCCTCAACCCTACCACCGCCAAGAGCGCTCGAGTGGGGCTATACCGGTTTGTTGGGATTAGGGTTTAGGGGGTAGGGTTAGGTTTAGGGTTTAGGGTTATCAGGTTTCTGAGTAGTTAATTTAGGGTTTAGGGTTGGGTTTAGGGTTATCGGGTTTCTGAGTAGTTAATTTAGGGTCTAGGGTTAGGTCTAGGGTTTCGGGTTATCGGGTTTTTGAATGGTTAATTTAGGGTTTAGGGCGAGGTTTGGGGTTTAGGGTTATCGGGTTTCTGAGTAGTTTTTTAGGAAAGGCTTTTGCGGCACAGTATGCTATACAGCTAGAAGCACCATGGAACTACGACCGAAACGCTGAGATTGTGACATCCCAGAGTTCTCCGTGCCCCAGGCAACCGCCGTCAAAGCTTTCTGGCATCGCAGTTCAGCCTCCAAACTTTTCGACTCTCCGAAAGAAGGGAAGATCTCCCAAGCATGCACTCAGTGGCAAGATCCATGAAAGGGAAAGCCACAGTTTGGGGTTTCGGGCTTAGGGCTACGGTTGGGAGTTTCCGAAAAATAGGGGACCCTAGAATAATAACCTCAAATAGTAGGATCCTTACTATACGGACCCCAAAATACAGTACCCCTAATTTTCGGAAACTCCCAGTTACAGAGCCCGCGACACTCGAAAACGCCCGATGTCCTGGATTTGCACAGCTTCTTTCGTCGGGGAGCCTCGCAGCCGGAAGGCCGTCGCAAAGGCACCCCTTACCGAAAAAGCATGCTATTCAAAACTGTGAAGCGGTGTACAGTTTTGGTCCTCGGTAGAATGGTGAAACGCAATCCGCACTGCGGCTCCGTTGCATTAAAGAGGGTCATTACAGAGCAACTGCAGCTACGCTGCGAGCCGCAAACCGGGTGTTTGAAACGCACTGCTTGCTGAAAGCCACTAGCGGGAGAGTCCAGCACACTGCTAGAGCAGTCTAGCAGACGAGTGGAAACCCAGGCTGGTCCACACATGGCTCCACGGACGTACATACTCAATGCCCCTCTAGGTGGGGTTGAAGGTCTACTTTAAGCTATCATAGGCTCGCTTTCGCAAGCTCTTTTTTCTACATCTTAACAATGGCAGTTATTGAAGGCCGGGTTCAGAAAAAAAACAGAACAAGCTTAAGGTATTCCTAGCTCCAGGAAACTTGGGAGTTTCCGAAAATGGGGGACCCTGATATAATACCCTAAATAGTAGGATCCTCACTGTAAAGTACCCCTAATGTTCGGAAACTCCCACTTCCAGATCTCGTCCGAAAGAGCTGTGCGAGGACTGCGACGTGGAAGCCTAAAGCTTCCAGCAAGACACGGAGTAGAGTTTCAGAACAACAGCATATGGGAGTTTCCGAAAATAGGGGGTACCTTGTTCTAGGGTCCTTATAATAAGGATCTTACTATTTAGGGTACTACATCAGGGTCCCCTACTTTCGGAAACTCCCATATAACGGGTTTAGGTTTTGGGGCTTAGGGAAAAGATCCTTGTTATGAGGAAGTAGACCGAGAGCCTCATACCCTGCCCCTTTTTTGAAGGTACCTCATGTTCTATATGTCAGATCCTAAGCATAAAAGTAGGTATGTAAAAAGAAGCGGTGGGTATGACCCTCCAGGCAGGCCATCTAGTTTTCCTCCCCGAAACAACTGAATCTGTCGAAAGGACCCACTCTCCTCATGTTTTCACTTGGAGATCATGAGAATCATGAGAAGCCGGAATGCCGAATGCACCAGTCTGCCGACTCTGCCAGATGTTCCCGTCTTATGCCGATATCTACATCTTTGTAGATAATATAGTTGCACGGTTCTACTCACGGCTCTCTACCCATGGCAGAATCTGAAAGGTACAGCATGGGGTAACTCAGCTGTGCGGCCGAAATGTGGCCGACAAAGTTCAAAGACTCATAGGTGGGAGTTTCTGAGATTTGGGGGTACCTTGTTTCGGGGCCCTTATAATTACAATACGGATCCTGATCCTACTATTTAGGGTACCATATTCGGGTACCCTATTTTCGTAAACTCCCAGGTCACAGATAATAAGGATCTTACTATTTAGGGTACTACATCAGGGTCCCCTACTTTCGGAAACTCCCATATAACGGGTTTAGGTTTTGGGGCTTAGGGAAAAGATCCTTGTTATGAGGAAGTAGACCGAGAGCCTCATACCCTGCCCCTTTTTTGAAGGTACCTCATGTTCTATATGTCAGATCCTAAGCATAAAAGTAGGTATGTAAAAAGAAGCGGTGGGTATGACCCTCCAGGCAGGCCATCTAGTTTTCCTCCCCGAAACAACTGAATCTGTCGAAAGGACCCACTCTCCTCATGTTTTCACTTGGAGATCATGAGAATCATGAGAAGCCGGAATGCCGAATGCACCAGTCTGCCGACTCTGCCAGATGTTCCCGTCTTATGCCGATATCTACATCTTTGTAGATAATATAGTTGCACGGTTCTACTCACGGCTCTCTACCCATGGCAGAATCTGAAAGGTACAGCATGGGGTAACTCAGCTGTGCGGCCGAAATGTGGCCGACAAAGTTCAAAGACTCATAGGTGGGAGTTTCTGAGATTTGGGGGTACCTTGTTTCGGGGCCCTTATAATTACAATACGGATCCTGATCCTACTATTTAGGGTACCATATTCGGGTACCCTATTTTCGTAAACTCCCAGGTCACAGGTCACTTACTATTTGGAGCTCTGTCGCAGAGCTCTCAACTCCTGCAGCATCACGCCCTTGCTGCGGCCTTCGCATTTGTTCGCAGCCATCGATAGGATGCTGGAGAAGTTCATGCGCTGAAGTACCTGGCGCTTCAAGTCTGAAATCCTGAGCCTCCAGGGTTTAGGGGTGTAGGGTTTAGGGGTTTAGGGCTTAGGGTTTAGGGGTTTAGGGTTGCCGTCAGCCTGCAAGCATGCACGAACACCTTGAAGCTGCGACTAGCTCAAGCTTGACACAACCCCTAAACCCTAAACCCTAAACTCCTAAACCCTAACCCCTAACCCCCTAATAATACAAGGGCCGTAATACTAGAATAGGGTTTCATAGGGTTCCTTTAAAGGGGCTAAAAAAGGATCTATAAGGGTGCTATAATGTAGGGGCCTTAATGATTGGAATATGGCTTGGGGGCCCATTGTACTATAAGTATAGTAAGGACCATCCAAAAAATAGTGTTGGAATTGTTTAAGCCTGTTTATTAAACAACATCAGGTTTGATATTACGTAAGGGAAGCCCACGTAAAGTTCGGCACCTGACGCAAGTTGTGAAGCTTGCGAGACTTCGTCTGCAAACGACGTGGAGGAAGTCCTGCTTGGACGGAAAGCACCTCGTTTGCATTGTGGACTATACTGTTGCCCAAGCTGGGATTTATGGGATATGTGGGTGTGGGATCAGGGATCCGGGATTTAGATTGCTTTGCATGGAGCAGTTCTCCTTTCATGACTGCAAACAACACGAAATCGGATGACTTTCGCCGAGCGACTGCCACCGCGAAGCTCACATCACGGATCCCGTGTTGCTCGGCACACTGCTGAAGTAGATCTGCGAGAAGGCCGAGTAGCTCTGCCCTTGGCATCGTGTTCATCAGAAGGCGCTGCTTTTTGTCGAGCTTCGGGTCGTTGTGCTGATGGTGGCAAGAGCTACACGCCAGACCTTTCTGGCAGTGCCGCTGCCTTGCAATAAAAATGCATGGTTTGTTGCACAAGGTCGGGTGTCCCACACTGCCCCGGCTTGGGGCCATTGCGTCGACAACTGTTGCATGTTGCCCCTGACGAAGAGTGCGAAGATGACGCTCTGCCCACGCGTCCTGCACGAGAACCTCTGGGGTGGCCGACCGCGGAGAGAGGCTCCGACTGCGAGCACGATCTGCATCCATCTGGCCATCCATCACGTCCAGGAAGGTAAAGCGGAAGGCAAGTTGCGCTCGGGCCATGGCAAAGTCAAGAGTAGACCGTCTGCACCACAAAGGGAGCTTTGAACCAGCTGACCAGCTTTCACGAAAGCACGGGTCATGTTTCGTCATAGGGCCCCGAATAGGTAGCACCGGGAGGATTTTGGGGGGAATACGACCACTTTCGAAGGCGTTTCTGATACTAGTATCGGTTTTTGCAAAGGAAGAAGCATAATGGCCTTCGCCTGCGGCGCAGGGAACGAGATCTCGGTGCCAACGGCTGTGCGCTCGGGTGGACCTCGCTTCTTCAGTGTTGTCTACAGGGTTTAGGGTGTAGGGTTGAGGGGTTTAAAGGGTCTAGGGGAGTTCCGACTTTTCAAGCTCTTGGGAGTTCTGTGTTGGGGGTCCTCTGAAGCCAAAACGAAACCACATAACCAATGTTCGCCCTCGCGAAACCCAACCAAACACTGCAGGGTTTTGGGGGTTCCTTGTTACGAAAAAAAGTACAATATATCACCGAAACCCTATTCCAATTATGAAGGCCCCCCAAATCCTGGTAATAGACCTGCCCCTATAGACCCCTTTTAACGGAACCCATCGGAACTCGATTCTATTTATTAAGGCCCCTATACCCTAAACCATAAAACCCTCAACCCTAAACCCTAAAACCGACATCCCTAAATAGCCCTTCCCCTATCGTTCCAATTATTGAGGCCCCTATACCCCAAACCCTAAACCCTAAAACCCTAAGCCCTAACCCTACTTGGAGGGCTTAGTAAGCAGGTAGTAAGTAGACTTATAAGCACCCTAAAAGGGACCCCAATCGGGGTTATGGTACTTATAAGTCCTTAAAATGACCAGTTACTAAATCCCCCGACCCTCCAAGTAAACCCTAAACCCCTGAACCCTAAACCCTAAGCCCTAAAACCCCAACCCCTAAACCCTAAAACCCTAAACCTTAAACCCTAGAGCCCATGAACCCTAAACCGAAAAAAAAAAAAAAAAAACTAAACCCCTGAACCCCCCGGCCGACTTGGACCTGAAGGGCCGGGACGCTTCAGGTCCCAAGCAGTTTCGTGTTAGGGTTTAGGGGTCTAGGTTAGAAGCTGCCCCCACCCTGTAATAGTGACCATAAGGATTACATAGGATTATATTAGGGCCCTATTATATTCCTACTATACCACTATTACAGGGTGGGGGCAGCTTCTAAGGTCTAGGCTTTAGGCTGTAAGGGTCCAGGGTTCAGGGTTTAGGGGTCTAGGCTTTAGGCTTTAAGGGTCCAGGGTTCAGGGTTTAGGGGTCTAGGCTTTAGGCTTTAAGGGTCCAGGGTTCAGGGTTTAGGGGTCTAGGCTTTAGGCTTTAAGGGTCTAGGGTTTAGGGTTTTGGGGTCTAGGGTTTAGTGGGGTTTAGGGCTTTGGGGTCCAGGGTTTAGGGGTTTAGGGCAGTTTAGGGTTTGAGGCTTTGGGTGCAGGTCCCAAGCAGGTGTCAGCAAACCCTCCAAGTGAGTCGGGCAAGCCCGACAAAAACTACACCTTAGAAGCTGCCCCCACTCTGTAATAGTGGTATCATAGGAATATAATAGGGCCCTAATATAATCCATATAGTCACTATTACAGGGTGGGGGCAGCTTTTAAACGACACCAAACAAAAACACACAAAGCAAGCAACATGCGACGAAAACAAGCAAACCAAGTTTTGTTTAGCACACCAACAAACACAAGCAAGCCTAAAACACAAATCAGCAAACACCAGCAAAAAAAAACTAGCAAACACCAAACCCTAAACCCTAAACCCTAAACCCTAAACCCAAAGCCTGAACCCTACAAGCAAAACAATACGCCGACAGGGCCTCGCTTTGCCCAACCCGGCGGCGGAGCCCGGAACTTGGGCTCTGGGAGGGGCTCCTTCTCTTCGAGAGCATTCTGTAAGGGTAGAAAAGTTAGGATACCCTGTAACCTAGGAATAAAAAGCCCTCTATTTTGGTATTGGGTAACTTTATAAGGAACCTAGGACCACAAAAAGGGAATAAGGGTACTACCGGGCATCCTAAGAGCATTCTGTAAGGGTAGAAAAGAGTAGTTAGGATTTAGGGTTTAGCTGGTTTAAGGGCAGAGTAGTTAGGGCAGGGTAGGGTTGAAAAGAGTAGTTATGTTTTTTTTGAACGCCTTTTTCCAACTGCAGAAGAGATGAAATCCCTCAAAGGGAAGGCGAAATTCAGCCCCTTTTCACAACTCCACTAAGGGTTTAGGGTTTAGGGGTTTGAAGGGTAGAGTGGGTGGGGTAGGGTAGGGTAAGGTTTTGCTTCTGGCAGGGGCTCCTTTTGTTTCCGTGGGTTTTTGCTTGTGTGATGCATGGGTTGGGGGTTGAGGATTTAGGGTTGCAAGCTTGTTGTTTTCTTTGGTGTTCGTCCTATGCTGTTTTCCTGCTCCTACGCGTCTTGTTCTGTCTGATCGTGGTTGCGGCACCCCCAAACCCTACATTCGAATCCTAAACCCCTGAACCCAGAGGTTTTAAAAATTGGGGGTTGCCAGGCCGTGGGGCTTTTCGGATTTGACGTTTGGAGTTATTGCATTGGGAGAGCTGCAGCTCAAAGGGGGTCATACCGGGGTCCAAACAATCAAAATAGCTGTGGGCTGCTGCATTACAGGAGGTATACTGCAGTAGAAAGTGTCAGATGTATGGGGACCTCTTTTTGGAAGAGGGCGAAATTGCAGTAGGGCCTGATTTACAAAACGATCTTACCGCCAAGTCTTCCCAGCCCTATATTCCCTGACTCTGGGCTCGTAATACATGAAGCTTCACAAAGTCTTTCTCGGGTTTGGGTGGGAAGTCAGAGCGGTCAGATGCACGTACATGCTGTATGGGTGAAGGTTTCTTTCTGGTGGGGTTTGAGGTTCATTTAAGGATACTCATACATTTGTGATTATTGGCTTTGCTTCGCTTCGTTCCCTGCGATCTGCGCATTTTGGGTACAGTAGAAGCCAGAAAGTTGGAATATGATTATCCTAACCCTTCTATGGTAAATTATAGGGTATCCTACCAAGAAACCATATTCCAACTTTCTGGAGTTGCCTTTAGTGCCTCGGAGCTACATAGCACAGCAGCATCGGGTCACGTCGTGGGTTAGGATTCAGCCCTCGACTTCAACTCTAAACCCTAAGCGCTACAGAGAGAGAGAGAGAGAGAGAGAGAGAGAGAGAGAGAGAGAGAGAGATATATATATAGATATCTACTTATATATGTATTTCTATCTATCTATACATATCTATACATATATATATATATATATAGCCTGAAGACCCGGTGTCCTTGGACGGCGAGGATGAGCGGTGGCGGATGGGAGCCTGCTCTTCGTCTCTTTTGGCCTTTGGGTTTACTTGGAGGTTCATGGTTGGTTATAAGTAGGGCTACAAGCAGGATGACGATAGCTATAACCCATATCAAGGGACTTATAACCAAACTTATAACTACCCATGAACCTCCAAGTAGGGCTTAAGGCCTCAAGTCTCGGGGGCGTAAAGCGTTTAGGGTTTAGGACTTTGGGTTTTGGTTTTGGAGGGTTTAGGGTTTAGAGGCTCTCTGAAACGACACCTGCAATCACCAAATCGCCTCAAACGCCAAACGCCGTCAATATCATTCTAGGCGGCTTCCGCATGCGATGCTGGCTATACCGCCCCATCCCAAGCGTTACGTACGGGCAAGAGCCCCCCCCCCCCCCCCCCCCCCACCAGAAATCCAGATGCCTGGAGATGGATCTGCATGCGCGCCTGGCTCGGCTTTGGGCTGTTCATGATTTCAGGTTCAGGATGTGAAGGGTTTAGGCTCTAAACCCTAAACCCTAAACCCTATAGAGCCTTATGGTTAAAGATGCGAGGTCTCAGGGGATTTAGGGGCACAGGGCTCTTTCAGTGTGGGACTTTGGTGGGATTGAGAATTCAGGGCCCAGTTGTCAGTGCCTACTTTGCGGTTCGTGGTTAGTTATAAGTAGGGTAACTATACTTACCCAGATTAAGGGACTTACAACCCCACTTATAACTACGCATGACCTTCCAAGTATACCCTAAACCCCTACACCCTAAACCCTAAATGAACCTCCAAGTAGGTCTCGGGTTTGGCCTGAGAGATGTACGGTTGTTCTGGGTGCTGCACTCTCAGCGGCACAACCACCTGCTTGTCCAGTATCCCGGGAATATATCTGTGCATAATAAATATGAATCTGAATATCTATGTATATATATATATATATGTATTTATATGTTGCCTACTTTGCTACTGGGACCAATATGGCGGATATCACCATGATTCTTGTGATTCTAGAACCGATTCGTGTTATCTTCTGATCCTTCGGGTCTGACGTTTTAGGGCTCAAGGTGCAAAACCCACAAATTTGTGGCCATGCTTGTATTTCTCTGAGGGTTCTGATACTTCCCGGTGCGTGAAAAGTAGGAGACACCGAAATTCAAGAGCTCTATTTAGGAGATTCCGGAACCTACCAAGACATACCTAGGGCCCTTAGGGTTCAAAGACTCAGAGTCCCTGAAGACCTGGAGAGCCATATTATCGATATTCGAGTCTCCGTGCTACGTGCTGGAGTGCTCCCGCGCCCTAAACCCTAAACGGTGGTTTGTCCCAATGTGGGGTCTTTCCTGGCAGAAGGACGAAGACTGCTATAAAGACAACAAGAACGGATGCCGTCCATGCTTACATGTCTTCTTTGTGATGATGCATATTTATGTCTTCTAATTCCTTACTAGTGTACTGGTAATTCTGTTGACCCTGATTGATGCATGGGGTTGCTCGTGTTGCCCTTGGTGGTGCTGCTGGCAGAAGTATCAGCATGACCCTTCTCAAGCAAAAACCATGTCCGGTATCGATCGCGAACCCTAACCCCTAAACCCCTAAACCCTCAAACCTTGTAACAAGGAGACTCCAAAGCAAAACGGGTGGAAGACCTGGAGGAACCGGTAGTAATGAAGGCCTTAATGATTAGAAGAGGGTTCCTTTCAAGGGGTCTACAAGGGCTACCATAAGGAGCGCTATAAGGATTTAATAATTTGAGGACCCTAGTGGTTAGAATAGGCTTGTGGGTACACTAGACTAAATCTAGTAGAGGAAAGGACAATATGATCCCAGGAAGTGTAGAGTGTAGCTACGAAGTCAGGCTTCTACACCCTAAACTCCTGAACCCTAAACTCTAAACTTCGTAACCCTTAACCCCAAACCCCTGAGCCCCTAAACCCCCAAACCTTGTAACCCTTTAAAAGGACCCCTTATAGATCCCCTTAAAAGGACCCCTTAAAGATCCCTTTAAAGGAACCCCCCCGGGAGCCCGGCCGGCAGCCGAGCGGACTGGGGCAGCGCTGGCTTTGTCTCCGGCTGCCGAGCGTGGATGACCTCTGCAGGAGAGGTTTGCGAATTGTTCAGGAGGAAAAGCTGACAGTTTTAGGCTGGAGGGTTAAGAGTTTATAGGGTACTGGGGTTTAGGGTTGAGAGTTTAGGGTTTTAGGGCTTCGGATTGGGAGGTTAGGGTTTGAGGTCTGTTTCCCATAAGAGTTGGGCTTGACATTTTCGGGTTCAACGCTTAGGGGTTCTGGTTGAGGAGTTTTGGATATCAGACTTCGCGATTTGGGGTCATAAGGTTCATATCGTGGATTTAACAGACTTCAAGCTTGGATCTTGGGTTCAACGGTTGTCTCTTTCTACGGTGTCCGGTCATACAGGGTGCCGAGTTTAGGAAGCACCTCAGCCAAAACCTCAGATTGAGGATCGCTCAGGGGCTAACGGTTTCGGGCTGAGGCCCCTCCCCCCCTTCACCCGCAAAGCATGATCCCCAAATCCTAAACCCTATCGCCGTACCATACATCTTCGGGTAGGGTTTAGGGGTTTAGGGTTTAGGGTTTGGGTGTGTCTCTATAGTGGATCTGTGGAGGCCAAAGGACCGTCTTGCGGCTTCCAGGTGTTGATATTGCTAAGGGTTTAAGTTATAGGGTTTAGGGATACATAGTAATTAGGAGCATCCCCTTAGAATCGCTACATGCAACTTCGACAAAGACTGTACGAACTGTTGCGAAGCTTTCAAAATGCACTGCGGAACCCGCCCTGCGGACCAAAAAAAGCAGTTAGACGTCAACCCGAAATCTCATAGTGGCATACTGATGTAGGTTTGTCATATCGCAGCATGAGGTCTCACAGAGTCAGTGCTTGTCAGAATTATAGGCTATACGCAATTGGCATCCCTCTCTGTTCATCCTGTCTGAGTCTGAGTGGTCGCACCTGCACCTCACGGCCGATGTGGAGATGCTTTAGCATGTCCTGGAGACAGGCTCGTGGTGGGAGACATTTGGGCTTTGGCGGCAGGTTCAGGGTTTAAAGGCTCAGGGTTTAAAGGCTCTTGGCCCAGACCAAGTTCTGAATTCTGAAAGTCAGGTGCCGTTCACAAACCGTGCTGTAGGGGCCTTAAACAAGGTTTTGGGGATAATTATAGTATACATGCAAAATGGAACCCTCCAAAACCCTATTCTAATTATTAAGGCCCTTATATTACATCGTTATGATAGCCCTTGTAGTAGCTCTTATAGACGCAATTAAAGGAATCCTCTTCAGCTTATTAAGGCCTCTACATTAACCGTCAACCGCAGACCGAACTCCGGCTCGGACTTGCTCAAGCCCTCTCCCTACACCAAAGCCCACCAAACTGATGCCTCCACCTTAAGGGTCCAAAGGACCCTTAAGTTGTTAGGTACTTGGGGAGCGGGTAGTAGTTATGTAGGTTACTCTTTGGGGGAAGTAATATGATTATTAGCTACTTGGAGCCTTGGGGCCAGAACGACGAACGTTGGGAGACTTGAGGCCCAATACCCCAAAACTTAAGAGATACCCAGAGGGCCCAATACCCCTTAATTAAGGAATATACCTTAAATTACAAGGGGATTCAGAATATCATTTACAAGAGCCAGCTATATTCCTTAATTAAGGGGTATTGGGCCCTCTGGGTATTCAGGAAGAAATGAGAAGTCGGCGCATTCTTCCCTCCGCAGAGAGCTACAATTAAGAGACTTCTCTTGAGTTCTGCAGGGCTGCTTTGCCCCATTAACGGGAATCGGGCTCTCCAGGAACCCGTCCTAGACGACATGTGTACGTAATCTCATTAAATAATAGTCACACCCTATGGCCCCAAGACGAATTCCAAACGCAACAGCCGATCATACCGCTGCAATCCGTCGCCTCCTTCTTCGGCACTGGGGAAGCGCTCTGCATCGCGGCCGCAAGTGAGATCTGCAACACAGGGCATCCAGGCTTTTTGACCCGCAACACACTCGCTAGCTTTCCGATTTCCCAGAGAGCCCAAGACCCCTTAATTAAGGATTATAGCTTAAACCATAATTTGAATCCCCTTATACTTTAAGGTATGTTCCTTAACTTAAGGGGTATTCGGCTCTCTGGGTTCCCATGGTGGCCGATGCAGCGACCAGAGTGAAGATTACGAGTTTCACGAAACCTGCGACTCAGCCCGAGACCCTTCGAGCGAGGGGGGTTTTCGGTTTGAAGAATCCCAAGCACTAGACCTTAGATGGAGCTTTTTAGGGTTTAGGGTTTAGGGTTTAGGGTTTAGGGTTTAGGGTTTAGCTTTTGTCCCAAGACGGTTGGAATCTAATTTCGATGATGAGATACGATTTTATGGGATACATTTGCAGCTCTTGCGCTCGTGAGCCTGTTGAAGGGCGCTTTGCCGCCAGACAGCCGCAAGCATTGTGACTCTTCTTCGTGCCACTATGGGCTATTAGACCCTAAAGATCCCTATTAGGACCCTATTAAGGGTAGATTAAGGTACCCATAAGGTCTAATAGCCCATAGTGGTGTATGAAGCATTCACCCAACATGGGTGAACACGCAGAAACCTGAACCCAGAGACCCCAAGACAAACACTGCATCAGAGGTTTAGGGTTTACGCTTTAGGGGGCTTTCCCTGTAAAGTAAAAGCCAGAAAGTTGGAATATGATTATCCTAAGCCCTGTATAGTAAATTATAGGGGATCCTACCCTGAATCCATCTTCCAACTTTCTGGAGTTCCCTTTAAAGCGCCCGACAGTGATGGACCCAAGAAGGACGAGCCTTGGGCGCCGACTCCCGCCGCGACATGCGCCGGGCTGTGGGCATGTGCTCCATGGGCGACCCCTCGACAGCTCTCGGGGCTTCGGGAATGGGATCTGTAGGGTTCTATAAGGGTTCCAAAAGGGACCTATAAGGGTTCTAGAAAGGGTTCAGGGCTTAGGTAGTTTCCGAAAATCAGGGGTACCTTATCTTGGGGTCCTTATGATAAGGATCCCAGTGCTTAGGGTACTATATTAGGGTCCCCTATTTTTGGAAACTCCCACTTGGAAAGCAGGGTATGACAGAGATGGCCTTGGGCTTCGAGACTAAAACAACAAGCCCTGTAAGCCCTAAACTCTACACCGCTCCGGGCTTGGGACATCAGGGCTTCAGGTGCGTACGTCTGTCGATTCCTGTCCGCATATGGGAGTTTCCGAAAATAGGGGACCCTGATATAGTACCTTAAATAGTAGGATCCGTGTTAAAAGGGCACCAACATAAGGTACCCCTAATTTTCGGAAACTCCCATATGCATCTTTCGATCTATCCATGATTCGATCGATCGGTTTGTCTCTCGATCTCCGTGTCTGTTGTGTATGCGTATTCTCCGTTGCATGCACATGTAAGCTCACGTGAACAGTCCTGCCGTGAATGTTGCTCAAAATAGCATCAACAAGCGGAAAAATCGTCTTGTTCATAGGATACCCCTAAACCCTAAGCCCTAAACCCTACATCAAGACGACCAGAACCCATGGCTCTCATGCACGTTACCAGACTAGGCTCACACTCCAGGGCGTAACAATCAATGTAATTATTATTAGGAAAGGGTTTTGGGTTATATTCTACTATAACCATCCCAAGGAAGGCTGCAGAATTGTATTGGTAATTAGGTAGGTTCGTTCGTGTGGCTATAATTACACGATAACATGCTCCCAAACCCTATTCTACTTAAGGCCCCTATCTGCGGAATGACTTGTGCTTACAGGGCTCACCGTTAAGGAGTTGAGAAGGGATCGGAAGACATTGGATCCGATTCATGACTTGCTTCCTTTTAGTTCGCACAGCTCCTAGAAGACTTGCAGGTCCTTCAGCTAAAAAACCCTAAACCCTAAACCCTTAGACCCCAAACCTAAACCCTAAACCCTAAACTCTAAACCCTAAACCCTAGACCCTAAACCCCTAAACCCTAAACTCTAAACCCTAAACTCAAGCCCAAAACCTTGAACTCTTAAGCCAGTGGGGAACCGAATTCGTGAGTGCCTCCTCGCGCAATCGCCGCTTCTTGCGGCGCCACCTCATGGCCGGCGTGAGGACGCCAGGAACGAAAGATATTGTAGCAGCTTAGAAGCAACTGACACCAATAACCGTACATGTGCAAAGAACATTCAAGCACTCTGTTACCTTCATGGCGTGATAAATGTTTCAACTGTACGGTAGCTGCGGCACGCGTGAGTTTCAGCACCAGATGCCTCTTGAAATTGGGTATCTTGCTACACACGGCCTACATATGTCTAAGCTCTGTTGATGGTTGTGAGCTCTACTCGATCATCGCATCTAGCGGTCCTTTACAGAACCGTTACGAGGACATCGAGAGAAAGCCTCTGTTCCACCGCCTACGTATGAGCAGTAGCTCGCACGATCCATGAAGCAAGCCCTTGTGCACTGAGTCAGACCCCCGGGAGGATCCAAAAAGTAGATCCCTTAATGGGGGTTCCTAGAAAGTACCTTTAATTGTATAGGGCTCCATATTAGGGCATCTACTTTCTAGATCCTCACGGGGGTCTGGGTAGTCCTGAAGCCTGAGAACTGAGCCTCCAAAGCTCTGACAATTCCTGAAAGAGGAGTTTTCTCGGGTTTCACAGAGGCTTGACACTGATTGACAAGGGTGTTCTGTGGTCTTATACCGGCTGTGGAGGACTAAGCCAGCCACAATTATCTTGTTTGGTTCTTGCATACAAGATCCCTGGAACACAAACTCCCACGTCTTTATCTTGTACCTTCATTCCACAGTAGGGGAGTAACATTCCGTTTTAGTGAGGAGACCCCGAAACGAAAGGATACACGGCTTATTATGGTAAAACCTAGATTCTCCACATTTCTTAACCGCAGATGTGCATGTATATGATACAAGTATGTAAGCTACACATATGCCTTCTTACGCATTATGCTTACATAGACATACGCGCATATGCGTACATCATGCAGACATACATGTAATAGTTAGTAAGATACGAATACACAGGTCTGCATAATTATATGGGTTCGTGTTAAGGGATTCTATTTCAGTTACCATATTTAGAACCCAGAAATACATATAAATACATATATATATATATATACATACACATACATACAAATATATATATATATATATACACACACACACACTTCAAGTTTCCGACAAAGCCAGGGCCCTGGCTGCACGGGACGAGCTCGCTCCACGACCATTTGTCGCGTAAGTGAGCGCTCATAGAGTGACTTCACGGCCTGGACTTTTGTAGGAGGGCCCTTAGTCGTGTATGTTTATTCCTTTGGTGTCTCAATAACTGTGTAAAGAACCGACGTACTTACATAACTACATAGCTACATACCTACATACTTACATACATACGTACGTACAGACAGACAGATATGCATGTATGAAGACATGTAATTCTACAATTCTACAGTACACAAACATACAGACATACAGACACGTAGGCACACACAGACACACACACACACACACACATGCACGCACATACATACATAAATTACATACATATATACATACGTACGTACATACATACATATAGACATACATACAGACATACAGACAGGCAAACACACAGACGTACGTAGATCCATGTATGCATGCATGCATGCATGCATGCATGGATTTGCCGGGCTTTACATAAGGTCGTGGAGGGTTCCTGTGTGCTTCTGACTCTGATCTGAAGCAGATTTCGTGCGTTTCTTAAAGATACTGTAGGATGCCAATGCCAACTTCTTGAAGTTTTGCATGGGATGATGCACTGTACGAACTGATACAAGACTTCCATCGGTTCGAGCTTTGCCATCGAAGAGAAGAGACACGACCATGATGGTCCACAGAGCTGGAGCAGCAGGAGTAATGCTACTGTCGGAGGCCTCACAAGGGTGGGATGAAGGTAGGTGGGATTAAGGATCCCTTATATGAGGACTCTTATTTGGGAATATCCCACCTACCTTCATCCTACCTTTTGAGGCCCCCGATACTTCAAACTCGGGACCAGGAGGTTTGTGGCCTTCAGTGCTTGGGACACTGCGAGCTAAGGTTTTGAAAGCTCGGCATAAACCTCAGAGCTGGCAAAACACGGGCAAGTTGGAGTTTCTTCGTTCTTCGCTAAGGTTTCGATGGTGAAAGTGGGACCGGGGCATGTAGAGCAAGGCTGTGGCGGAAGATCGAATTTAGAAGGCCTTGGTGGTGCAAACGCAGGCTGCGGGCCCAAACCACGTAGCGACAGGAGACTTCATGCCGGGGTTTGCGGGATTCTGACTAAAGAAAGCCCACAAGTCGTCAATGAAGGTATGAATTGAATCATAATATGGACCTGTGATAACATGTTCCCGAAATACTTGAACCCTTGGTTTTCGGGATTCGGGGATTAGGGTTTGCGGTTTCAGTTTGAGGGGTATATCGGGCTCTGATGGGCTCTGGGTTTGCGGCTTAGGCCCTCAACCTCGAAACCTAAACCCTAAAAACTTAAACCCTAAACCCAAAACTTAAACCCTAAACCCTAAAACTTAAACCCTAAACCCTAAAACTTAAACCCTAAAACCTAAATCCAAAACCCGCCTGCTTCCGCAGATGCTGCGTCTTGCTGCGCCAGAAGAGGCCACTGGCTCGGCCTGAGGCCCAACAGTGGCCCGAGAGTATATGGGGTTTCCGAAAATAGGGAACCTTAAGATAGTACCCCAAATAGTAGGATCCTTACTATAAGGACCTCAAAATCAGGTACCCCGAATTTTCGGAACCCTATAGTCTCCATTGTAGTTCCTCTTTTTAGGTTTAGGGTTTAGGGTTTAGGGTACCAATTCTATGTTAGGAACTTAAAAGGGAACCCCGAAAAAGGAACTACAATGGAGACTATAGGTATAGCATAGTCAACTACAGTACTAATGGCAGGGTAAACCTTGAACCCTCATTCCCTACTAACGACCAGGGAAGAGAGTATATCATAGTGAACTATAGTAATGATGGCATGTTAAACCCTGAACCATGAATATGGGCGCAAAGCTTTGTGACGTTTCTGCAAAGTGCTTTGAACAAAGCGTTGGGTAGGGGGTTCTGCTTTTTTAAGTTTATACATTTACTGTTTAAACGCGGGAATGATTGAACAACCGGTCCCCGCAACTAAAATTGTTGAACCTGTTTGAAGCCGCCGCAAAGACTCCAGCGACGTGGTGCAAAAAATAACTTGCAGCTGCTGCACCCCGTTTACTCGTGGCAGCACAAAAAAGTGCGTCAAGCAAGTCTTCGAGAGTTCAGAGCTGAGAAACGCAGTTTTCCTTTCGAGCTGCGACGACTAAGCCCAAGACCCTAAATCCTATACCCAAAACCCTAAACCCTGAACCCTAAGCCCTAATCCCCTAATCCCTGAGCCCTATCTTCTGCCAAGAAGTCCATATCGCCCACAGGCGCCGGGCGGAAGTCAAGCCGACGAGTCGGTGCCTGCAGCGGATGTCTGAGGTCCAAAGACTCTTTCCGATAACATAGGGGCCCTAGGGGCCGTAATCATTTACCTATAGTCTCCATTGTAATTCCTTTTTTTAGGCTTAACCAATTTTATATTAAGGACCCCAAAAGGTAACTCCAAAAAGGAACCACAATGGAGACTTTAGGTAGGTTTGGGTTTAGGGTTTAGGGTTTGGGGTTTAGGGCTTGGGGTTTAGGGTTTAGGGTGTAGGGTTTAGGGTTCCTTTAAGGGGTCCTTTTAAGTTAAAGGGGTCTATAATATAGTTGTTGTAAACCACTGCACACACGCACTGTTGTACACCCGTCCAAGTGTTGAGGAATAACGCAGTTATACCATTGGGCATCTACTCTTTTTCACTCAGAGCACTTGTGCCACAATGCCATACACACAACATGATACTTCACACGTGCACAAATTACACCCCCCTCGCCGAAGCATCAGTCTGAGGCGCAAACATGCACGGAAGCTTGGTGCTGTGTGGCCTGCCATCAAGGCGGCTGGATTGTGGCTTGGGGCTCATAGAGTTTCTACTACCGTAAAGCGAAAGATACGGAAGCAGATTAATTCTTTTAGCGCGCAGTTTAAAGTCGCGACATGCATTATAAAGTGGCGACGATCCAGCAAGCCTTGAATGATGGCGTGGATACAAGTCGCAAGAACGTGTGCAGCGTGGGACGAATACATCATCCACTGGAGCTGCTGACTGTTCGGATTTGTCACAAAGTGACTGCCAGGAAATGAAGCATGAAATTTTTCTGGTCTTAAGGAAATTCGGCCACCTCTAAGAGGGGCTGTATATCGGAGTACCGGTTAACGTGACGGAACCACGAAATGTCGATCAGGTACTTAGTACCATCCTCGGGAACCAGAGGAGCGACCGTAGGGGTGGGACCCGCGCTGATAGCCTTGGTCCCAATCCTGTTGGTATCGCTGCTGTTCGGCTCTGCGTGCATCAGCCTTAGCCTGTGCAATGCGAGAGCGTTCGGCATTACGCTGGCGCTCTTCATACGCGCGGCGTGCAACTCCTACCTGATCCGCAAACTTCGACTGAAGCCACTCGACCCATTCGTCAGCGGAATATCCGAGACGTGGGTCAATGTAGAGTGCTTCCTCTGAGAAGGTCACGATCATTCGCACAATTTTGTGCTGAAGGAAAACATCTACGAACTTACGCAGACTGTATGCCCCTCCAAGCCACATGATGCAGAAAGGATCGTCACTGACAGCGGAAATCAGGCCTGCCCTAAGGGCGGCTGGATTGCACTCGTGCAGGTAGAGCAACCTTGCGATTTCCTGGTTCCGAGGGCCGTCTGCGCCGCCATAGGTGCCGATAGCGAGCTGCCTCTGCTCCTTGGAACGTCCGTGGTTTGGCAAACCAGCATGAGTGAGGACATCCTCAATGGCGAGAAATTCCCGGTCGAATCCATTGCCGATGGAGTTCATGGTGTAATCGACATCATTATCGAACCGGTGGACGATGCTGGTGTATCCTCCTTTCACCGCCATTTTCAGCTGTTGCCACGCCTTGTCAAGTGCTTCTGCGTCCAAGGAGGTAGTCCCGCGTTGCGTGGTAGCATCCCTCGTCATCTCGTGGATGACCTCCTCTGGAGTGAGCTGGGATCGCGGTTTACCGGCCGTGGCCGCTGCAGCTTGTTCGGCGAACCATCGGGCTGTCCGCACCTTTTTGCGAGCGCTCTGTTGAGAAGGCTTCACAATGTGCACGCCACAGCTGAGACAGATCATCTGTCCCACAAGGTGTTGCGTCCCACAGTGGGGGCAAGCTCTGTGGCGGCCACCCGTAACGGGGGCTGGAGGGAGTGCCAAAGGTGTGGATGTAGGCTGCGGAGGCGCTTGCTCGTACATCGGCTCAACCTTGACTTCTTCCTCCTTTTTCACATCGCCTTCGTCCGGCTCGATCTCGATCTCGACCTCGACGGGATCTTCCGGCTCAAGGAAACGAACACGCTTTCTGGACTCAGGTTGCACATCTGGTGGTGATGCTCCCCCCTGGTCCAATGTTGCCGTTTCCTCTGGAAGGAGGTCGGAGGCCGTGGCGTCATTGAGAGCGAGGGGTGCCAAAGATGCTGACGGTCCCTCCTCAATCTCAACTTCAACCATGGGTTCGTCTGCCGTTGCAGACGCTGCTGTTTCTTCTTTTTCATGGCCACCACTAAGTGGGGCTGAAGGTTCCTCCGGAACATCGGGGAACTGCTCCGGCTCAGCTGCTCCAGGATCGACGATGGGATCCTGAGCAGTCTCCGGAATGATTGTATCCTCCTCCTCGCTGGATTGACGAGACCACAGTATGATGCCTTTGATGGTGTCGCGGATGTATAGCACACATGTCCCCGGCACCGCATCGCGAGTGAGTATGCCCTCAGAGGTTGTCTCGAAGAGGTATGCATGGCGGTTGACCTCCTGAGTGTCGAGCACAATCTCGTAGGGCAGGTTCGCTCGACTGCCAGCTTTATTCTCCAGTTCGCTCAGGGTAGCTTTGGCAAAGTAATTGTGGAATTTGCCGCTCCTGTTGAACCCTGGCGTAAAGCCGGAACTGAGAATATTGAAGGCAGCATCATGCGTCGTCCTGTGGTAGAGACGCGGGGGAAACTCCCCGAGAGCAAGGAATGGCCTGCCTTGATAGGCGGCTGAAGGTCCAAGCTCCTCTCGCGTATCGTTCGTGAACCAATGCAGCGCAATGGAGGCATCGGTCACTTGGTCCTTGATGCGTTCGCTGTGACCATGCGAAGCACAAATCCAAGAGGGCCAAATGTCCGTCTCAATGAAGTCAGCACGCGGATCGGTGGGGAGGCCTGCCAAGTTGAACCTCGATTTGTTATCGTAGGCGACTAAGGACAAGATACCTCGTGTTCCCAGATCCACACGGTGCCTCTTCCACATATGCTGAATGAGTTCTTGGATGCGAATCCATTTCCCGCGCCGTGAGCTGAGCTTCACGTTCGACCCTCGGACAGCACCTGTGAGGTAGCGCTCAACGTAAGGTTTGAGGCCCAACTCAGGGAGGTGGTCCTTCGGGATCGAGTCGGGGAGGATCTGAACGATCTCGCTCCCCTCCGGATCCTCTGGGCACACATCCTCGTCGACGAAGCCACACATTTCCATCAGGTCCAAGTCGTCTTGGTACTTTACCCCAATGTAGTCGTGTGGGCGAGCCCTTAATAGGCCGCTGGAAGGGTCCCGGTCCTTCTTGGTCATGCCCTCTTTTGCCGCTGACAGAGTACGGTGAGACTCTGTGCGATAAGGGATGGCCTCGATAACATCGTCAAAGGACACCTCCGGTACGTCGCGAGATGATGCACTGCCAGATGGGCCACCACTAAGTGGGGCTGGATCCGTCCGCTCAGCACGGGCACGTGCTTCCGCCTGCTCCTTTGCGCGCTTTTGCGCCTGTTCGCGAGCTGTGGCCCATTCCCAATTCAGGACATCCTGAGGGACCTCACGCATTCCAGTGACTGGAAGATCAGGTGGAGGAACATAAGGGGATTCCCATGGATCAGGGCATTCGTTCGCAGCTTCGCGAATCTCGGCCTGCCTTAAAAGGCGGCGGGAGAGCTGGGACCGATACAGTGCCTTGTCGAAGACGTACTGCATGGAATACACCCGCGTCCCTTCTGGATCAAAAGGAAACGGCGGGCCAGCTCGTCCAGCGTCTCTGCGGGCATCTTCGCGAATAAGTGGTCAGCTTGACACACTTTAATCCGCTGTCCGATTACAGAGGCCAAGGCTGCGCGATGTGTTGAGTCTTCGCGGAAGTGGTAGTGGTCGTGCTTCGGGATCTGGCATACGCTTTCTTTGAGAGAGGCGGTGTATAACCCCCTACTCCTTGCGTATCCGAGGAATTTTCGGATAGCTGTGCGGTACTCTGCTGGCAGCCCGTAGTCCAGTGGGTCGGCATCCGAGAGGATTTGCACTGAGCCCACCGTTGGCCTGCCCTGCAGGGCGGCTAGACGGCCAATCTCACCGCACACACGTGCGGCAATGTCCGCCCAGATCCCTTCTGCGGCAACGCCTTCAGGACCAATCTGCCAGTGTGGCGTCCCTGGGTCGACGAAGACTCCTCTGCGACCGCACAGTTCGCTGCCCATCCAAATCACAACGATATCGACCTCGAGATGCAAGGGGTTTAACGATTCGTTGATGATCTGCGGCAAGAGCGTGTGAACTGCCTCAACGATCGACCAGCACGGGCTGTTCGAACGCTCAGAGAAGACGCTTAGAATTTAAAAGCATTGAGAAGCCGATTACATAATCGACTCCTCTGTGGGGTGAAACAAGCAAGTGAAAGTGAAACAAGAAAGTTGGAAACTAGGTGAAACAGTTTTAGAAAATTCGGGATACGATCTGTGGGGTGAAACAAGCAAGTGAAAGTGAAACAAGAAAGTTGGAAACTAGGTGAAACAGTTTTAGAAAATTCGGGATACGATCTGTGGGGTGAAACAAGCAAGCTGAAAGTGAAACAAGGAAGTTGGAAACTAGGTGAAACAGTTTTAGAAAATTCGGGATACGATCTGTGGGGTGAAACAAGCAAGTGAAAGTGAAACAAGAAAGTTGGAAACTAGGTGAAACAGTTTTAGAAAATTCGGGATGCGATCTGTGGGGTGAAACAAGCAAGTGAAAGTGAAACAAGAAAGTTGGAAACTAGGTGAAACAGTTTTAGAAAATTCGGGATACCGATGCCCATAAGCAACAAAAAAAGCATGTCGTTCGGCATTTGCTCGGAACCAGTGGAAACTTGTCACCGTGGCCCAACTTCTCGGCCGCACCCGTCTGGAAAAACTGGTGGGGCCAATAGGATGTGTTCCCAATTTCCTGATTCGAGCCAACACTTTGAGCCAAGACTTTGGGCAGGGTTGGGACTTAGGGCTTTTCAGCAAGACTTTGAGCCAACTGTAGGGTTTTGGGTTTGAGCCGCAACTTAAGGTAAGGGCATTAGGGTTTTTAGGCAGGCTTTTGATATGAAAGGGCAGCTTCGGGTTTTGGTTCCATGTTTGGCTTGGGCTCTCGGGTGGGCTTTTCAAAATTCGATATGTCTTTCGAGCCAACACTTTGAGCCAAGACTTTGGGCAGGGTTGGGACTTAGGGCTTTTCAGCAAAACTTTGAGCCAACTGTAGGGTTTAGGGTCTGAGCCAGAACTTATATAAGGTAAGGGAAGGGCATTAGGGTTTTTAGGCAGGCTTTTGATATGAAAGGGCAGCTTCGGGTTTTGGTTTCATGTTTGGCTTGGGCTCTCGCGTGGGCTTTTCAAAATTCGATATGTCTTCTGTATCAGTCGGACCCGTTCGCCCTGTTTCTCACCTCCACCGCATCGCCTGCTGCAGGCAGTATTTCAATATGACGTGTCTCGCCATGTTCGGAGCATGAGATTTGATCGCAAGCTCTTTCACACGACGGATGCAGTCTTCGCTCAAAAAGTTCTGGTAGTATCTCGGATTGTAAGGCATCCAATCGAATGCCAGATGTTCCAATTGATGCTGCTTGGGCCGACATGGCCACCTGCACACCCGTCTATCAATGGCCGCTTTCGCCAATGCATTGTATGCACAACGATACGACATGTACGAAACTTGAAAGAGCAAGCTCTCAGAGTCACTGAACACTCGCCTTAGTCAATGCCATTGCACTTCTTGATTTAACGGCACGATTTCGGAATCATTGCGGGCAAGAAACCCTGAGCGAACCATCAGGATCTCCATCTCAGCAAGGCCCATGATCGCTCCACACTCATACCTCAAGGTGTCAAGAAGGGATCTGTGAATTTGCCGATTATCGGCTTGTATGCTCCCGAGAGTATAGGGCTAGAGGGGTTACAAGGCTTGATAAAAAGAGTGTTTAACTGAAACAAAAACCTATGCTCTGGGTGCTGGCAGTTTTCACGAAGCCCTCGGTGTGCAAAGTCGGGTCTGCGTGCAACAGCATTCGGACGAAGTTGTTAAGCCAAAGCAAAGTATATCGGGCTGCCGTGGCTGACATCAATTTCTGGCTGATGTTGACATAGTTGTGCGATGCCGGCTTCAACACAGCTGCTGTGAACAGTCGCCTCTCACAGCGATCTTGCACGGAAGGGCCTTCGCTTGATCGATGCACTATATTGCGGTGTCGGATATCGGTGCGGTCGGCACAAACATTTATAACAAGCGGCTCTGGCTTTCGCACCAACTTCTATAATTTTGCCACAGACTCTCGAGCGTGCCATCTCGATCTGCTGGAGGATCTGAATGATCCAAAAGAAAACTCGTCAGAATGTCAGGAATCAGGGATAAGTATATGATGTGCATCACGTCCGGATAGATACCTGAGCTTTGCGATTTCTGCCCATTGTGATTTGCATGTTATGTTCGACTCGGACAGTCCACACCGAAATTGCCGACCGAGTTTCGGTAGGGCGAAAACCCTGGTATCAGAACCAAAGGGCTGACACCGTGAACCGCTGAGAAATCATTTGGATGAATCAGCCTTGGTTGCTCACTGTACCATAGACTGCTCAATCGATCGATGTTCTTGTTCGCTGGCATGGTACGAAGACCGATGGGCTGCATCAGGCCCATAGTTCGTGTACAACATGTTGGGGTCGTCGTCCTGCTCGATCCAGTGCAAAGCCTGCCAGAGGCTGATTTGTATAGCCGGGGCACTGCTAAACTTAGGAAGCCAGACCTCGCAGATGTGGCATACGAGTTTGCGACTATAGTCGCCTTGGACTTTGCATGCTGGCACGGACCCAAGACACTTTAATTGAGCGTGTGGAACCTGGACCTGTAATCCGGACACCAGAAGATTTAAGGCGAGGGTCGCTGTAGGTTCATCATTTTCTTCAGAAACTCTTGATCCGATTGGATCCCATCCAGTACAGCAAAGTACCCATCAGCAAGGTAGGTGCCGGCGACGGCACAACGTGCCGGAAAGTAATCGTCAGTGAAGAGGCGGCCCCACGGATCGTGGGTGGGAAAAATTCCCGTGCCTTATAATCGCTAGGTTGTTATGATGTGGATGAACATTTTTGCGAGGGAGCATCATGGAGCATCAGGATACATAGGATTTATGCTTATTGTGCAAAACAAAACTTGAGGCCTACAGCTTTAATAGCAGCACACCCAATAGTAAAGCCGTAGAGCCCCCAACTATAAAGCAGTCTAGACTAAGCAACTTGAAACCGATTCGTGCGAATGCATGAAGGGCAAGGAACTGAGGGCTTCAAAGCTCCACCTGATCACCTCCATGACAACATTTCTGCTCGCCGAGCCGTGATATGTCATATTCATGCAGCTGAGCCTCGGCTTAAGTTGGTTGAGGCAAACCCCAAACCCTAGGCCCCCTAACCCTAAGCCCTATTCGAAATCCTCAACCCTGAGCATTCTAAGATGCAGGAATTTCGTATCCCAGGTAGAAGATGTTCCAGAATCGATGGCAGATATCAATGTAAAGATCTCGAACTTCTGGCGTTCTTAGATCATTCGGAATCATGTTCGAACATGTCTCTATCGCACCCTTCAAGCAGAGATTCTCGTTGCTTCAGCTCCGTCGCCGTATAATCGCAGTGGCACTGCATATCGTAGCTCATCGTCAGTGCAAGCCTCAGATCAAAACAAATCAACATCGGGGCTCTGAAGGAACTTGCAGGGCAGGCACAGCAAGGATTTCGTGATTCCGGAACCAGTCGGTGTGGCGATGAGCTTCCCAGTACTCCAGAAGATCCTCGGGTGTTTCGCTCAAAACCCACGAATTCGCAGCTACTGTCAGGGTCTAGGGTTTAGTGTGTAAGTTCATAATCGGGTTTGAGGGTTCTTTTAATTGATATTTCTGTAGAACAACTTCTGGCACAATCCTAAGCCTGAAGGTACTGAGCCGATGATGTGGTTTATTCCAGCATAGCGGGTCGGCAAGCAACCAAAATTACAGTGAAGCCACATCCTTCCGGCGACCGGCCAGCAGATGTAAGTTACCAGAAGCGTAAAGCGAAGCCAGTATTTCGTGCGGTAGCAGCATATCCTGCGACACAGTCTTTTCGATGTCTTTGCCGCGAGAGTCCAGGCACACCTTATCAGACAGGTTAAGGCAAGGGTTATAAGGAGGGAGCTTATTGAGGCGAGTCGCTTGTTTCAGATTGACCCTTAGCAGGACCGTACCGTAGCCATCACCAAGAATCCCAAGTGCCCGTTCATATTTAGAGCCACGGTGCGTGAAGGGTTTCGGGAGGGCCCGTCCTGGAAAGCTTCTAAACATGGTATCAGTCATGCAGGGTCTCCTACTTGTAATATACAGAATGCAGCATAGGGCGGGCAAGGCTCGCTATGGCTGCTTGTCAAACCATCGTAAGACCACACGAACCACACCATATGATGTACAGCTCTGCATGCTTTGTGCCAGATCCAGTATGTCGGCACTCGGATCGTCAGAAATATGAGCAGATGCGGCACACCCTTCAATCGCCCGAGGACTTTCTTCAAATGCTCGAACGGCACCTTGTGCTCCCCATCGATCCGACAACACGAATCGATCGAGACGAGGATTGCAAATTATCATGCAGCTAAGTCTCTGTCCCATGACTGAGAAGCTCCATTGTATCGTCCACAGTGTGTTGCACATATTCTTGTAGCCAGTTACAGCCATCTGTCTTTGCAGAAGTCATCGTCGATCAGTCCGACCCATGGAACCTTGTTTTGAATCTTCGGTTTTGCATGTCACGATTCGGTTCGAACATATAACAGAAATGAGTCTCAAGCTTCGAGCTCGACATTTAGGGTGTTAGGGCTGGGTGCGGGAATAGTCTTAGGGGTCTAGGGTTTAATTAGAGGTTGTGGGGTTTAGGGTTGGGCGTTTAGGACTTCGCTTTTCGCCTTCTAATAGTTAAATGTATGGCACTGATCTGAAACACGACATGCCCGGTTACACGGCTTGGGGATTATAAGGTTGTGGTTTCCAGCAGGTTAGGGCCTACAATTATAAGGGTCCTTGTAGATCGATAGATAGATAGGTATACATACATACATAGATTCATATATACATATACACATACCATATCGGCCTGAAAGTACCTTACCTGGAACCCATCTAAGGCCAAAGTAAGTATGACCCTTTGCCTATGGACCCTTATACTATAGAGGGAGGGGATTTAGGGTTGAGGTTTTAGGGGCCTAGGGTTTAAGGTTTGGGGGGTTTGGGTTTACGGTCTAGGGTACAGCTCAGGACGACAGCATTCTCGATGCGAGCTGAACTTGGGAGCAATGCAACTCGGCATGCGGTTCGGACCTTTTGCTGCACCCCTTGAGATCATCGTGCTTTCGATCGGACCCCACATCGTGAGGATAAAACTAAAGAGCCCCAGATGGATGCTTGCAACATCTAGGTGCGGTCGAGTGTGATGGAGACCCCCAGCCGTGCATGTGTATGCGAGTGCATGTAGATGCTAGCATATATTGCTCCGGTCACACACCACACAGAAGCAAGCGGAACATGTCAAAAGCAATCAGCCGGTCCTTTGCCTCTTGTTGGGGCAAAAGTCGTCCCACACTTCCTCCAGCTTCTCCGGGTCCCCCTCGACACCCCACTCCTCTTCCGGACCTTCGGCCCACTCGTCGCCGTCACCGTCCTCGTAGTCGTCGTCCTCGTCCTCGCCCTCTTCGTCGTCTTCGGCACCATCCGTAGCTTTGGTCTTGTGTTTTTCGGCTGCTTTTTCCTTCTTCTTCTTCTCGGCGGCAAGTCCTTGGATAAGGTGTGCCAATGGTTGAATGTACCAAGCTAGCAAACGTGTATTAGCTAAGCATCGTCTCTCGTGGGCAGTGACGATATTCTCGGCATCTGCCACCGCTTTCGTGTGCATCTGCCAGCCAAAGCCAGCACAACTCACTAAAGTATGCCCCCCCCTCAATTAAGAATCTTCCCAGACCGTGCCTCCAGAGTAGTGCGTGCATCCTGGATCGCTTCCATGCAGACAGGCACCGGGGTGGACTGGAAGACCATCATCTGGATCCTGGCTATATGTAGGGTTTAAGGTTAAGTGCTCAAGGTTTAGGGTTCAAAAGGTTTAAGGATCAGGGTTAGGTTAGGGTTCAAGGCTTGAATTATAGTAAGCTCTTAAGGCGTCGAAAACAGGGTTCAAAATTCTCGGGTTTAGGGTTGGGTATGCACTTTTAGCGGTTTCGGCGCTCGCACTCGGACTTTGAGGGGTTTAGGGTTTAGGGTTCAGGTTTTCGTTTAACGAAGGCATTCCTGTCGCATAATCAGGATCATGTAATCCAGGGACCCCCACCTCCTTATATAACCCGTAGAACAACTATAAGCAAAATCTGAATGATCGTGGAACCTAGACAGTATATATATATATATATATATATCTGTACATATGTATATATATATATATATATAGTGTGTGTGTATATATATATATGTGTAGATATATCTTCATAGACACACACACACAGACTTGCCCTATGTAATATCAAACCCTATCAATTGCAGCCCGAAACCCGTAAAACCCTCAACCCCCAACCCATTAATCTAAACCCGATCCTCTCCACGGGACCAAAACCTTAACCGCTATAAACCCTAAGCCCCAAACCCCTAAAACCCTACACACAGGGCTCATAGAGTCGATTTAAGTGCGGGGACCGGTCCTTTCGGCGAAACCCAAAACCCTACTAAACCCGGGGCCCTAAGCCTCCTTAGCCTTTGTATAACCCCTAAACCCCGGCTTCAGACTCCAGTACTGTGCGTGGGGCGTTTTTTCGTTCCTGGGACCCGAAGATAAAACCCTAAACCCTTGAACCCCTATATAAAACCTGAAAGCCCGAAAACCTGAAGCCCTAAACACCTAAATCCTAAATCTCAAACCCTAAACCCCTAAACCCGAAACCCTAGGCTGCCGAGCGACTCCGTGTGCATCTTCGTGCAGTCCTGCTGGATCTGGTTGAGGTGCTTCTTCGTATCCTGCATGAGTTTAAACCAGCATTGAGGGTTTTGTTGCTTGTAGGTGCAGGGACAGTTTTCACGACGAGCCACCTCTTGCCGTTCAATGCCGTGCTCGTTCATGCTCAGGGCAACCTGCACCGCCTTGTCGGCGAGGGCACGGATCCTGGGATGGCATTGGTTACAGGGTGTAGGGCCGATAAGGTTTTAATGTATAAGGCTGCGGATATTCCATACAAGAGTCGAAGCGAGCTGTTTCTGGAATTCCTTCTTCTCCTTCTCTTCGGCTGTCGGCTCCTGCACTTCAGGAGTGAGGTCTGGGATTCGTGGTTTAGCCTTATAACTTATATTGATAAAATACAAGAGCGTAGATCTAGACTCTGGTCTCTCCTTACGGGGTTTTTGTTTCGCTTTTGCTGCGGCAGCACCCGTGGCGGCACCCTTCACGAAGTCTGCGGTGTGCTTCTTCTCGAGCACACCCACCACTGCGTCACGATCCGGGCCAGCCGTGACGTGTCGACGGCCAGAGGTCCTTGTTCCCATGCGGTTCACTGATCCACCTCAAACAGACAAGCAGGGATCGACATTCAAAGGAAGCCCAGATATTGCATTGTTGCATGCAAGCTATATGCATCTGAAAGCACTGCTTTGCTTCGCTCCAACGTAGACCTTATAGATTCGCATTTCTGGGTCGTCCGGAGCCTGTGGATGGGCTCGGCCCTTCTGTTCTTAGTTTTGCAGTCGAAATTGGGCACAAATACCATCTTGACTCATCCGGTCACCTGATAACTTTTGTCTGAGGCTCTTTGGAGAATGTTGTTCTCCAAGAACCGCTTGCCCTCCACAGTGTCGTATCGCTTCCGAAGCGTGTCCAATGCAACTTCTTCGTACTGCTCCTTGTTGGAGGTCTCTGCAGTCCTCGGGAAGTGTCTGCCTATATAACATAGACCAGGATTATTGTAGCCCGTAGCCAAGCAGCTCTTCGTAGAATGCATCCACGGTAATCGTGCTGAGATCTCGGTCCAAGAGGAAGGCCTTCAAGTAGGCAAACCTCGGCCGATGGTCTAGAGTTATAGGGCTTATGTAAGTTTTAGGGTTTAAACATGTGGACAGTCTGAGGATATGGCTTCTCTGCACTGCTGCCTGCAGCTTGCCATTGGGCGACGAGGCCCGGCTTGAGGCCTGATAGGCGAAAGGCGAGAATTTCTGGATTGAGGGCATAGTACTTGGAGGATCATGGGACTTAGTAAGTAAGGTTATAACTACCCTAAGTGGGGTTATAAGTAGTTATAAGTATAGTTACCTTAATTATAACCCTAGTTACTAAGTCCCATGATCCTCTAAGTATAATCTGCCTCGCGATGAGTTCATCCGGCGACGTAGCTTTTCGTTGAGCTTCTTGCGTTCTTTCAAGGGAATTTGGCCGGGTCCCTCGAGAGCCTGCAGCCGAACATAGAGAACAACAGAGAGAGAGAGAGAGAGAGAACAAGAACGAGAGGTCAGAGAAAGCTACGGAGAGAGAGAACGGCTTAGGGTTCCGGGTTTACGTTTAGGATATAGGGTGTCGGGAACTACAAGCCTAAAGGGAGTAGATAGGGCATGTAGGTTTGGGGTTTAGGAATTAAATGTGTAGTAGATTGTGGTTGAATAGTTTTGGGTGTATGCCTCCCCCAGCCCCATATATTCCCGAAATGACACCGTTGGGGGCCCGACTTCAAGTGTTGCTTTCTCTTTTTCGCTGAGCTGGCGGGGTTTCTCCTGGACGGTTGCACCGAATCATGAGCTCTATGATATTCATACCATCATATGGGGTCCTCATCCATCCATGGGCACACCAGCGGTTCGGGAACTCGCTCGGTCTCCGGACCACTCGCCTTGAGGACACTCGGGGGCCTCCAGTTCAAGATACAAAACGACCCACGTGACCAATCGAGTTCATAGCACACGTGAATGTTAATGACAAGCAGCACCGGGCTGTCTGAAGGCGACGATGACAGTGACGAAAGAGCTCTAGATCCTGGTTGGGATGGGATCGTCTATATTATAGTATTGAACCCCCGAAGCATCAGTTCATCCATGCACATAACGAAATCTAGTCCTGACGGGGTGATCGTCGTGACGTCACTCTTGAAGGACACTTGGGACACTTGTCTTTTCACGGCATTCCACCGATCGTTCTTGCAATCCTCCAGCTGCCGCTTTTTGCTTGGACCCGTGTCTTCGTCCTGCTCTGAACCCTAAACCCTAAACCTACTACGATGATCTGCCTCATTACAACTATTCTTTGATGAAGTCCAAACGTATCAAAGCTGAAAACCCTACTAGAACCATTTACGATGATCTACCCTCCCTCCCCCCAAAAAAAAGAAACTCTTTAGGGGTGTACGGTTTAGGGGTTTTGGGGTTGAGGGTGTAAGATCAATGGGCTGGAGCCCCGAAGCCCGAACCCGAAGGTACATCAGAGATCCGATGATCTTGTGCCGGGTGACCCTGGGCCGCTGTGCCAAGCAAGAAACTAGGAAAGGCTTCGGGGTTTAGGGAGTTTAGGGGATTATGGGGGGGCGTAAGGGAACCAGGTCTATAATCGTATAGAGGTGGGTTGCGGATTTAGATTTTAGAGTTTGGTGTTCAGCGGTAGAATAAAGAGGCCTTGCTAATTAGAATAGGGTTTGGGGGGCAGAATACAAGTATATAATATCTCCGCAATATAATATCCGTGATTCATATTGAGGCTTCTACATTATGCCCTCGGTGCTGTCGTCCTCGGCGGTCTCCGTCTCCGTGGCTTCGGCTTTGCCCTTCTTTCCCTTTTCCTTCGGCGTGCTCTCGTCCTCGGCGGTCTCCGTCTCCGTGGCTTTGGCTTTGCCCTTCTTTCCCTTTCCCTTCGGCGTGCTCTCGTTCTCGGCGGTCTCCGTCGGCGTCCGTGGCTTTGCCCTTCTTTCCCTTTCCCTTTCCCTTCGGCGTGTTTTCGCTCTCGGCGGTCTCGGTCTCCGTGGCTTTGCCCTTCTTTCCCTTTCCCTTTCCCTTCGGCGTGCTCTCGTTCTCGGCGGTCTCCGTCGCCGTGGTTTTGCCTTTCTTTCCTTTTCCCTTTCCCTTCGGCGTGTTCTCCTTCTCGGCGGTCTCCGTCTCCGTGGTTTTGCCCTTCTTTCCCTTTCCCTTCGGTGTGCTTTCGTTCTCGGTGGTCTCCGTCTCCGTGGCTTTGCCCTTCTTTCCCTTTTCCTTCCCCTTTCCCTTGGGCGTGTTCTCCTTATTCTCGGCGGTCTCGGTCTCCGTGGCTTTGCCCTTCTTTCCCTTTCCCTTTCCCTTGGGCGTGTTCTCCTTCTCGGCGGTCTCGGTCTCCGTGGCTTTGCCCTTCTTTCCCTTTCCCTTTCCCTTCGGTGTGCTTTCGTTCTCGGCGGTCTCGGTCTCCGTGGCTTTGCCTTTCTTTCCTTTTCCCTTTCCCTTGGGCGTGCTTTCCTTCTCGGCGGTCTCCGTCGGCGTGGTTTTGCCCTTCTTTCCTTTTCCCTTTCCCTCGGTGCCTTTCTTTCCCTTTCCTTTGGGTCCTGTGCCCTTGGGGCTCACAAGAACCCAGGTTCTTGGTGAAACTTCTTCATATAGGCCGTGCTCATCCATGTATGTGCTACTGCTGGTAGCACCAGGGCTGGACTCGGTCTTTCCCATGGCAAGTACGAGTTGAGGAGTCTGTGTATGTGTATGCAGAATGGCACAAACCCCGTGTATATACACGATAAGCGTGTATAGCATGGAGAGGTCAGCGTGTACATTGCTCATACATAGGGATACACGCACATACACGGTAAAACCCTCTCTGAGAAGTCTATTACACGGAGATACACGGTGATACACGGTCAGTGTGCGAGCTAGGTGCGAACATGGCTGATCTGAGCATGAACAGATCGATCGGGCGACACACGTATATATATATATATATATATATATATATATATATCAGGCCCGGGATCCCGCAGACAGTTGCATGCATGGGCACAGTACTCAACCTACACCCTGAACCCTGACCTCTGAAGCTGAAAACTTAAAATGGATAGTAGGACCCTCATCTTAAGGACCCTAAATCAAGATACCCCCTAATTATTACATCGAAACCTCCAATGAAAACCCTTATAGAGCCCTTTAAAGGAGCCCTTATAGCCCCATTAGAGTATCCCTTCAAAGGAGCCCTTTAAAGGCACCCCCTAATTTTCGGAAACTCCCGGATCACCCCGAGGGTCGATAGCCTGGGATCAACACTGGCTTCGCCCTGAACGGCGTAGCGACGAAAATTCTCGGCACGGCGAATCACCAGGACACCTTCAGGCTTTAGGGGTAGGGTTTAGGGGTTAGGGTTTCGGTTTTAGGGCTTAGGGTTTAGGGGTCTTGGGGTTTGAAGGTTTCGTGGTTCAGGCCTTCAAACGGTGTACAATTTGATCCCGGGAGGAGGGAGGGGCGTCGAATTCAGGAGGTTTGGGATTGTTGTTTGTGGCCCTGGCCCTATAGGAGAATACACTAACAGATCGGGCGATACACGGTCTAGTGGCGGAGAATAGACACTAACCGATCGGGCGATACACGGTCTAGTGGCGGAGAATACACTAACCGATCGGGCGATACACGGTCTAGTGGCGGAGAATACACTAACCGATCGGGCGATACACGGTCTAGTGGCGGAGAATACACTAACCGATCGGGCGATACACGGTCTAGTGGCGGAGAATACACTAACCGATCGGGCGATACACGGTCGATCTAGTTCCCATACAAATATAATATGTGCATATATATATATATATATATGTTAGTCCGAATATATAAGGGATCGGGTGATACACGGTCAGAGATACACGGTCTAGCTCCATATATACATATATATATATATATACACATATATACACGATCCCCCAAGGTTTATAAGGGTTGAGGCTAGCTATGTAATAAGGGGTCGGGTGATACACGGTCGGAGGGCTTAGGGACTCAGGGATCAGATGATACACGGTCTAAATCCCCAATCGATAATATACACGAACCAATCGGGCCCGACGATACACGGTCTACTTCCCCACTTCTATGATTTTAAGGTTTAGGGTCTAGGGCTTGTTGATCCGTGCATATACACGGTTTGGCTCCCAAATATATTACACACAGGCGGCCTCGATGTAATATAAATATATGAATATATACGTAGGGTTATATATAGGGTTATATCTAAGCAATCGGGTGATATATGGTCAGTATCGCACACGAACCGATGAAATGGTAGATGGTCTAGATTCCCCCCGGTCACACGAACCGATCGGGTGTTATATACATGAAACAAAACAGGCCGGGTGTACACGGCGTGGTTCGGACCCCCGATATCATCTTAAGTTCTGTTGTTACAAACACGACGGACAAGGGTTAGGGTGCGAGATCATAGCGGCAGAGCATGGAACAGTTCCAAGCTGACTTATAAACCCTAAACCCTCAACCCGAACTTCCAGAAACCGAAGACTGTTGCCCCTGATCTTGCATGACCTCGCGGCATAAAGCCTGAATCGTACCTTCAACCATTCCCATTAACCCCCATCGATCCATAGCCACTTGTGTAACTAGCCTATATAGCAGGCAATGTTCCAACTTGCAATGGTTCCAAGCTGACAATCGCCGAGCCGTGTTATACTTCCGCCTTAAAATTATGGTTCTTAGAAGAAGAGCTCGAGCCTAAGCTTCGAAGCTACCGCCTTCTCGATCCGCCACTAGGGGCTTGCATATAGTTCTGAAAATCACAATCTACAGGGTCGCACACTTACATCCCGATGATCGCGACCAAATCAAAACATGCGAAGGATTCAAAACTAGTCGTCTTAGCAATTTCTTCACAGATTGCACCGCCGCACATGAGATCATGCTTCAGCATGCTCGTTCTGGATGCCGCACCAGGCTGAGCTTGATCTCAAATTTCAATATCAGACCCTGGTATTCCTATGTAGCTAAATCTTATAGCCCTATAGCTTTTGGGTTGAATGTAGGGATACCCTACAGATGGGGTAGGAAATAATTACGGTTAGGGGTAAATACATCGAAGCCAGAAAACCTAGACCCAAAACCCACTGGGCTTTACTCCTCAACACGAAAAGGTAATGCAATCCATCATGGTCCTCGTTTCTTGCTAACCCCAATCCTGAAAACATTGAAGTTTGAAGCCCGAGCACCAATATGAAAGCCAGGTCCCATCCAGCCCTGCAACCCAAAACCTTAAACCCTAAGACCTTAAACCCCAAAACAAACCTTAAACCCTAAAGCCTTAAAAACTAAACCATAAACTAAAGTCCTTAACCCTATAAGCAAGCCGGCCTGTGCCGAGGAAGAACGAAATCTCTCGGGGAGGTTAACTAGCGTGGGCCGGGTTTAGGGTTCGGTTCTGTGGATAATGCCGGCTTCTACATCATCAGCTAGCAACAATCAACCCCTCGATCCCTCTGGCTGCTATAGGGCCCCAAAAGAAAGCATTGCAGCAGAAGAACTACCAAACATCCGGCCCCAGGGCAAAAAGACCCTGGAACTGCAGCCTCTGACCAAGCGATCAGCTCGCGATGATTGATGATCGAGACTTGCCTGAGCTGTGGCAGACGAGGATTTTGGGTTCAGGGTTTGCGGACTTTAGGGCCATAGGACTAATACTCTAGCTAGCACTAGTAGTAGTACTCGTACCTATCCTACTACTACTAGTGCTACTACTACTACTACTACTACTACCACTACCTACCTACCTACCTACCTACCTACCTACCTATTACTACTACCACTACCACTACTACTACCACTACTACTACTACTACTACTACTACTACTACTACTACTACTACTACTACTACTACTACTACTACAACTACTACCACTACTACTACTAACTAGTACTACTGCCGGACCACACATCCCAAGACCGATTCCTCTGGTTCCGCAGATGCTTTCATGCAAACAACCTACATTGTATACTCTACAGGGTTTAGGGTTTTAGGGTCACGGGCGACTCGCGGGTAGATGATGTTCTACACACAAATATGGAGGTATACACTCCACGGTAAAACTTTTCTTGCTGATATGGGAACCCCAAGAACCCTAAAGCCTAAACCCTGAATATTGAACGGAGATCAGGCGTGTAAGCACCTGTGCCCGTCATGGGTTTAGCGTTCAGGATGTGGGTCCCGAAGTAGGGTTGTTGATTATTCGAACATGCAGTTTCGCCCATGCGATCGTCATGTGCATATTGTGATAGGATAGAATGCACATGCCTCTTGAAAGTCATGAGTGCCGCGAATTGTCGCCAATGTCAAAAACAAATTATCTAGTCGTCTTCCTTCCAATCAGATTGCCGGCACCATGTATGCAACTTAGAGTTCGATGTTGCGCTCCATCAGCCACTGAGCCGCTGTGCCGCCCTTCGTCATCCAAGGGAGACGGAATTCGTGCCTCTATATAAAGGCATGAGGAGTTTGGGTCGTAGTAGGGTTTCGGGGTTTATTGGTTCAGGGGAACCCTAAGGCCCTACACCCTAATCTTCCTGTACATCCAGCCGCTGGGCTCGGCGACCTGGCCTCATGTATCACCACGAGGGTTTGCAAAAGGAGCCCCGAACAACCTCCCAGCATACACTATACAAGGCCTTATATACCTGAAAAGTGCTATTTCAAGGAATCCTTTACTAGCTAGGGGTTGCCACACGGCTCTTAATTTTGAGGGCCCTTACCTTCCAGGGTGGGTTTAGGGTTTAGGGTAGTCTCAGTCCCCTCGTAGTACTTTTGAATGCAGACCCTGTAACCGGGCAACTTGGGTACCTTTCTGGCCAGAATGTGTCATGCTAGAGTGGAAAAACTAAATCCCTTGAACCCATGAACCCTACCCTTTTAGTACGAAAGCTTAAACCTTAAACCCAGCGAGATGACAGAGGCTGCATATGCGGGGCAGTGGAATCAACTTCCGATGTCTCCCACCCTAACAGTCTTACCAGGAAATCTCGGTCCTAACCTATAAGACATAACCCCCAAAACTGGGAAACCCATAAGCCAGTACTAAACTCGCCCAGAACGTGGCGGGACAACTTGCTTTCGAATTTATCCAATGCTTTTGTAATCCCTGGACATGAGGCTATAGGACAACAGACCATATACAGCCACAATCAATCCGAACAAATGAAGGCCAGTTGCGACAGATCTCCAACACTGCGAAGTCCCAGCCAGCATTGTCCCGGCTGCATAGATCGAGGCGTCCCACGTTGCGGGTAAAATTATAATTTGCCATTTGGCCACCCTCTATACACAATAATTAATACACATATATATATATATATATGTATTAATTATTGTGTATAGAGGGTGGTTTAATGGCGAATTATAATTTTACCTATGCGGTACCCATCATGAGTCTGTTCGGGGCTCAGGATGTCGGGTACGTGCAGGGCTCAGGGTCAAGCCATTTTAGGGTTTAGGATTTGGCTACTAGAAAAGGCTGATGCTCCATTTACTTGGGGGTCCAGCAGTCGGTCCTGCGTACCTCAGCAACAGAATATATATAAGTGCCAGACAAAGGGTTTAGGGGTTTTAGGGCTTAAGGTTTGGATTGGTTTGGCGAATACAAAAGGCTCAGGCTCCTCCTACCTCGGAGTTCCAGCACTCGGCCCTTCGAGCAGCAGCTTAATCATAGGAGCCGCTTATAGGGATTTGAGGGTTTAGTTCTACTTTGGGGCTCGAGCAATCGGTCCTGTGAGCAGCAACAAGATGGGTTGGCCCCTAGAAGTAAACTTTACACCCTATACCAATCCTGAACCCCTAAGCCCCTTAAGCTTAAAAAATAAACCGCCAGAACCCTTCGCCCCTATTTAAGAAACCCCCCAAACCCCCTAAAAGCTTAAACCCAAACAAGCTAAGGGTGCTGGAGGGCTTCAGTTTCGGATTCTAGCAGGAATCAACGAGCTCAGTTGTTGCACTTGCAGGCAACGGGCGTGCTGTGGACAGCTACAGCTATGTGAAAAGAGGCCACTCAGCAGCATGTTTTATAGTAGCTCAGCAAGGCTTGCCATATCCCGAATCTTGTTAGATATTGTGTGCACTTTGATCAACTGCAACATGACCTTTCAGTGAAAACGTCTTCTGCGTTTATCGGGGCTGCTCATGGCAGCAAGCACACGGGCCCTCTGGTCCGACTCATTCCACCAATACTCTTTTTCCTTGCCTGACAGGACCCCGTAGTCTTTCTGTAACCTGGGCTGTCGTCCGGGTGTATAAGGTTTGCGGGCCTTGCGGGGAATGTGTTCTTACAGGTCTTTGGGTGGTACAGTCGCGGCTGAGATCCGAGTTTGCACTTGGGGTCTAGAATCTAGTCGTTTACTGTCCGTCGGGGGATGAGAAGATCTCAGTCGAGCTATTGATGGGTGGGGGTGGGGTAAAGTTTTAGGCTTTAGGGCTTTGGGGTGAGTGGCGAGTCGTCGCCCAAACCACATCGGATGAGCCGGGTTAAGTTGTGCTATATGACGATATGTTCAGGATGCTGGGGCTGGGGGTTTTGTTATAAAGGACCGAAAAGGATTCAGCCATCGAGAATCATAGACATCCCTCCATCAGCTGCAATCAAGTGGCTCTTCCATGAAGCGAGCTTTCGCATCTCCGTACACGGACTTCTTATTCTTCCTCTTTGGTGCGGTCTTAGAGGGTGCTGCTTTCGCTTTCGTTTTCGCTTTCGCCTTCGCTTTCGTCTTCGCTTTCGCCTTCGGAGAAGGCTTTGCTTTAGCCTTTGTTTTCGCCTTTCTTTTTCCCTCAGGAAGCTCCAGTTTGTTTGTTTCCTTGAAGTATGCAACTTGAAGCCTTTGAGCATGAGGATTGATGGGCCGCTTTCGAGCAGCTTCCACACAAGACTCCAGAATCTTCCGAGGAAGGAATCTAGCAGCCGTCTGCACCATGTCATCTGGCAAATAACATGCCTTAATCTCCGCACCATCAACAACGATCCCTCCGAACCCTGAATCTCGAAGCCGATAAGAGCCTTGCATCCAAGGTGCATCCGGCTCATCCAAACGTCGATGCTTCCCACCCTTCGGCACCTGCAGAGTGCGAGATTGAGGATCCAGGATTTAGGGGGCCCAAAACCCCAAGACTAAACCCCAAACCCCCAAAGGCCTTAAGCCCGAAAAAAAATCTACCCTAAGCCCCAAACTCTCGATAAACCTTAAACCCCAACCGAGACCCTAAACTCTTCAAGTTGTCAAAACCAGGACGTGCCGTGGGGCTTATGATTTTGAGTCCAAAGAGTCAAACTGCTTCGTTGCGACCCCGGCATCATGAAGCAAACCCCGACAATAAGAAGGGTTATAAGGATAAGGGTTTAGGGTACAAAGAGCGAAGGTGGTTGCGACCCCGGCGGCCCCAACATATCTTCAAGTCATCAAGCAAACCCCGAAAATAAGAAAGGCTATAAGGATTAGGGCTTAGGGTTTAGGGTACAAAGGGTGAAGGTGGTTGCGACCCCGGCAGCCCCAACATATCACCAAGTCATCAAGCAAACCCCGAAAATAACAAGGCTTATAAGGATTAGGGTTTAGCGTACAAGGGTGAAGGATTCTATGTCCTCCACGAAGCTTCTTTGAGCCTCATCAACGATGAGATCCGGATCCACAGGGTCGTCCTGCTCGTCGGCGACAGGTTTCCTCGGACTTGAAGCAGTGTGAGCACTGCATACCACAAAACCCTCAACCCTGAACCCTAAAATAACGACACCGAACCAAAGACAGTATTGCTGCAGCCGTAGTCACTTCTTCCCGGCAGCATCATGGGCATCATCTCCCGAGGGGTCCTTGCCATATGTTGATGCTGTTGTTGTTGGACAATGTATGGTTTCAAGGAGAAATGACAATGCATCGGTCCGGCTTCTGCTCGATGCCCAAGTCATCCCAGTCGTTGGCCTCGGTTGGTGCTTTACATGTCGACGAATGATGCTATGGGCACTAGTATAGCGAGATTAACAGGGTTTAAGGATAAGGGTTGAGGGCCTAGCCATTGATCTCTGGGCACAGGGCTGAGATATTGAATGCGTGGGGATAGGTTTGCACAAACTTGAATTGAGTCTAGGGTCGGCGTCCTCTTGCCAATTTCCATCCTCCTCCTCCCCACCTTCATCCCACTCCTCTTTTTCCGGATCCTTCCAGGTTTCAGCACCTTCCTCCTCCCCCGGCTCATCCTTACCATGCTCAGGCTCAGCCCACTCCTCGTCGCCCCCATCAGCATGGGCGACCGGAGCCTGCAAAACACAACATCAGCAGCAGCAGCTTCAACAAGCACGAACCAAGATATCCCGAAGCCTCGCCCGGCGAGTCCACCGGAGCTTCATCTTCCTGCATGACACCGAAATCGACAATGCCAATAAAAAAAAGCATCGAAGTCCTCCGGTTCTTCCTGCCACTTTTCCTGTGCATGCAATATAGGCTACAAGACAATTGCAGTCGCGAACAAGATCCCAAACCTCACCCGGCCAGTCCAGCTGAGCTTCATCTTCCTGCATAAAGTCCAAACGAAACCGTGTATGCCAAGCAAAATGCCTTATCTATGCAAGGGCCTCCCACGGTTCTTCGTCCCACCATTCCTCCTTCGCATACAATGCATGGTCCACGACAAAGCGGCAAGCGAAACGTGAAGCAACACCCGAAAGCCTCGCCGGCGTCGTCCACCGGTTTTTCATCGTCCTGCATGGAAAAAGCGCCCCAAAATACCAGACTCCGCCCAATGTCCTCCCATTCATCGTTCCAGCATTCCTCCTGCATGTGAATGCATCGTCCACGACAACAAAGGCGAACTTCAAACAACATCCCAAAGCCTCGCCCGGCTTTGCCACCGGATTTTCATCTTCCTGCACGACAAGGGCATCAAGAATGCTTTAGTACATCGTGCACAAGCTACTAGTCCTCAGCCTCGCCCGGCTTTTCCCGCTGAGTTTCCTCTTCCTGCACAAAAACAACATCAGCAATGCTTGGGCATACCCCTCAAAGGTCCTCTGGTGCTTCATGCCACCACTCCTCCCGTGCATGAGGCACGGTCCACGATTAATAATTAAGTTGGAAGGGAAGTTTCGCACAAGATCCGGAATCCTCGTCAGGCCAGTCCTCCGGGGCTTCATCTTCCTGCATGGAAAGCAAATCAATACTGCCAGAATATCATATACGTTATATCCCTCTGAGGTCCTTCGGCGCTTTCCTCCACCATTCCTCCTGTACATGCAATGAATGTGAGGGCCACCAGAAAGGTTTCAGCGAGAAGCGAAACAACGAGCGGCCTGCTCGTCTTCATGTTGCTCCTCATTCTCAGTGTCCTTCAGATTGCACATGACATACACTATATGGAGGTTAGCTGATCGATGCTCCTCGAATTGCTGCAAAAGATCTTTTATGATCATGCTTCGCTCTTCAGGCGACCAGCCGATGACCTCAAGCGGTGCCCCAAAATTCAAGAAGACCTGTTGATCCATTACTCCAAACCCAACTGGCCTCCCCGTCGTCATCTTGAGCATCCTTGGTCTTCATATCATCATCCTGCGGCGGGCGAGGGGTATGGTCACCGGTCCCCTTTATCCTATGAAGTTTAAGTACAAAATATTGCGAAGCCCCGGCTATTACATAAACCCACAAATCCCGGCGTTATTAGAAGTATACTACTCACTATACCAAAACTTCCAACTTCTCCTTCAGCACATCATCACAGACGTCAGGCTCACGAACATCTGTCTCAGTTTCCTCAGCTTCTATTCTCATATGAAAATGCACCGTAACTCGCGACCCCAGCAATCAAGACAAAGCACACTTGGTTTATCCGATTTCTGATAAGCTGCAACCTCGGAGCCAGGTACCTTACATGTCAATATGCAGCCATATATTTTCTACTGTCTCACACACACACACACACATGTCATCCACCACCACCAAACTAGAATTCGCCCAGTTGCACACACATTAACAGTCCTTGGATTCTCGGCAAGCAGATAACTACATATACAATGCATGCACACACACACACAGATCAGGAGTGCTTTCTGACGAGCTCGTTCCGAACCACGGCACGACTTTTTTCGAAGTCGCCGGCACGGATACATTTCGGCATCCTCAAATGGAGATGATATCAGATTCAGGTTACATGAATTTATACTCGAAGCAATCCTCCCCCTCGCCAGCCAGCTCCGTCTCAGCATCCTGGGAAAGATACGGGGGCCACGTGCAGTCACTTCGGTTGATCGAAGTACAGTATAACGATTGTTCTGTCCTCCTGTGGCCACTCCATCTGAGTCTCCATGGTGTCCATGGCCCAGCCACTGGTGCTCTTTCGAGCTCGCTGCAAAGCTACGGTCAAGCTTTTTGCTTGGTTCAGGATCCAGGCCTCCTGCTTAAACCCAGGGTACTCAGGAAGTTCTATGTTGGAATCCTTAAGTAAGATCTCAAGAGCCAGTTTGACCCTCTTTTCCGTGAAATAGCGGGCGGGCCCCAATGAAGAAACCCAGGACAAGGCTTGTCGAGTCGCCTTATACTTCAAGGATTTGGTAGGCAGGAGCTCACCCGTTCGACGGATCCTTTCTATATCCTCGGTCGAAGAGGCCAAAGATCCCTTCAGCTTCTCAGCTAACTCAAAGGAGCGGCGTCTCAAGTACTCCATGCTGCACGAATGCGGAGGGGTTTCACTGCCCGATATACCGAACTATATTCGCATGGCATGCCGTTCTCCTATATATGTGTATATATATATATATATATATATGACCACATTATATAGTCTCCCGTGTAGCCAGCTCCCTCGAGCCCCTGCAGCACAAGATAGCACATCAGCAAGCAATCAGCCCTAATGGAAAGCAAAAGGACCCATCAGCCAGTCTTGTGCACGGGATACGTGTTTTCGTGTTTGCCGACGATCTTGTCTTCTCTTGATATTTTCTACGTGTCTCCCGCACAGATCAGATTAATCCAGCGTATGGAGGTCACAGGGCGGGAATGTTATGGCACAAACAGCCCCTCTGACTTGCAACTCTTCGAATGCCGGCGAACTGAAATGCATTTCCGCTTCATTCCGTGGACCCAGGACAGAATAGTACAAGGATGCAGGAACGGAATAATCGGACAGCGATATGAAGCATGACGAAGACAAAGCCGTCACGGTACGGAAGAACACAAAATCCAGCTTGCAGCCCTCCAGGATGACATTGTCCCAACGAAGTTCATAAGGAGTATATGCACCAGGAGCCACACCAAACATTCCATGATAAGGTCCCCAGAGATGCAAAAGGTATTCGCTTCTGCGTTCGATGAGACTGAGGTGCTCATTCCACCTGCCATCATAGTCGTCCCCTTCATCGAGGATAATCGACAAAAAATAAGAAGAGCCTGCGAAAGCAAAGACTCTATCCCAGAAGACAGCGATACCTGATACAGTGTCCATGGCAGCAGGCCTATATACTTTGAGATTCGAAAGCGGAGCCAGAAAAATGCTACTGTGGCAAGAACCCAATTCACAATGGCCAGATATAACATGCTTTGTGTTTCCATCTCCAAGGTTTTTTTCGTATACCGAGTTAATCGAGGCATTGCCCCGTCAATGTGGGTTTCAGGGTTTATCTGTCAAAGCCATACAAGGTTTTTTTTCCTATACGGAGTCCAACGAGGCCTTGCCCCGTCAATTTGGCTTTCGCGATTTATCTGTCAAAGCCATACAAGGTTTTTTTTTCCTATACGGAGTCCAACGAGGCCTTGCCCCGTCAATTTGGTTTTCGCGATTTATCTGTCAAAGCCATACAAGGTTTTTTTTTCCTATACGGAGTCCAACGAGGCCTTGCCCCGTCAATTTGGCTTTCGCGATTTATCTGTCAAAGCCATACAAGGTTTTTTTTTCCTATACGGAGTCCAACGAGGCCTTGCCCCGTCAATTTGGCTTTCGCGATTTATCTGTCGAAGCCTTGAGAAGGCGATTAGCATTGAGAAGGCGATTAGCACTGAGAAGGCGCTCAGCCCGTGCTGGGAGTGGAGGTTGCCTCCCCAAATCGCCTTTTGTCGGACATTCGTGTATTGCTGAAGGATATGACCAGGCCCCGTCAGAGCTTTAAAGTCGTCCGCCATCTCAACGAATGTTCTCGCCCCAGCCTTGAAAATGAGGGTAGAGTCGGAAACAATGATGCAGGCTTTTTCGCGGCCTCGGCTATCGCCGGGCTGGAAACGCGACAACCCCTCGTCGTTGATCCGTGCCACCTTAGGGAAGGCCTTATAGCCATGATCAACATCTCCCAGACACGTAGACAGAGCGGTTTGCGCGATTGCGCCTGTGTAGAGCTGTTTCACGCTCTCTTCCCAGTCACGGTCTGGGTTGAGTCCGAGCTCGTGTCCGAAGACACCGGCCCACATATGGTAGTGAGCCCACTCCCGCTTGATTGAGTCACCCGATGCTGCAATCGTCGCTGGCGCCGACGGCTTGTTCTCGCCTTCTGCTCGCACTCGGGGATCACTGATCATCTCTGGCGTGCTCTGATGAGCCGCTGCACAGGGGCAGGCAAGCACCTTCCTAAAGTTCGCAAGATTAGCAAGATGTGAAGATGTGATATCCTCTAAATCATCATGATCTGCGGCTTCGTGCTTGTAAGATGCCTTAGCGATCGGATGCTGAGTTCCTGAGCGGAAGCTTTCCTTAGCACGGTTCGCAAGTGGCAATGCCTGGAGCCCTGCGCACACCAGATATGCGTTTTCAAGTCGTGCAATTTCGGCATTAATTCCGTCGAACATGAATTCGTCGACGGGCCCACACAAGAGAACACAGAAGTTACTGGAAAACAAGTGAGCCAATTCAACAATCTCAACAATGCTCCTTTGTAACCTCCTCAAGTCACCCTTTGAGAGCGATGTCATGACCACCGTAACAAACGAAAGTGAAGTGATAATGAATGCTCCCCCCTCATCGCGAACAGAAGTGATGAGGCGGGTCAAAGGTAACCATTGTGATGGAGTTTCGTGGCGAACCGCAATCCACCACCGTTGAAGACTCAGTCCCCCCTGATCGGTGCATGCAATTGGCCTCGGCAAAAGCCGGGCTGGAGCAGCGACCGCAGCTGGTTGGGGCAGCCTGAACTTCAATATCTCCAATTGTTCTCTCACCTCGTTGTTAATACTACCTACCTGGGAAGAAGTGAAAGCGATCAATCCAAAACGGGTGCCCTTCCAGGGCATCACGCAGTGGTGTAGGTCAGGGGCAAAGTACAACGGAGAGTGCTTTGTGTTGTGAGTTCCACCAGTAACAACGCTTCCATTGTCCTTAGTCTGGGTGGCCAGACCCTGTCCCGGCATCCCTTCAACCCACAACAAACCTCCGGAAAAATCCCCGAAACTAATCGCGAAGTTCTCACTTCCCTTAAGGTTCCGTGAATCTGCATGCAACAAGGATTTGGCGTCACGATTCACCGCGATCGAAGTCCATGTGAAGTCGCGACGTGCATGTTTGCTGATCCACTCGTTCATGTATCTACACGCTAAAGGGTACCGTTTGGTGATGTTGGTAATCCCTTGCATGGCACTGAACGAAAAGAAACCCCAATTGTGATAGTACGAATTGTCGTTCGTGGTAAGACGAGACCTGCGTCTCTTGCTCACCTTCACTGGAAATTGTGATGCAACTGATTGCAAACCCTCAAAACTAAAATCCTTAGCCTGAAGAAGACCTTCAGCAGTGGCTTCGAGCTCTGGCCGGCCATGGCTGGCGGCTGCAAGCTGAGGTTTCGCAACCAAATGACTGTCTGAGTCCTTGCCACCCTTGTTGGCAACAGTAGGGCACAGATTGTGGTTGATCAACCTGAGAGCGTGAAGCCACTTGGTCTTCTCAGCGAAAGGTTTTGTAAAGATATCGGCAACCTGTTCGAGCGTATCGACATTGACCATGTCGAAATGTTCCATCTCGAACTGCTGCTTCAACCATCCAAAACTGATGTTCTGAGTACGATCAGTGTGTCGCATCTTTTCACTGTCACCTTTGTGAACGATCGTGATCGTCGCTTGGTTGTCCTCAAGGAACTGAATACGAAACTTATCGCTCAAGCCCACATTCAAGCCCTGAAGATTGGCTACCGATCGTCCACCTGGGATTCCCCCGTACCTGATCTCGTCAAGTTCGGGGTCAACTCTTGCTAGAACACCATCGATCTTGATGGGTGGAGGTCTCTTTGGCCTAACCTGATGGTTGGCTGAATTGATCTCAACCTGTTGCCATAGGAAAATCCAAAGGCTGAGGCTGGGCAATCCCTGAGCGCGAACACCATGGTTAGCACTGATGACCTCGCTTTCGGTGCTTGACATCGTGATGCTGGTCTGTTTCTTGGAAAAGGCGTTCAATGGGTAATAGGTGTTTGGCCCCACGAGATACAGTGCGCAGCCTGAGGTTGATTTGCGGTCATGTTCCCCAGACCAATCTGCATCGCAGAACAGCCAAAGTTTACACTCACTGATGCGATCCCCAATAAATCCCTGCATCCGAACATCAAGTGAAGAGTTGATGTAGCAGACAAGCCTGTGAAGTGCTGCATCGCAGTCCCTGCTCCACTTCGTCACCCTACTGGCGAGGCTTTGAGTAGCCCGCAGGAGATCCCATCGTGCCATCCTAGCGGCAAACAGGATTTTCATGAGAACCTTGCTAGCAATTGGTTGGAGGCGACCAGATGGCTCCTCCCCCTCAGTAGGCTTAGCGATTCTGTTCTCTGAAAACGGAGTTGGAACATTGGCAAGGGACTGCTTCGAGACCTTAGCAAGATCACAGTACCTGTCCACACAAGAAATCAGGAAGTCTTTCATGTCATATGTCATGACGTTCACGAGCTTATCCATAGAAGGAATAGCGTCTTTGCAAATCGTGTCTGTTCCCTTGAACTTCTGTTCCTTGGCTTCCCTTTTGGCCTCGGCCTTAGATCTAGACGGCTTGCCTTTGGAGGCAGCTAGAGCGTGTCTGATCTTTTCGGCATCGTGACCTGGTAACGGGAACAAGGATCGGCCGGTCCACCACTCCTCGCGCTTAAGGTTGGGGTCAAGATTGACATCGTGTTCCTCAATCGGACCTTCATCGAAAGCGGTTACCCTGGTTGTTGACAAGTTTGGGAAAACCTCAATGTCCCTGTTGGTGGGAACATACAACCTCTTCCTAGGATACACGTGATGACGAACAACTGCACCGAGCTCGGTATCGACTTCCCAGAAGTCTTCTCGAACTTGTGGCCTCGGGTCACCCCGGGCTGGAGCAGCCGTCTTTTTGTCGAACACGTATGCAAACGGATGTGCTGACCTGGGAAGTTGTACCTGGGTTTTCTCAAAATGATTACAACCAAAGTACCTACCAAAAGGCTCAGGGGGATCCATGTCGATGACACTCTCAACTGTCGCCCATCCCTTAGCGAGATTCTTAGTTGGTCCAGCCATCTTGAAATCATCTACGTAGATGACCAAAAGAAGATCAAGTTCAGCATGATAGAAAATGGACTGCCAGATCTCGGGCAATACCGGGGTCCACCCTACGGTCTTCAACTGGTCTTCACAGTGTTTCTCCCAGATTCCACCGGAATCCGGGTGTCCGTAGAGGGCTAACATTAAGGGCACGACTGGGTCGGAAAACCCTCGCCATTCCTTAGGCCACCGGTTGCGCGGGAGTCTGACCCAAGTTTCTACCCCATTAAATAATGCTTGCGCGTAAGCCTGCTTCGCGTCAGCTTGTTGCTTCGAGTACCCTGGCTGGCTACCGAAGACGTCGATGACTTTAGCGGCCTCCATTGAAGCGGGGCTGGATCCGAGTTCAGAGAAGATCGCATGATCGTTATGTTCATCTGAAACCCGATTCCCCTGGAACACGCTACGTCCCTTCCACTTCCTGTCAGGGTGTCCTTCTGGAAGTTCGTCGCCCTTGATGCTGCAGATTTCGAAGATTCTTCCGAAGTGTGTTTTGATGCCTTTCCTGATTGCTTCAGCGGAAACATCACGAAACTCACGAACCTTCGAATGCAACCAACAAGACTTATCGACTAGCTTCTGCCACTCTTTGTCCATAGCTGCCTTGGCTGCTGGGGTGCGATCAATCTCGGCTTGGTTGACGACCCTGGCTACCAACGCATACTCAAGAGCAGACAGTTCCCCTAACTTTTCCCAGTAGAGGGTTGCCATCTTGACACGATGAGGCTCGTTTTCACAAGTCATCACGGGCATAGCTGGAGAAGCATCCCTTTCGACCTCTGCTCGGGCGGCTTCCTCGCGACGGCATTTGGACTGATACCTTTCGATGTCAGCCTCGCGCTGATTACGGGACATCATGTGCCATTCCTCGCTAGAGGTGTCTGGGGGTCGCTTCGAGCCCTTCTTGTTTCGAACCAGTCTGATCCCATCCCAGTTGTATCCTTCAGGCACAGGTTTGCCGTCGGGCATGGTGTAGGGATCATGTCTCTCTGGAGGCGGTTTCGGTTTGGAGCTATCTGACGGTTTGTCAGTTGATGATCCACGGCCATCCCCTTCCGGGGGGCTGGAACCACTACCTGACTTACCATCAGCCTCAGGGAGTTTGTCCTCATCGAGAACAGAGATGGGTTCGGAAGCTCTCTGCCTAAGCTTATCAAGCTCTCCCTCCACGTCTCTGCCCTCTGGGTTCCAAGGGTCAAGTTCCTTAGGACCAAAGATGTCGTCGATACCACCTGAAGGAGGAAGTGTAGTCTCCTTAGCTGGGAAAACACAGTCTTGATCCTGAAGCTTGGGTGGATCACCCCCCTGATCCTCGGAAACCGCGAGAGGAAAAACCATATCCCCTATCGGAAGTTCCATGCGCTTGACCCGAATGATTCTCAGGTCGTCATTGTCAATTGCATCTTGGCTACCCTTTAAGGGAGCTACGAGGTATTCCTGTCTCCAAATGAAGCCAGGTTGAATGTGGTACCCTAAGAAGATACCGTCTTCGGCCTTTGGGTCGAACTTAGATGCATTTGTGATGTTCTCTTTGGGATTGTTCCAATAGAGAACCTTGGCACCAAAAGGAATGAGCTTACCGCTAAACCCTTCACCGAACCTTTCGTCCCATGGGATCTTCGCGGTGTCCATCCTTTTGGACAAGTTTAGAGCCATAGTGTGATGTTGAGCAGCTAAGGGCCAGAGCTTCGTTGGAAGTCCTGCCTGCAGCAAGTTCGCCCGTGTGCCCTCGAGCACAGTTCGGATCTCTCTCTCAACAACAGACTTGCTCTCATCGACGTAAGGTCGTGAGGTGTTGTGACGAACTTTGTATTTTCCAGTAGCATTCTTGAGTTCGGGGGCGTTGTCAGAGTAAATGATCCCTGGTTCATCATCTACGGTGAAGTAGTGCAACAGGCAATCATAAACCTCTTCCGACTCCTTCGTACCTGCAGGGTACACATAACGAAAGTTAGTGAACACGTCCTTAACCACAAGAGCAACTTTCTCACCTTCGATCCCAAAATCACGCAAGTCCTTGGTCACAATGTGGTCAATTGTCACGTGGTCTCCGAACTTCTTCGAAAAGATAGTGGAGCTCCCCCCTCGCTTTCTGGCATGTGGCGCTAGCATTTTGGCCTTTTGGCATACCTTGCAGAAAGGGTTCTTAGGACGGTGGGTGAATTTGTGCTCCGGGCTATTGGCCTGCAGCTTGAGCTGGGCTGAACGTTTTTCGTCCTTTGGGTCAGCTTCAGCTTCTCTTTCGCTGTCAGGCTCCGGCTCGGGGTCATCAACAGGTCTTTTAAAGATCGTTACACTGAGAATGCAGGCATCAGAAGGGAGCTTGGCTACCCGATTGTCCAACGTCCTTACATCCACGTCCTTTTCGATCTCCTGCCATTTCTTGACATAAGTCCAAGTACTCCGGATGACGTGCTTTGGAAACCTTGTAGCAGGCGTTCTAAAGGTTTTGGGAAAGTGCCCCACGATCATCTGTGGAAAGGAAGGATGCGAAACCCAACCTGGTTTGTTCAAGTACTCCGCCTTTATGCCTAACGGAGCAGCCTCTTTCAGTGCTTTTTCGATCCTGGGGTCGAGGCCATTGCCCGAGGATTCGCCTTCCGGCTCGGATTCTGCTGCATTGGCGTGCCTTAGTAGGCCGCTGAACGGGGAAAACCCGACGTTGCCTGGATGACTGGCGAATGAGCCGCTTCTCATCCTTGGCGGGAACAGCGATTGTACCATCCCCAATTACCGGGACTCGCCCGCGCAGCTTGCAGTAAAGTTTCCGGCCTTCGGGTGTCACGAAGTAAGGCGTCTTCCCTGCGTACCAATGGAAATCAAAACCCTCGTCCATACATCTCCTACCAACAGAGCACACCGGCGGCGTTGAATCTAGCACGTAGCATTCGAGGATTTTGTTGATTTCGGGGACCTCAAGCTTAACGGCTTCATTACCTTTTACCGGCCCATTGGCGGTGATCAGAGAGACAGGACGTGAGGCGGGTTCTATGGGTACGTCAGGGAAGTGAGTTCTGCAGTCCGACTTGCTGATGAGGTCCTCTTCACTTCCGGTATCCGCTAGGAATTCTAAGCCGGGGACCAGACCTGCACATGACGGACGTGCAAGTCGCTCGCACTCCTCGCAGAGGAAGCCTTCCTCCATGCATTCATACCCGCATCCCGCAGGCGTGTCGTGTACCATGCATTCGATCATGGTGGCAAACTGCTTTGCCCACACAAGAGCCCTCTTCAGATCCTTAGGATTCGAGCGCGGACATTTCTCGACAGTGGGATAGACTTCGTCATAAACCCTGGGAAGGTAGGCATGCTTTCTCTGCTTTCCTTCCGGTTCGATGGCAATCATTTCTACTGTGCTGTCGAAACTCACCTTAGGGAGTTCTTGCATGTAGAAGATCGTCTTTCCTACCCATGTGCTGCCGGGTCCTTTGGTTGGGGTCTTCCTCCAGTTGTAGACCTTGTTTCCAACAAAAGGGGAGACCGGCAAAACCTGCTCGAGCTTGGCTTGGCTCCTAAGCTTCTTGGGGTTCACAGGACATGAATTGTCAGGAACATACCAATCCGTTCGGTACTTCTTGTGATGGCGGATGATTTTGTTGCCGGTGAAGTCTACCTCCCAGTAGTCCTCGTCATGTGACGCTGCCATAGCGAGCTTTGGCGAGATCTCAAGATCCGCTGTATTCTCGAACGCGATGGCGCATGCGGCCGTCTTTGGAGCCTTGTCACTTGACTTAGCCCTGGGACTTCTCCCTCTGCGCGGAGCAGGGGAGTTGGCCCTAGGTGACCCTGGCTTTGGAGCTGCCGGGGCGGCTTCGGACTTGGGTGCGGGAGCTGACGGCTTCTCTACATCCTTATGTTGGAACCGACATTTGTCACCCTTGTTGCAGTTGCCTTCTTTCCAGAACTTGCATGTCACGTTGATTTTCTTCTTCTGTTTGTCGCCTTTGGGGGACAATGATCTCTTCTTGTGAAGGAAAGGGCAGTTATTGCCTCGTTTGCAAGTTCCTTTGAGGAAATCGTAGCATACTCCCTTTGGGCTAGGTGTCCTAGGCTTGCTGGGAGACTGGGATCTACCTTTGCTGGGTGATCTTGGCCTTGGGCTCTGCGATCTGCCACGGCCTCCTCTTGAAGAGGGGCTGGAAGTTCGGCCAGGAGACTTTGAGGCAGGGGCACCGTACTTATCTCCGTGAGATCTTGCGATGCGGTCACGGTTCTTGCGTTTGCGCTCTCGGGTCAAGAGATCCTTAAGTGACTTCACAAGAAACCTGTACGTGTGCTGATCCGTGCCCTCTGATGCCCTGTCGTAAATCTCAAGATCGTACTTTAGCCTCTTGGACTGCCTGAGTTCACGAAGGAAAATGTCTCTTAGGGTCGTTTCGTCCGGTGTGTGGCTAAGTCCAGACATGACAGATTCCCAGTTGCTAATGAACACTGAAAGATCGTCATTGATTAACCTTACTTTCAGCAGGTCCTCCACGGAATACAGTGAGCCAACCTCCTCGTTCGTCTTGAAGTACTGGTCGAAGAGGTAAAGCACCTGTCGTCCTCGCACCGCCCTGAATTTCGCCGCCTCTGTCTCCTTAAAAATGAGGATTTCTCGGGAGAGTTCTCCCCTAGCGACTTTGGTGAGTGCAGCAAGGAGTTTCGTGTCAAGGGTGAGGAATTTCTCGGGGTCTCGAAGGGATTCCTGCGATGCGTCTTTGTCGTAGGCCTTCATCACCCATTTAAACGCCTCATCAGGAGAATCTGATGCTGCCCTGACCGCTTCCCTAGCTGCCGTTTTCCATGAGCGATACGACTCTGGACTTGGGAAATCCGGGAGGTTGATGGACTCTGCTTCTTTCGCTTTGGGTTTGTCAGCATCGCCTTTGCTCTCGCCCCTTAAGGTTCTTAGGCTTTGAAGAATTGCCATTTGGGTCTCTAGGAGACCTGTGTTGAAAGCCTCCGTCCCTGGCGTGCCGGAATCGGCCGCTGGAGGGGCCGCTGTTCCTGGCGCTGCCTGGGAAGGTCCTGCTTTGGGGATTGAAGATGCTGTTGCAGACGGAATGGACTGAGCATTCAAACCTCCTGGATTCATTGACTCGAACAGACATCTGGCACCTTGGGGAATAACGTTCGGCATTGAGAACATGGGCGCTTGAGGAGCTTTGGGGACAACAGAGGGACCTGCAGGGGTGCTTGGAGCAGGCACTGGCTGACTCTTTGGAGCAGCTGGGTTGTACTGATCCAAGACCTTCTCTAGTGCAGTTTCCGCAGAATCCAACCTGTCCTGAAGCTCTTCGTTCTGTTCCCTGCATACAGCAATGGACGCCTCATGCTCTTCTTTCTGCCTGTTCCTAAACAACTCAAAGTGTGCTTGGAACTGTTCAACCATGACTTCCTGGGAATTCTCGACGTGCCGTCTCGCCTGTTCTTCGAGGTTCTGTGCAAAGCGTGATTCCGCCAGATGTTGATCCAATGCGTCTGTGATTCGGCTTTGTTGAAGTTCCGCTAGTTCTTGACGCAACCTTTGATCTTCGTCATAGGAATGCGCCTGACTTAAAGTCATTTCCGACAACAGGAGCCTTTCGCGATTTGCCGCCTTGAACTCGCTTTGTGCCAAGGCTGCTTGCAGTTCTGCTACCACTTCAAGGTGGTTTCGTTCTGCTCTGTGCTCCAAGTCAGCTGTGTGAATTGCGGATGCTTCTTGATAGGTCAGCATGTGTTGCCTGTGTCTAGCTTCTGCCTGAGCCTCTAGTTCTCCGACTTCCAGTCTGATCTGGTTAACGTGTACTTCGACACTATACTGTGGTGCGAAGACGTTGAATTGTTGGACTGAGGCTGGTGCCGGGAAAACTAAGCCGGGGGCGCCGCTCCCTGTATGGCCACCCGTGACCGGGGGCTGAAAAGGGTTCACGGTGCTTGTAACTGTATCCATACTTGCAGGAATAAGTTCCGGTTCGCTCATGCGCTGATTGATTGTATTGTAACCAACCAGTTGTGACCAGGCCGTAGGCTATACGGCTGATAACCTATAGTTGTTGTAAACCACTGCACACACGCACTGTTGTACACCCGTCCAAGTGTTGAGGAATAACGCAGTTATACCATTGGGCATCTACTCTTTTTCACTCAGAGCACTTGTGCCACAATGCCATACACACAACATGATACTTCACACGTGCACAAATTACATATAAGGACTTCTATGCGGGGTATAATGGGGGTTTAGCATAGCGCCCAAATAATTACCTATACTGTTTTGGAGGTTTCTCAAAAAAAGGGGTCTGTAAAGGGCGATTATACGAATATAGTATAGGCGCCTGAATAATTACCAATACTATTTTGGGGGCTCGGTCGTATAATATAGTATAGCGGGGCCCTGAATCCTAAACCCTACGCCTTAGCCCTGCATAACCTACCTTTTAGGGTTCCTTAGGAAATTATGATTTCCTTATAAAAGTTCTTAAAAGGTAGGTTGTTCCGGGCTAATGTATGCCCTAAGCGTAATCTCTAAAGTCTTAAACTCTAAACCCCAATAGTACGGGTCATAGACTCTTTGCGGCAAGTGTACTGAGGGGTCAGAGGTTCGGGGCCTAAACCCTAAACCCTAAACCCTAAACCCTAAATAAGTCTGAGGATCTGGGTTTTGAGGTTCTAAGGTTTAATCTAACCCTGCGAAAGGGTCGCTTGCATAGGCTCTTTCTATGTACATGTGGGCAGTTCTCTAAACTACCAAGTAGCGTCCGTTTTATAAAGTCCTTTTCATAAGGGTGCCGTACTAGTTTGGGGCCCAACAGAGCCCCTAATTTAGTAAACTAACCATGTAGTAAGGCTGATGGGTCCTGTAAGTTCAAGGTTTGGGAGGGTTCAGGAGCACTGGTCTAAGGAAGCTCACAGCTCCCCCTTTTCTAGGGTTTAGGGTTTAGGGTGGGCTGAAGTAATTAGGCTGATTGCATGTCCTTGCGGATCGTCGTATGAATATGGCCTTTGAGTATGATATCAGTCATGTTGTGAGCATGTAAGAGCAACGAAACATGCTGCAGCCAACCCTGGCATCTGCGATTTAGCTTGGGTTCGTGGCTAGCTGGATTAAGCCCTTCCTAAACCCTAGACCCAGAGAGCCCAATACCCCTTAATTAAGGTTTATAGCTTAAACCAGATTATGAACCCCCTTGTTGTTTAAGGTATATTCCTTAACCTTAACCCCAAACCTTGAAGCCTAAAGATCCCTTGAAGGAATCCTAGGTCCTACCTATTCCTTATAATTTAAGGTAAATTCCTTAATAAAGGGTTATTGGGCTTGTTGGGTAACCCATCAGTCCAGCAGCATCAGAAAACAGCTCCCGGAACCCTCTTCTCGAAAGCTTCCCTTGTAGCAAAGCAAAAGCATACCAGTGAAAGACCCCAGGGTTGAGTAGGGTTTAGGGTTTAGGGTCGAGGGTTTGGGGTGATAAAGCTCAAATCAGAATGTCAGGCCCCCCTCGAACCCAAGCATATTCCGTAATGATATTGGCTTTTCGGGGGAAATTCTAGGACATGGCCTGAGGAAACCGGAGAACGCTGCACCAAGACGTCGGCGTAGGGTTTAGGCTTTAGGGTTCATGAATGTTCATGAGAATGGCAGTAGCAAGAATTAAATGCGTGATCCTACATCGTGAGCCCGAAACCTTAAGCGCTAAGCCCTATAAACTCGATCGGCCTGCTGGTCCTTCTGCTGGTGCCGACTGCGGGCGAACTCCTGCCAGGACAGACCCAGAAGCCAGGGTAATGATGCCGACAGTATTAGGTTCTTGGAGTTGAGGGTTAAGGGCTCTTGATAGAAACGGACACTGACAATCGTGCTGCTTGCTCGTCCGAGCTCTCAACTCTGGGAACAAGCTGCAAGGCCTCCGCATGACTGCGAACCAGCTTCTCCGACCCTTCAACGATGGAAGTCTGCTCACACCAGACGTTGTGACGTTGGCATAATCTTGGTAAACGTTATTGTTAGTGTTTTGTTATTCCTGGCCTTGCTCTTACCACTGTTGTCAGTAAAATTAGTCAGCACAATGGCGTTCACTATCTTTCTGATGGCTACACTGTGACCATCATCACCATTACCATCGTCAAGATCCTTACCATTACGAAAGCATCGATGTTGGCACCATATGGGAGTGTCCGAAAATAGGGGAGCCTAGTATAGTACCCTAAATAGTAGGACCCTTATTTTACGGACCCCCAAATAAGGTATTCCTAATTTTGGAAACTCCCATATTACTTGCAAATGCCTCTCCAGGATTGGTTCTAAAGCCCTAGACACCACTGCAGCCCGCAGCTGCCAGGCCTCAAAGTATGCAGGTTCCGAGCTCTAAACCCTGCAGCCCTAAACCCGACAGTAACCCCCCCAAAACAAATTTTGGTGTACGATGTGGGTGTTATATCGTAGTGCAAGTATATTGGGAACGGAGCCTGGACCCTAGAGGCCAAGAAGTCCGACCCCCACACAGTCCAAACCCTAAAACGCCAAATAAACGCCGAAGATCTGTTGGGGTTGAAGGTTTAGGGTTTTGGGGTTTAGGGTTTAGGGTTTAGGCCGAAGACCTGTTGGGGTGGAAAGTATGGGGTTCTTTCGGGTTGAGGCTTCAGGCCGTTTGGGGTATCTACCCGATTTCTAACCCCAAAACCCCCACCTTAAACCCAAGCTCATCAACCCTTGGCCTCAAGAATGAGAACAGGGTTCGAACTTTGTGTATACCAGACTATACATAGGGAAACCTTCTTCTATATTCTATATTAGAGTTTTGGTAGGGAAACCTTCTATACTAGACCCCAAGCCCCAAACCTCCAACCCAAACCCAGCAGGTCCTTCGACCTGCCTCGCATCATCCCGAACCTCAACTGCTTCGAGCAGCAGAAGGGTGGCGTTGGTGTTCGGGGGGGAACGGCTCCGGATTTGGGGTGCAAGATTCTGGTGGTTTAAGATTTTTGGGTTCAGGATTTTGGGGGTTTAGGATTTTGGGGTTTAGGATTTGGGGGTTTAAGATTTTTGGGTTGAGGATCTGGGGTTTAGGATTTTGGGGTTGAGGATTTAGGGTTTAGGGTCATGAGGTTTCAGGGCTTAGGATTTGGGTGATTAGGGGTTGAGGTTTCGGAGATCTGTGTTTCGGGCATGGCGCCCTGGGTTCCCACCCAGATCTTGCATTATTACGTATACCCGCTGAAAGCGGTACTGCTTCAATCGCTTTATCTGTCCCGGTATGACTTACCTTTGGTTAGTAGGGAAGGGAAGAATGGTAGTAAGAGTAGTTATAATTGTACCCATTCCTCCATACCCCACTAACCAAAGGTAAGATGAATAAGACACGAAACACTAAACTTGACGTATCTACGAAGATCCGGAAAATCGCAGACGCCTCGGACTAGGGACTGTCCTCTTCTGAGGTCCACCTTGTACTTGAAGGGTCATGGGACTTAGTAACTAGGGTTACTACTAAGGTGAATGAACTTATATGTAATTACTTATAACCCCAATTAAGGAACTTATAACCAGACTTACTAAGTCCCATGATCCTCCAAGTATCATGCTGCAGGTTTACCTATAGTCTCCATTGTAGTTCATTTTTTTGGCTTAACCAACTTTATGTTAAGGATCCTAAAAGGCAACCCCAAAAAGGAACTACAATGGAGACTATAGGTAGGGTTTACCTACTTGTAGGGTATCTTCTACCAAGCACTCGAAGCAAGAAGTACTTGCAACTGCTTGGTACATTTGAGCCAAAGAAGACACAACACAGTGAACACAGGCACTATACTACCCAAAAACGGTGAAAGGTTACCTACTCTACTACTAGGCTTAGGATTTTGTCGATGAGGGGTTTTGATCGCGCCTAAAAGATGACTAACGACACACAGCTGGAGGCTGTTGAATTCGATTCCCATGAACCCCGATTACCCATATAGCGAGGCACTACGCATGCTATGGCCGTCTATGGCTGCATAAGGACGGAACCATACTATATGGTAGAAGCCCAAAAGTTGGAAACCCAATAGCCTCAATCCACAAGAGCAATGTATAGGGAATCCCAGCACTATTTGTCCTTAAGCCGGTGTCCAACTTTTTGGGGTTTACTATATGGGTGGTTATCAAAATTGGGGTCCCTTTTTGGATCCTTAATGTAGTACAGCACCTAATAATTTAGGGTACCCAAAATGGGACCCTGATTTTGACAACTACCCATTTAAGGTCTAAACCCTAAGCCCTTTATAGAAGCCATATAGATCCCTCAATGGAACCCTTAAGGAACCCTAAAAAGGGACCTTAATTTTGACAACTACCCATATAGGTGTAAAGGGGGCCTCCAGGTCTCCAACGACCATCAACGGTTGAGGTTTAGGGTTTAGGGGTTTAGGGTTTAGGGTTTAGGGGTTTAGGGTTTAGGGTTTAGGGTTTAGGGTTTAGGGTTTAGCAGCCAAGTTGCAGATGCTGCTGCTGCTGGCTCGTCGGCTCATCCGCTTGCTCCAATCCCTCAGCGACACTATATATGCACATCTCTACCTATCGAACTATCTATTTATCTGCCTTTCTAACTATCTGTAACTATCTGTCTATCTTTCTATCTACCCATCTATCTAATTATCTACAGAAACCTATCTCTATATCTACTTATCTCTATATCTACCTCGGTATCTACCTCTATGTTATTTCTACCTATCTATCTACCTATCTCGCGATCTATGCATCCATGTATCTATCTATCCCTGTATCTGTCTCTACATCTACATCTATACTTCTATACACATCTATAGGTAGAATTGGGCTCCTTCAAAGGGTTCCTCTAAGGGCTGCTATAAGGGATTACAGGGGGTAGGCTTTCTTAGTGTCTCTGAGGGATTTTGTGCTGATTTCGGGCTTCGGCCCAGTTCAAACCCTCTGCTGAGCCCGCCAATGGCGTGTTTTTTGACATCCCAGAGCTCAGAGAGATCGAAAGGTAGCAGATAACATAGTGGCCTTAATCATGGAATAGGGTTTGTGGGCCCATTGTACTATATTCACAACAAAAAACCCCAAAACAGTATGGGTAATTATGGAACCCCCTATCTTAACAGGTTCTGAGGTTGGGGCCAACCACAAGGTTGCTTGTTTGAAGGTGTGCACTTGCTAGGCAGGGCCCTGTAGCATCCCGAATTGCTGAATTCTGAAGTTACCTTAGCCCCAAATAATTACAAATAACCTACCTCTTTCCTCATACAAGGAAATCAGAATAAGGAACCCTTAAAATGTAGGCTCCTTAAGGTCCAGGTATGGCTTTTCAACACCGAACCGCCGAATCCCCTAAGCTTCTGTGACGCAAATTCTCCACTAACATACGGCTACAGGGTTTAGGGCTTAGGGTTGAACTTGGTTGCCTTAAACCCCCTAAACCCCAAACCCTCAACCCTACACCCCAAAGCCTAAACCCTCAACCCTATAAAACCTACAAGCCCCAAAAACTCTATGAACTAAACGCCAAAACCTCAACTCCCGTCCTAAACTTAGGACTCAAGGCTGGAGGGGCCCGCACAGCGAACTGAATGCGGCCGCCCTCGAGCTTCACGAAGCCGCTTGTGGGGCTCGGGCTGCGACCTTGCTTTGACTTTCTCAAGGTTTAGGGTTTTAGGGCTTAGGGTTTTAGGGTTTAGCGTTTTGGGGGGGTGTAGGATTTCAGGTTTAGGGCTTACAGATACCGTCAGCATCATGAACATTTGTTGCGTCTCGGGTTCAGCGCTTGAGGGAGGGTTTAGGGTGCTCTGGTTTGATGGGCTTCGAAATCCTGTCGACACGGCAGTCTCACAAGCTAGCCACAAACCCTAAATTACCTAAACCCCTGAGGCCCTAAATTCTAAACCCTGGAAAATCTGCCTGAAATCCTGATACGGCGCTCTGTATAACTTATCGTATCTTCCTTTCCTCGTTTTGGCGTATCGGGCGCTGGGCACTGGGGCCCTGAAGGGGTCTCAATATTCAGAAGGGCGTTTTGGTGGTATATTAAACATAATAGTTCCTTTTGGGGGTTATATATACCTTACAGGATTGGAAAAAAATCGTTCTAGTTTCAAAGCGCGAGAACACCCAACATTTTGTCTCTCCTGTGAGAACATTTGTTTGCCAAGTTCCCGGGCAACGCAGTGTGCAGCACACAGGACAGTTGGATACACTGTGCCCCGCCGGCACGCAGTGCGAAGCAGCAGCATACATCCACTCTTCTAAGATTCACCTGTCTGTCAGGACCGATCTTACACGCCGTGCTTGGTTGTCAGCTGTCTTAGCTGTTTTCGACTCGTCCAAGTAAAGCAGGCGCATGTGCCTGTGGAAGGAGGCATCGACATAGTGACAGACAATCGCCTGGTAGTGCCATAGATCAGGGCGTGCTGCCGCACCGCATCGAAAGGTAGAGCACAGCGGCAACAGCATCCTCTGTAAACCCCACCGTGCCGAACCCCAACAGCCAGGATCACAAGTACCAATGACCTTTTGCTGGCCTCCGTTTTTATGGTTTGGGACTGCCCCCCCACCCTGTAGCAGTCTGTACTAGGTGTCAACATGAAGGCGATACATTAGTATACTTTTTAAGTTATGTAACTTTCCTAAGAGTCGGGGCAGTGCCCAACTCTTGGTGTACCCGCAGCCTTTTACCTGTTGTGGGGGGAAGTCCAGGATTGCAGGCCACCGGAAAGTGAGCCATTGTGCACGGGACTGCAGAGTCAGAAGCCTGGCGTGCTTACCATGGCATAACTATACCCGAACAAGCATGGGATATGTATGTGTGTATATATATATACACACATACTGTTTGTATTATATATACATATATATATGAAGCACCGACGCCTTTCTGCAGACGCAGAAGCAGGGAACCTGACCTTACCTAAACCCGAACCCCTGAATGCTAAAACCTCAGCTGCCAAATCCCCCTTGAAGGTCATTAAAGTAGTAGGTTATTCAGTGCATATTGAAAACAAGACACCCCTCAACCCTTCATCGTATGTTCTTAACTTTCATAAACGATCAATATCCAGCAGACCGACGGCTCTAAATCCTAACCCTAAACCCTAAATCCCAAACCCTAAAACCCAAAACCCTCAACCCTAAACCAGTGTACAACCCCAAAAATCTCCGCCCAGCGGCGGCGAGCAGCCGCTGGAGCATGGAGCATCGCTCGCGGCTTCAGTGCCCGCTCGGTGAAGGCTGGCGGCCTTGGCTCAGGCTTTAGGGTTTAGGGCTTCAGGTTTTACATTGTATCCTATATATTGCATATCATATGTTGTATATTCTACGCTAATATAACATATTATTAAAGTTGAATATATGTTGTATAATATACATTATATATCATATACTTTATATATACGCATATACTTGTCGTTGTAGTACACTCTATTATGTTATATCATATATTTTACTATAGTATAGTGTATTATGGTTATCATTATTTTTATTGCTATTATTACACTTGATACATATATATATATATATATATACACACACACACACATATATATATATATATATATAACTTTTTGTATTGGACTTTATGTATTTATATTATATAGTATGTATTAGGGCTTCAAGGCTTTGAGGCGGAGGGCTTCGATGTGAATTCGGGACTTCGAGGTCCAAGGCTCCAAGCCCAGGGCTTAGGGCCTACTTGGAGGTTTGACCTACTGATTTAATGACGGTTTAGGGTTGAGGGTTTAGGGTTGAGGGTTTAGGGTTGAGGGTTTAGGGTTTGGGGTTGAGGGTTTAGGGTTTTGTTTTGTAAAGGGCCGTTTTCGACTGCTCCAGCGAAAGCCTCGTTTAGGGTTTTTTGGGTTTTAGGGTTGAGGGTTTAGGGCTTAGGGTTACCTTAATTTAAGAAGTCACAGCAGGTTTTGCAGGGTTGAGGCTTTGGGCTGTGGTGTTTAGGAGTTTAAAATCTGAAGACTTGGGGTGAAAGAGTGTTGGACTACGGATCTGTCGGGGTTCAGGTGTCAGGGCTGATAGTTTGGGGCGGCGGCGTGAAGTAGGCCGAACTCATATTAAGAGTGTGGGTGTTCCGTTTCCCACTCTCTCCCTCTTGTTGTTGATACATCACTAGCTGACGGTGGTCCGCACTCTTGAAGAGGGTCGGGTCAAGAGGTTTGGGGTTTTGGGTGTCGAGTTTCGGGTTTGGGGTTCTGGGCTTTGGGTGTAGGTACGGCCGAAGGCTTGAAGCGTCCCCAGAATCCAATGGCACGAGCTCCGGATTCTCCACTTCTCTGTTTGCTAGTTTCCGATATTAGGGGTACATTCTTTTGGTGTCCTTGTAACAAGGATCCTACTATTGAGGGTACTATATTAGGGTCCCATATTCTTGGAAAGTCCCATATGAAGGCGCAGCAACCCGCCCGAAGAACACGACAGAACCCAGCAATGCGCAATTACAAACTATAGATGTAACTATAGCTTCCAGCTCAACTCTGAACCCCAACCCACAGACCCGAGAGTAACCTCCTAAACTCCAGCTTCACCCTCCCTCTGGAACAAACCTTGACCCCTAAACCCCACAACCAAAACCGACCCCAGCCCCTTAACCGTGAACCCGAATTGAGAAAGCCCGGGCGGCAGGGACTTTGACGGCGAGATGTCGCCCGCCCCTGCAAAGGTCAGCGGTGCCGGTGCACCACCTCATTCGGCGCCAGGGCTCAAGATACATACCAACAAGATCGTTACCCACAGGCCCCATAGTAGTTCCTTTTGAGGGTTCATATGTAGAATCCTATAAAGTAATCCCAAAAAGGAACTACTATGGGGCCTATCGGTAAGAGTATACCTTTGTCGTAGCTCTTACTCAGGAGCGGTCTCAGTAAAGGGCTTTGCCATGTTCGACTATATTAGTATACGGGAACTGCAGATGGGTGTGATTTAGGGCTTAGGGCTTATAGGGATTAGTATATGGGAACTACGTCATCCTGGACGCCCGAAGCGCTACGTCCTGAGCCGTAAGCGCCACATCCGCGTGCAACGGCGAACTCCCTGCATTCCCCACAAAAGAACCCCTAAAGGAACCCTTAAAGAAACCCTAAAACCCTTAAACCCTTATGGTACCCCTTCCAAGTCTTTAAGGAACCCCAAAGCCAAAACCCTGAAGCCCTTATCGTATCTCTGAATTTCTTAAAGGAACCCTCATAGTATCTCATAAGATGTCGTGCAGACCGGACGAGACCCTTTATCCCTGAGAGTCACGGGTTTAGAGGTTAGGGATTTAGGGTTCAGGGTTTCGGGGTTTCGGGCTCAGGGATTGTAGTTTAGGGCTCAGGGTTTTGCGGTTTTGGGTTCAGGGTTTTGGGGGTGCAGGTTTTAGAGGGCTTGCGATTAAAGGGCCGCAGAAACTCTCGAAGCGAAGTTCTCGAGCGACCCGAACTCTGAACCCTAAACCCCTCACCCGAAACCCCTGTGAACACAAGCCCCCTCCATCCGGTGCCACTCTTCCCAACTTTCACTTGCGGGTCTTCCCTGACCTCCTATAACCTGCTTGTCTGCCGGGCCCTAATATGAGCCCTCGTGAGGAGGTCACCGGGACTGTACCAAGAAAACAGCATGTATGGTTGGCGAAAAAGATTTGAGTACATTGAGGGCGCGGTGGACCTTGAGCCCTCATTCTTCACACCCCCCAAATAAGGGCCGCAATCATGCTTCTAAATTTGGGTTTACAGGGATTGATCTTGCTTTGAGAGGATGACGTGGGGCGCAGGCCAGAGTCATTCAAACTGTGGAGGCTGGAGTCAGGACGAACTTACCTTTGGTTAGTAGGGAATGGGGTACAAGTACGACTACTGTTACGACCATTCTTCCATTCCCTGCTGGCCAAAGGTAAGCGAACTGACGACAGCGCTTCCAAGAGCAGGAAAAGGCTTACTGGGAATGTGGGGCTTCGGCGAATGTGATTACCCCCTGCCTCGTTTTGCCGTGGGCGAGTTCGGCAAGGACAATGACATGTTGCCTCTCGCATCGGGCTTTCCCTACACCCCAAGCCTTCTAACTCGTCGCTTGCGTTTGGGTTCGCGGGGAACAAACAAATCTGTTCCCAACGTCCTTAAACCCGAAACTCTGAATCCCAAATCCAAGGGTAAAACATGACTGGTGTCAACCCATTCTGATGGCGGTTAGTCAGGGTGTTGGCTTTGGGCTTCAGCCCGTTGCGGTTCAGGGTGGAAATTGAGCCCTAACTTCCCCCAAACCCTGTACCCTAAACCTTCAAGGCCGTTTAACTATACGCATGCCCTAACCTCCGGAGCCCTAATTCCACGTACAAAACACTTGTACACGTGCGTGTGTTACACAGTGTATGTAATATAGGGGCCTTAATAATTTGAATGGGTTTGGGGGCCCATTCTACCATAATTGTAATAGGGAGCCCCTCAAATAAAAATGTATTGGTAATTATCTAAGCCCCTATACGAAACCCCCATAGTCGCCCTCATAGTAATCCTCATAGACCCCTTTAAAGGGAACCGTTCAAGGAACCGCCAATTAGTATTGGTACTTAGCAGGCGCTGTCGTAACAAGGCGTCTCGGAAGACCGGCCTTTCCACGTCGACGCTCGCGCCGATTTTCGCGAGGCCTCTGCCTTGGCAGAACCTGGGAACGCTACCACCCAGAGACTCCAATGTCCCATTAGTTAAGGAATGTTCCTTAAATCATGTTTATAAGGTTCTACTATAATTCAGGGATTATTCCTGAACGAAGGGATATTGGAGTCTCTGGGTGCTGTTACTACCATTGGCACTACGATTCTTGCTATTGCTATCCTTGATAGTTCTGTCAAAATTGCTATCACTACCATTGTTACTATCATTACTATTGTCGCAAATAGTACCATTATTGCATTTATTACTAGTACCATTACCCCCCGTATTGTGCATATTCCTATTGCTAGTACAACTCTTACTACTGTCTCTTAGTAGTAGTAGTAGTAGTAGTAGTAGTAGTAGTAGTAGTAGTAGTAGTAGTAGCAGTAGTAGTAGTAGCAGCTACTACTACTACTACTACTACTACTACTACTACTACTACTACTACTACTACTACTAGTAGTCTTGTGGATGTTATTGCTATATTACCAGACCGCCCTCCTCACACCGTCTACTTGGAGGTTCATGGGTACTTAGAAGAGGGGAGACAGGTCCCTTCATAGGGGTGATAAGGGAGTTTCCAAAAATTAGGGGTACCTTATTCTGAGGTCCCTATCCTAAGGATCCTACTATTTAGGGTACTATATAAGGGTCCCCTATTTTCGGAAACTCCCATAACTATAGTTACCCTACTTAGATAGCACCCTACTTGTAACTACCCATGAACCTCCAAGTAGGCACTCAACCCTATACCCTTAGAGACTCCCTATAGATCCCTTTAAAAGGGACCCTTAAGGCAACCGTCACCACCCCACGATTCTCCAAGTGCACCATGACCCAAGTCCTAGGCTTCTGTCCTTCCGTCTGAACACCGGATCCCTCTGTGAAACACCGATCTTTCTTTCTCGTGGCCAAGGCATCCTAAACCCCTAGACCCTGAGGCCCTTAGCCTCCAAACCCCTAAGCCCCAAACCCTAAACCCCCACAACCCCTAAACCCTAAACCCCAAAGCCCCAAATCCCTGAACCCCCATAGCCCCTAAACCCGAAACCCCCCACAGCTGCAGGTCGTGTTGCAAACAGTCAGCGAGAGCTAGGATGATGGGGACCCTTGGGGACATAGACCCTCTGAATAAGGTCCCGTATGAGAGAGCCAGAAGTACGGTTAAGAAGTGTCCCCTATAGGGGGTCTCCCTAAAGCCCAAGGGCGCACCCTCGATTTAGGGTTTAGGGTTTAGGGTTTAGGGGATAATCCCCAAACCCGGAAACTCCCATTTAGCCCCTAAACCTCAGCCTCAGACCTGAACCGCGGGGTTTCGGATTTCGGTTTAGGAATTTGGTTTAGGATTTCGGTTTAGGACTTTGGTTTAGGATTTCGGTTTAGGACTTTGGTTTAGGATTTCGGTTTTGGACTTTGGTTTAGGATTTTGGTTTAGGATTTCGGTTTAGGATTTTGGTTTAGAAATTCGGTTTAGGATTTCGGTTTAGGGATTGGGGTTTAACTAGGGTTTAGGGCTTAGGGTTTAGGGTCTAAATGAAAGTAGGGGCCCCTAACGTAGCACCCGAAACAGTAGCATCCTTATTATAAGGACCCCAAAATGCGGTACCCCTGATTAAATTTTCGGAACCTCCCAAGTGGTTCTACCCTGATTCTCCAGGGCTTCAGAAGGGAAGCAAAGGCTCTTTCTAATCTTGTGAATGGTGTCCAAAACACTGTAGAGGCTCTATCCCAAACCCCTACATCTCAGCGCTGTCCTTACTTGCGGTGAATCTCTGTAGCTCTAAACTCCAGGCCCAAAGCCTTAGTCGTAAAACAAATTCTGCAGCGCAGTGCTACACGCTGAACCTAACCGTGGCATTTCTCCAATTTAGGATCGATTCTCGATTACCCCAACAATGCGGCACTCTGCAAAGAAGTTGCGGAAGCGCCCCAGGCCCTAAGCCGTAAACGCCCACGCACGATACCCCTGGACCCAATCCCCCCAAGCTCTACCCTGAAACTGTTTTCAGTTGATATCGACAGGGTACGGCGCCGAGCGGTTGGTGTTTCCTGGGAGCTGAGGTCACCTGGGAAACAGACAAGGTCGGCAATGTAACAAAGGAGGATGCCATTTTTGACATGCAGACCTCTACAATAGGATTTAGGTGCTTTCGAATCGGATCCTTCTTTTTGAATGATCCGACTTCGGGTCACTGACTTTCTGATGCTCGCACTTTACACTTCTGGCACGCAGCTTCAGGGTCTAAGGACTCTGACGCTTTTCGTTCAGGAAGGCTTCGACAGTCGACGCCAAAACTGCTAGTGTAAGTGCCACAATAGAATCGCCACTGCAACTAAACTTCCAGCCGAGCACCGTGAAGACGCTCTAGAACTCGATCTTGCACTGCTAATTCCCCAAGCAGTTTTGAGGTAGTTTAGTCATGGGCCAGGCTTCCAGAATGAACCCCACGCACATGCACGCACACACACACACACATACAAACACCACCGATACTCAAAGCCCTGCCATGCCAGCCCGTAACCTTGAACACACAAAGCCTGAAGCACGTTACACAACACAACCAGGTCATCCCACTCCACCACAAACACAAGGACACACACCACAGCGACACGAGACAACACAAGGCAACAAAAAATACCTCACCTCTCCGACGTCGCTAAGGCTGAAACATATCTTATTAGACGTCTTTTCTCCAGGGAGGCGCATGGGTAGTTATAAGTTTTAGTGGGGTTATAAGTCCCTTAATATGGGTTATAACTGTAGTGATCCTACTTACAACCCTACTTATTACTAACCATGAACCTCCAAGTAACCCTAAGATCAAGTCCATCCTGGCGACCGAGGAGGAAGGCGCGGCGCATGGACACCGCTGTCGCATCCGGGACATCCATGACCCTTGGCAACTTTTCAGCTCAGAACTTCGGAGTAGGTTTAGGCCTAAACCCAACGCTAACCTTAAGAACCCTGAACCCAACCCTAAACCCCTGAACCCTAAACCCAACCCTAAACCCCTGAACCCTAAACCCAACCCTAAACCCCTCAACCCCTAAACCCCTAAACCCCTAAACCCCTAAACCCTAAACCCAACCCTAAACCCCTGAACCCTAAACCCAACCCTAGCCCTAAACCCCTGAACCCTAAACCCAACCCTAAACCCCTAAACCCCGAAACCCCTAAACCCCTAAACCCTAAACCCTAAACCCAACCCTAAACCCCTGAACCCTAAACCCAACCCTAAACCCCTGAACCCTAAACCCAACCCTAAACCCCTAAACCCCTAAACCCTAAACCCTAAACCCAACCCTAAACCCCTGAACCCTAAACCCAACCCTAAACCCCTGAACCCTAAACCCAACCCTAAACCCCTAAACCCCTAAACCCCTAAACCCGAAACCCAACCCTAACCCCTGAACCCTAACCCAACCCTAAAAACCCCTGAACCCTAAACCCAACCTAAACCCTAAACCCGAAACCCCTAAACCCCAAACCCCTACACCCTAAACCCAACAAACCCTGAACCCTAACCCTACTAACCCCAACCCTAAACCCAACCCTAAACCCCTGAACCCCTAAACCCCTAAACCCCCTAACCCCCTAAACCCCTAAACCTAAACCCAACCCTAAACCCCTGAACCCTAAACCCCACCCTAACCCCTGAACCCTAAACCCCCCCTAAACCCCTGAACCCTAACCCAAAACCTAACCCCTAACCCCTAAACCCCTAAACCCTAAACCCCTAACCCCCTGAAAAACCCAACCTAAACCCCTACCCTAACCCAACCCTAACCCCTCAACCCCTAAACCCCAACCCCTAAACCCCTAAACCCACCCTAAACCCAACCCAAACCCCTAAACCCAACCCTAAACCCCTGAACCCTAAACCCAACCCTAAACCCCAAACCCCTAAACCCCTAAACCCTAAACCCTAAACCCAACCCTAAACCCCTGAACCCTAAACCCAACCCTAAACCCCTGAACCCTAAACCCAACCCTAAACCCCTAAACCCCTAAACCCTAAACCCTAAACCCAACCCTAAACCCCTGAACCCTAAACCCAACCCTAAACCCCTGAACCCTAAACCCAACCCTAAACCCCTAAACCCCTAAACCCCTAAACCCCTAAACCCCTAAACCCCTAAACCCCTAAACCCCTAAACCCAACCCTAAACCCAACCCTAAACCCCTGAACCCTAAACCCAACCCTAAACCCAACCCTAAACCCCTGAACCCTAAACCCAACCCTAAACCCCTAAACCCATAAACCCAACCCTAAACCCCTGAACCCTAAACCCAACCCCAACCCGAAGCCCCAAAAACCCAACTTCCTGCCGAGGCTCGTCTGGGCGCGCTTCAGCTTCAACCTCTACTTGAAGGGTCATAGGTCTTAGTAACTAGGGTTATTACTAAGGTAACTATACTTATAACTACTTATCACCCCACTTAAGGTACTTGTAACCTCCAAAGTAAAAGCCAGAAAGTTGGAATCTAGGGTTTCTAGGGGTTTATGGGGTTTAGGGTTTTTAGGGTTTTAAGGGTTTAGGGTTTTTAGGGGTTTAGGGGTTTAGGGGTTTAGGGGTTTTAGGGGTTTAATTGGAATATGATTATCCTAAACCCTTTATGGTAAGTTATAGGGTACAGTGAAAATACTGTATAAGAACCCACTGTTTAAGAACCTGAGCCCCTACCCAAGGCGGAATTCACCAGATTCAAGTTGCCTCAATATTAAGAACCTTAGGGTACCCTAGTTTTCGGGTCAGGTTCTTAATTTTTTGGGTGCTTTCCCTCACCAAGGAAATTTAGAATCGAAAACTAAATTTCCCAACCTTCCACATCAAGAAATCTTGTGCCTAAACATGGTGATTGTATTATCGATGGACAACAGCAATCATGCCACAGCGCAGTGGTTGTGCATGGGCTCTGGAGACAAAGGTCCGTGTTTCGATTTTCAGGGGTCCGAGGGACTGGAAGTTTAGAATTGAAATCTAAATTTCCCAGGTCTCCTGGAGACTACTGTCTAGAGTACTGTGCTTCCGCGCAATAGCAACAGTAACGAGTACTATTTACTACAGCAACAGCACTGTTTAAGAAAACATTGGATTAAGTAATCTCAAATCCCCGCTGGTGTCATGCCGCTTCGGGCTGGCCCCCCCGCAGCTTGCATTCCACCGAAACAAAGCCCCTTGCCACCAAAACGTGGAAATTTAGAATTGGAATCTAAATTTTCTACACCAGCCCCTTCCTGGCCCTGTGGCCTCTGACCCACACAAACGGCGTCAGGAAATTTAGAATCCGAAAGTAAATTTCCGCGTTCTCCAAACCACAAAAAACACCAACGTCCAGGGGTGGGGAGAAAACAAAGGGCAGAAAAGCCTCCCCACAGCGCAGTGGTTCTGCATAGGCTCTACAGGGGGGAAGCCTTGTTTCGATCCCCGGGGGTGTCATGCCGCTGCGGGCTGCCTGCTCGCAGCTCGTATTCCACTGAAACAGAGCCCCTTGCCACCAAACTGTGGAAATTTAGAATTGAAATCTAAATTTTCCCACCAGCCCAAGCCACTGGCCCATGGCCCATCCGATGCCCTCTGCCCCGAGTCCTTTCGAGGAGCTGTGGAAATTTAGAATTGAGAACTAAATTTTTCAGAACCCTCGGGACCGCAACCCCTAAGGCCCACCCTGCAGATTGATACATCGTATAAGGACCTTTAGGGGAGTAGGGGGAGGGGGGAGGGGGGTAGGGGACCTTAACGCCCATGATAAGGACTGAATAAGGCCTATTTACGGAAGTATTGTCTCCTACCCCCGTCCACCCTACCCCCCGAAAAAGCCCCTATGAATACAATAAGTTTTCATCGCCGACTTGGAGGTGTATGGTTGGTTGTCAGTCGGTTTTTAAGTAGGACAACCATCCTTGCAAGTTATATCCCATGCTACAGGACTTATAGCCCAACCTAACGCTAAGCACGAACCTCCAAGTAACAGCAGTCGGACAAGCAAGCACTAGAATACCTCCCTTGTCGGCCCCTTCTCCATCATCCTGCTCTTGCTTTGGGCTTCTTTGTGCTTGGAGGGTCGATTCCTGAAAAGGAAGCCCTTTAGCGAACAAGAGTTTGGGGTTGAGGGCTTTGGGCATAGGGCAGAGGAAAGGATGGAGAGCTGCAAGCCCTGCATCATAAAGTCCAAATCCTAAACCCAAGTTCAGCCGAAACCCGCAACCCCATACTGCCGAATATATAGTCTAGAAACCCACAGAAAACCAACCATGAAGTAGCCATGGAAAGGTCGCTTCTGTCAGGGAGGTCTCTGTTGCCCGGCGAGAAACGCATCCTCTTTGTCTGTGCTGTCCTCTGGCTCCTTCGTCGTGTCGGATTCAGGGAGTTGGGCATGCCTCAGAGGTTGTCGGGGTTTAGAGTTCGGGGATTTATGAGTTCAGGGGTTTAGGGGTGTAGGGGTCAGGGGTTAGGGTTAAAGGGCCTAGGGAATAGGGTTTAGGGGTTTAGGGTTTAGGGTAGGGTTCGGGGATTTTTGGGTTGAGGGGTCTAGTGTTTAGGGTGAAGTTTCAGCCGATTAGGGTATGGGAATTGGAGTTGGTTGCATGTTCAACAGAGGCCTCTAGAATGCAGCGGATGAAAGCTTGAACTGCATTTTGGGCTCTTGACTTTGAACCTTGGGGTTTTCAGGGTTTCAGAATTTAGGGTTCAATGGCAGATTCTTGCGGATATTGCAATGTGTCAGTTTGTTCTGAACGGCATTAGCATTAACGAAATGGCCGGTGTGGCAGTGGTGATCTGCGTCGCATTCAGAGGATGCTCTACTATCATGGGGTCAGCGTGACCGAGCTTCAAACCATCAAGATGCGTTTGTTCTCGTCGTGACCAACACATGGTATCCTCAGTACTTCTCATGCATCAAAAGCCTGAAGCTTGCCAAAATCCGACTCCAGCTTTAGCTGGAGCACACTGACTTACCGCGAGAGAAAGAGAGAGACGAGAGAGAAAGAGAGAGAGACAGAGAGAACAAGAGAGAGCGGGAGCGCGCGCAGGAGAGGGAAGCGGGATCTGATCTTCGTTCCCAACCGTGAAGCCTCGCGCCCCAAGTAGACATGACAACCGCAAGCAATCAGATCACAGGGCATACTTGGAGGGTCGGGGGACTTAGTAACTGGTGATTTTAAGGACTTATAAGTACCATAACCCCAATTAGGGTCCCTTTTGGGGTACTTATAAGTCTACTTACTACCTACTTACTAAGTCCCCCGACCCTCCAAGTAGTTGACCAACCAGCAGAAACTCGTAAAGAGAGACAAGCTTTCAACCGTCAAGAAAGCACTCAAGCCCCTATGATCTCTCTCTATTCTGCTAAACTCTGAACTGAAGAAGAAACCCTGAAATGCAACGCTTAAACCCTGCACATCCTGCAGTAAACCATCACCCTACACTAAACACGAAGCTTTGAACCCTAAACCCTGAATACCCCAAATAAAAACCCAAGACCCTAAGTCGTAAACCCTGACCGTAGGCTGAACCCGCCACTCTGACCCTGAACCCCAAAGCCAAAGACCCCTAAAGACCCTCAACAGAATCCCCATTGACAAAAAACGAAACTCTGAGCCCCAAACAACTTTACTCAGTCCTCGTCTGTGCGTTGTTGCAGGCCGCCGAAAGTGAACTTCGCTCGTCCCAACACCTCAGAGACGGCTTTGGCATTCAAGGGCTTTGGCATTCAAGGGTTCAGGTTTAAGGGTATTTAAGGCTATGGGTTATGGTTCAGGATTTAGTGTTTGAGGCATTTAGGGTTTATGTCATGCTTTGGCTTGGGCTCAACCGTTTAGGGTTTCATGCGGGTCTAACTTATGGTTTGGGGTTTCATTTGTGTCTGACTTCGGTGTTGGAAACGACCCCCAAAAGCCTTCAGCAACACCATATAAAATGTTGCACAAACCTGATACACACACCCTTTATGGACCCTGGGTGTAAGTCCCAGTAAGAACCCGCAAAGCCCTGCTTTCGCAAAAGACCTGCTACTCCCCCCTGAACTCTGAACACGGAAAACCCCTCACTAAACCCTAAACCCCGAAACTTACAGCCCTAAACGCTAAACCGAATCATTAGAGAACACACTCCCCCGGCCCCCTCTCCCCGCCCCCTGAAAGAAACCCTCAAGAGGGACTCTGAGAGGAGCCCCTCTCGGGCGGTTCAGGCTCAAGGTCGAGGGCTTAGGGTTTAGAGTGTCACTCTCATTGTCTATAAGGGTTCACCCTAAACCCTAAACCCCTAAACCCCTAAAAACCCCTGAAAAACCCTACACCCCTAAACCCCTAAACCCTAAACCCCAAACCCTAAACCCTAAACCCTAAACCCTGAACCCCTTTAAAAAGGAGATCTCCGGGCCCCTTCGGCCCCGCCCTTAAAGCGCCAGACCTCCGCCTGGCGCTTCGGCGAACTTCCACTGGAGCTCCTCAGCCGATCGCTGGGCTTCTTTGAAGGCTTTAATCAAAGGGGAAAAGGAGGGACCCTACCCATAGGGAAGAGGGTTCCTTTAAAGGGGTCTATAAGGACTACCATAAGGGGCTATAGGGCGAGGGGCCCCGTAGATCTCCTTTTAAAGGGGTTCAGGGTTTAGGGGTTTAGGGGTGTAGCGGTTTAGGGGTTTAAGGGTTTAGGGGTTTAGGGGTTTAGGGGTTAGGGTTTAGGGTTTAGGGTTAATCAAAGGGGAAAAGGAGGGACCCCTACCCTATAATGGGCTATATAATGGGTATATAATGGCTATATTATGGGTATATACCTAGGGGTCCTCCTTCCTTTTACCCTTGGATTTAAGGGTGGCTTAGGGTTCTTAAAGGGATACATAGGGGTTTGATAGGGTTCCTTTAAAGGGATACGTAGGGGTTTATAGGGTTCCTTTAAACGGATACATAGGGGTTTATAGGGTTCCTTTAAAGGCACACATAGGGGTTTATAGGGTTCCTTTAAAGGGATCTGTAGGGCTTCTTTCGGGGGGTTTTAAGGGTTCAGGGTATAGGGTTGATGGTGTAGGCGTTTAGGGTTTAGGGTTTAGAGGTTTAGGGTTCAGGTGTTACGGTGTTTCGGGTTTAGGGTTTCGGGGTTTCGGGGTTTAGGGGTTTAGGGGTTTAGGGGTTCAGGGTTTCGGGGTTTAGGGGTTCAGGGGGTTTAGGGTAGTACTGTTTTGTTTGGGGGCGACGCTCGCTTGGTGGTTTAGGGCGTTGTGATATGTTGACGTCGTGGCCTTGTGTTTTGTTGTTAAGCTCATAAAGAAGAAATATGGATGGTTGTCAAAATTATGGTCCCTTTTGGGGTCCCTATTATAATACGGCACCTAATATTCAAGGTACACAAAAAGGGACCCTAATTTTGACAACTACCCATCGAATTATTTACCATAGATCCCTAACATGGTACCCTTATCGAGCCCTTAACGGAGCGCGCCTTTTTGATCGGGAAAACAGGGTCTACATTCGGATCGTGGGTCAAATTCTCAGATCCTATCGAGGAATCCGTAAGAATATCGGGGCCTTAATAAGGTTGAATAGAGTTCCTAATGGTTTCGAAGTAAACTACACTGTTACTATTTCTAGGGAGCCCTTTAACAACACAACTCCGACCTACTGAGGCACGCATTACCGGAAGAGCCAGGTGCCTGAGTGGAGCCTTTTGGACAGCTTTCGGCAGGGAGTTCTGTTTAGGGTTTAGGGGTTTGGGGTTTAGGGGTTTAGGGGGTTTAGAGGTTTAGGGGTTTAGAGGTTTAGGGGTTCTCTGCGTGTGTGGTGCTCGCGTGGTTCGGAGATTGGGCTCGCCGCAGAAAGTATCCTAAATACTGGGATCCTCATCACAAGGACCCCAAAATAAGCTACCCCTAGTTTTCGAAGTTTTCGGAAACTCCCGACATCCTTTCAGCCCTAAACCGCCGTGGCAACAGTGTAGGTAGGTGGGTGTAAGCCCGAATCCACGCGACCTGGCAAAGCATCCTTCTATCCTAGCTTACCAGACTCGTTCTTCCCGAGGTTTGCAGCTGCGAATGTTAATACCAGATATATGATGATGTATGTGGGAGCCTGCGGAATTATGGTACTACTTATGTTCAAGCCCCCGGTTTAGTTTAGGACTGCAGGGTCAACGGCGTGGGACGTTACAGTGCAGCTTGGCGGCGACTCGCCCCCCTGCCAGCGCTGGATGAATGGGGGGGGGTGGGCATCAGGATCAAGGCTGCTGCATGCCATTCAATTCCGCAACTACTGGAATAGCTGACTCAGAGACCCTGCGTAAATAAGCCCGAACACGGCCGAATGCCGAGGTCAGATTTGCTGGAAGACTGTCTTACAGCTGTGCTCAGAAACGGGCTCGAAACCCAGACCAAGTCCTATATAATTGGGTTTTGGGTTTAGGGCTTAGGGCCTAAATCCTCAGCACGGTACCTCGGCGGACTTGTTTTGCCTCAAACTCGTCAACCCTGCAACTAAAAAACCCGAACTTCGAAAAGGGATCATGCCCTGGTTTCCACGGTAAGTGAGCCCCAAAGCCCAAATCCTAAACCCTAAGCTCTGGAATCCAAACTCGAAACAGACCCTGAGACCCCAGACTCTGAAGTCTTACACCCTAAACCTCAGACCAACAAGAAATCCTAAACTCTAAAACCAATAAACCCTGAACCCCTTGATTAAACCCCCCAACCTACACCCCTAAACCCCAAATCCGAGGCCACATAAGCAAAAATTCGGATAGGGATATCCAATATAAGTTGCCCTTGTAATGAGCCCAACAAAGTAGGGATATCCCACAAAATGCTTATGCTTATGTGCTTTTTGGGTCCCTAAATAAGAATACCTGAAGGGTGTTTCCAGGGCTTCTCAGACCTGAGTGCGGGGCTCAGGCCCAAAGACTCCAATATCCCTTACTTAAGGAATATACCTTAAATTATATTAGGGATCCTACTATAGTTTAAGGAATATTCCTGAATTAAAGGATATTGGAGTCTCTGGGGGGTTAGGGTAGGGGCTTAGTTATTTCGGTCTATGGTTTAGGGTTGGCGTTCTGCTTGGGGTTTATGGCTCTTGGCTTGAAGTTAGGACTCTGGGGCAAGGGGATGGGTACTATGATTTCAGGTGTACGGACCCTAAGCCCTAAACCCCAAAACCGCGGTATACGGTATAGTCCTTCGCTAAGGGGCGTTGGAGTCGGAGCACCTGGGTTGCGGCTACGGCAATTCGGTCTTTGCGGTTTCCGCTTTCAGGGCTCCGGACCTACTTGGAGGTTCATGGTTGGTTATAAGTAGGGCTAAAAGTAGGATAACTATAGTTATAATCACATACTAAGGGACTTATAACCCCACTTATTATAACTACCCATGAACCTCCAAGTAGGGGATCTTAGCGCTCTTGGAAGAGCTCGCCTCCTCAATGTGGCCATCTTCTTCCGACAGGACCTTCGAGCTTGCTCTCGAGGATCTTGTTCTTCGCAGTCTGCTCCTGCTCTCGGCATCTGCTTGCGTCGACCTGCCTGCGCAAGTAGTCCATTGCTTGCTGCTGATGTGCCTCCGTGTTGTGACGCTCTTGGAGCTTTTCGAAGAAGAAGGCGCTGTTGTCCTGCAGCTGCCGGACTGCGGCTGCGACTGCGACTGCTACTGCTAACTGCTCTGCTACGTCTTCTACTACTACTGCTACTACTACTACTACTACTACCACTGTTACTACCACTACTACGCACTCCCCACCCGCAGCCCCCCCCCAAACAAAAACCTTCAATCACTCTCCACCTCGATGCCAAGTCGTTTCCACTCCTCCCGGCGCCGTTCCTGAGCTTCCTGGAGGCGGGGTTTTGGGGTTTAGAGTTGAGGTTTAAGGGCTCTGGGGGTTGGGGCTTTTAGGGCTTAGGGGTTTAGGGTTTCGGGGTTTAGGGTTTAGGGGTTTGAGGGTTTAGGGGTTTGAGGCTCAGGTGGTTCCGGGCTTTCTGGCTTTGTATGAGGGCTGGAGGCCAGAGGCCCATTAGAGTTGCAGTTTCGTATTGCGTGGAAGGCATGATTACGAGTTGTTTGAAGGTTCGGTTTTGGGTTCTAGGTTTGCGATGCTTCAGCTTTCAACAATGGTGTTCTAATCTGTGGGTTTTGAAGGCCTCAATTTGGGGTGCCGGGTATGTTTCACAACCCGGCAGTTGTGGGCCTCCTCTGTTGTACGGTTTAGGGTGTAGGGTTTAGGGTCCGAACTTAGTGAATCGCGCTCCTTCCGCATTGCGGACTTTCGGTGTTCTTGGGTGGCTATCGTGCTCTCGCCGCAGTCGTAATCGTGTCTATTGGCCTTCAACTGCTCGAAGTCGCTGACTATGTGGCTCGTCGGAGCTCTGCGGTGTGATCTCGACATGCCACTTTCAAGGTGATTGTGCTCCCGTATTGCTCACATAATATAGGGGCCTCAATAATTGGAATGAGGTTTTGGGGCCCATTATACTAAAAATATAATAAGGAACCCCAAAAGTAGTATTGGTAATTATTTAGACCCCTATATTACAGGTTTGGGTGCTCTTTGTCTTGCAACCCCAAATCCTCTTGTTTGAAAAGTCCGGCTCTCGCCGCAATGCTGTGCATGTTTTGGGTAAGATCCGTAATTTGTGACCTTCCGAAAACTGTTTTTAGACTTGTGTTCACAACAGTCCCACACATGCTTGGGGCTGCGACTCCTCTGGAGCAATGCAATCCTGGGCCCTGGGCAAAAAAACAACATCAATAGAGCGAAAGCCTGAACCTAATCCAAAACCAAACATAGAATCGAAAACTCAGACTCGAAACCCCTAATCTGAAAACCACCATCCCCAAAAATTAACGCCTCCAAGCTGCCATGAACCCCAAAACAACGCAAACCTGTGCCGAGCCCCTCACACCAATAACCTACAGCATGATCTATCTAGCCCCTAAACCCTCAGCCCTAAACCCTAAAACCCTAAAACCCTAAAACCCTAAACCCTAAACTCTAGACCCCCGCCCCTCCCCCTCCCCCTCTGCCTCGTACTTCTCCGCCTTGTGGTCCCGCACCCTATTCGCCATGTCTCGCCTGAACAAGAGAGGTCCCTAATAGTAGAGTAGGTAACCTTTAACCTTTTTTGGCTAGTGAAGTCCTTATATAATGCCTATATATACCCCAAAACAATGGAAACCCGACAAGTGGGGGTCTACTTAAGCTACCACAAAACCGACCTTTTTTTGGAGGTTTGTATTGTAAACCTTGACATGGGAATTATAGGGAACCTGCCATCAAAAAATAAGGCTTGGTAGGTTCAGGTGGGGGTTGCTGCAAGGTTTGGAACCGTGAACCTCTCATTGTTCTGTTAGGGGGTTCAAGTTAATTTATGAAAAATAGCAAGACTGCTTTGGGGGCTCCGTAATATATGTACAGTATGATGGGCCCCAAAACCCTATTCTAATTGGCGCAGGCTCAGAGGCGTGAAGGCTGTGAGGGGGGCCAGGACTCGTATTTTGGCACAAAGGAGGCTCGTATAGGGTTTAGGGCTTTGGGTTTAGGGGTTAGGGGTGAAGGTGTAGGGTTTAGGGTCCAGGGTTCAGGGATTGGGGTGTTATGTTTAAGGCTCGGAGTATTGAATCAAACTATACGTGAGCAATGAAGGGGAGCCCCTGCTCACAGTTTAGCACATCTTGAGCCCAGCTTTTTTGCAAGACTGAATCCAAAATCTCGCTGGGGGCTACCAACGATTTTGGCTACATAATTACGCTCACGAAAGCACCCCGCCCCTTGCCATCGTGACGCCGATCGCCTTCCTCGAATTCGTGGCGTGCGAGCACGCAGCGCACGTTGCGGTGCCGCAGCATGCCGCAGCTCCACTAGAGCTCCGGGTTGTCCTGCGCCTCCTGGTCGACGTCAGGCGGCGCCTCCTTCTTCGTGTAGCCGCGGGCTGAGGCGTCCGCGAAGACGCGCTTTCTCCAAGTCTTAGGTCCCGTGCCGCCACAGAGGAAGCCGCGCACTACCTGCACCAAGAAATGCGGCAGACACAGAGATTCCTGTCCGGGCAGTTCCGTGGGCTCCATGCCAAGCATGCGCCGCCACAATAGGGCCAAGGAAGACTCCACTCCCTGGTGAGGAACAGGTCCGGCGGGCCAGCTGGGCGACCAAGTCCATGCAGATGGCCTGCTTGAACTGGCAGCAAAGAGGCGATTCCAGCGCGTGGAGTGGTTGCCGGTCTGCGAGCTGAGTGAGTGTTTCGCTCGGCCTTTTGCCCCACCGCGACCTTCCGGAAGACGTGAACATCGAAGTGCCATTGCAGCAAGTCGGAGCTTCGGCCATAGTCCAGAATTTCCGACTTGACCTGCAAGATGTAGTGGGCCTTTGCGGACTTCATGCGATTGTCATCCGGATCCTCCTCGTCGCCTTCAGCTTCGGCCTCGAAGCTGCCATGCGCCAAAGGCTGAACGGGTTCCTTCCAGCTGCCGGGCGCGTGGGAGTGGCTTGGGCACCAGTTGCGGAAAGGATGGAGGTGTGGCCAAAGGCAGCATTCCAAGTAGGCTTCCAAGATTCGGAAGGCCGGCAGCCTGAGAGGCGTCCTGTCTTCTGTGGCCAGCTCACGCTGCTGCGCCAGGAATCGCTCGTGCACGGAGATGTATAGCTGGCATAGGCGGAGCGAGGCTCGTTGCACAGCCAGGCTTAAGCGGTGCCACAGCGACGGCGCTGTGACACGTCGGCGAGCCGAGACCACCGATGCCGGTTTCCAGGACAAGGCGCTGCGCTGGGGCTTGGTGAGGTAGCCCGCCGGATGCCGCTCCGGCGTGCATTCCAGCGCCTGCAAACACGGCGAGATCTCCTGCCAGCGCGGCGCCGGGTAGCAGAGTTTCACAGTTTTCTTGCACTGCGCACATTTCGCCTCGGCTCCACGGAGCACTCGAGAGCCTGCATCTCTCAGATCCATCTCCGTGATGCTTTTCGCGTTCAGAAATTTGCATTCGGGACATTGGGACCATTGGAAGACCAGCCAATCGTATGAGCGCCAACTCCCGCACGTTCCAGCTGCTGCGCCGCCCAGCATCTTGGCCCGCCGCTGGGCCGAGGCGATGGCTCAGCTGGGGCCCAAGGCCGCTCTCGAGAACGCCGTGGATCCAAGCCGGCTGGCCCAGGCCATCACGAAGCCTTGACACTGCTCAGCAGTCGCAGCGACGTATTCCGGCTCCTTCCAGGACCGCCGTCGTTTGGCCGCCGCATGGCCCGTCTCGGTCGTGCTCTCTATTTCTTGAGGGCTTTCTGTTTTTTTGCTCTCTACCGGGGTACTCTATCACTTTTGTTTGGGCAGCAGGCGTGCGATGGATTGCGTGTGACCTGTTAGTTTGATCCGAAATATGCAGCAGGCGACACATGCCTATTTAGAGCTGCTGAAAGCCCCTGGAATAGATATGTCCTGCTGTTGCACTTGTGCATGCTTTGCCACCTGAGCTCCAGACCTTGCAATTTTCCTCTCTCTCTCTCTCTCTCTCTCTCTCTCTCTCTCTCTCTCTCTCTCTCTCTCTCGCTCTCTCTCTCTCTCCCCACCACCAGCAGGTTCGGGGAAGAGCACGCCAGTGACCTTGCCGCATCTCGGCTTAACTGACCAGCCAGTCGCAAAGTTAGCCCTCGCACCTCCGCCAGGGAAGGTTAACGAGATTTCCAGGAAGCGCCCGCGAGGAGGACCCACGGCAAGGATTTTTGCTTCCCGTCCAGGACCATGTTGAAGACGATATAGACCTGAGAGTTCCACGGGGGAGAAGGAAGTGTGGGTGCGTTAATGAGCAGGGAGGAAATCGCTGGCTCATTTGCGTGCCGAGTGCGGGACAGTGATCTCCTTGGCGTTCTCAAGACCTTGGTTCAGCGGCAGCGTGCGCGGCGCAGAGCTTCCATCCAAGTCGTTCGTCAGAGAGATCTCCCGTTCTGAAGGCTCCGCAGCTCCGGGGTCAGAAGTCTGAGCGCCACTGCATGGGGAGCGGGTTTTTCGGTCCGGAGTCGAAGCACGTACTGGATCTCGCTGGGGCATCCAGCCTGCACCCACGCCTTGGAGGTGCCAAACTCGTCGTAGCTGGTGCCCTCTGCTCGAACGTGGAAGGCTCGGCTGCAAGGGACCGCGACTGGACAGCAGCGAAGGGACATGCGCCCCTCGAACGGAAACCCGCCTTGTGCTCCTTCCCGCTCTCAGCGTGTTGTAGACCACAACAGCGGAGACGGAAGACTCGACCTGACAAGCGCATGTGAGAAGCTTTCGCGCGCGTGCGGCCTCGCTGCGACGCTGCAAAATCCCGCCTCGGGGGCAACACGGCCATGGGACAGCAGTGGCAGAACGGCTGCCTGCGTTTTATTGCTTGAGGTATACAGGAAGCGGCTGCGAGATCCAAGCAGCTGTGTTGCTCGACATGATGCTCCACACAACATCCTTGGGTACACTTCTGCGACGTCATGTTTGAAGTATAACCGAGGCTCCAACCGTAGCACTTCGGCGGTTGCGTATAGCAACCCGGGGTCAAAGGCCACAACCTCGTCGCATCCCTGCACGTTCGTGAAGAGAGAGATGCGCGCAAGGTTAGCCCTCGATGCTGCCATATTGCACGAGGTTTACCAGGAGCCGCCCGCTGGGAGGACGCACGACGAGGAGATTGAGGTATTAAACCCTAAACCCTCTGAACACCGAAGCCAGCACCCACAATCTCGCTGAGCCAGCCCCGCAATTTTGAACTTTAAGGTTCCGGGCCTAAGTCTTCAGAGCTACCAGCCCAGCTACTCAGTTACTCACTCCTATTAGGCATTCTGCTAGTCTTTACTACCACTTGCATGGCTACATCCTAAAACCCTAAACCCTAAACCCCTAAACCCTAAACCCCCTAAGCCCCCTAAACCCCCTAAACCCCCTAAACCCATCCATCCGCGGCTGTCCGGCGGAATCCCAAGGCCCTCGGCACAAGATCCCGAACGAGCAGAACCAAGAGACAGCAATATGCTTTACTTACAGAGTATTCCTTAAATAATATTAGGGTTGGGTTTGGGGGTTTAGGGTTTAGGGTTTAGGGGTTGTAGGGTTTAGCGTTTTAGGTTTGAGGGGTCTAGGGGTTTGAGGTATTATAGGGCCCTAATCCCCACGCCTGCACCCGAAATAAAGCGGAATCCTCAGACTGAAAGGCACCCCAGACATCATAGGGACCCTTAGCGGAGGCAGGGGGGGGGGGGGGGTTAGGGGGCCTTAGTACCCAAAATACAAACCTAATTTAAGGAAATACAATCCCCTAAGTCCGCTCGCCCTGACCCCCCTGGGTCCCTATGACAGACAGCACTCGGAGCTACCGGTTGAAATCCTAGGCAGCATTGAATTAGAGTTTGGGGCACTCGGTTTAATGGCAGGATGTAGGGCTTACGTTTTGGGGCTCAGGGGTTTAGTTTAGGGCACTCCTCTCCTCCGGTGAAGCAGTAGCAGTGGTGGTAGTAGTGGTAGTAGTAGTAGTAGTAGTAGTAGTAGTAGTAGTAGTAGTAGTAGTAGTAGTAGTAGTAGTAGTAGTAGTAGTAGTAGTAGTATATAGTAGTAGTCGTAGTAGTAGTAGTAGTAGTAGTAGTAGTAGTAGTAGTAGTAGTAGTAGTAGTAGTAGTAGTCGTAGTCGTAGTCGTAGTCGTAGTAGTCGTAGTAGTAGTAGTAGTAGTAGTAGTAGTAGTAGTAGTAGTAGTAGTAGTAGTAGTAGTAGTAGTAGTAGTAGTAGTAGTAGTAATAGTAATAGTAATAGTAGTAGTAGTAGTAGTAGTAGTAGTAGTAGTAGTAGTAGTAGTAGTAGTAGTAGTAGTAGTAGTAGCAGTAGTAGCAGTAGTAGCCGTAGTAGCCGTAGTAGCAGTAGTAGTAGTAGTAGTAGTAGTAGTAGTATAGCAGTAGTAGTAATTTCAGTGGGCCATGACCCCCTCCATCTCAAGGCCCCTGCCAGAAGTCGCTGTCCCAGTCGATCTCGATCCTCTGAGAACTTCGCCGCCTGTCGAAGGTGAGGCCCAATAATTAGAATAGGCTTCCTTCAAACGGGTAAGGGCTACTATGAGGGCTAGTGTAAGGATAATTAGATCGGGCCCATTGTACTATAATTATCATAAGGAACCCCCCAAAATTAGTATAGTTATTGATTTAGGCCCCTATACTAAATCCCCATAATCGCCCTTATAGTAATCCTGATGAGACCCCTTTAAAAGGAACCTTGAAGGAACCCCAGGGGATGATCCTGGGCATCCTTTACGGGTTCCTTAAAGGGATCTATAAGAGGGTTCTACAAAGGGTTTAGGGTTTAGGGTTTCCGAAAAATGGGGGTACCAGATTTGGGGTCCTTATAATAAGAACATTACTATTTAGGGACTATATTACGGGGCCCTCGTTTCGGAAGCTCCCACGTTTACGGTGGTATTATTCTGGGCTCTTCTCCGACTGCGTTGATCCTGGGTTTGGGGGCTTCTGGTTGCACACTTTAGGCTTAGGGTTTTGGGGCCTAGGGGTTTATGGCTTAGGACTAGGACTCTAGGTTTAGGGCTTTGGGCCCTAGTGTTTTTATCGTTTCGGACTCTAGATTTAGGCCCCTTAGGCCCTGCTGGTGTTTTATGGTTAGGACGCTGGGTTTAGGGCCTTAGGGCCTGGGTTTTCGTGCTCGTGCAGACAAGTGCTTGGTTTAGGGTTTATAGGGGTTTAGAGTTCAGGGGTTTAAGGTTTAGGGTCTAGGGGCTTAGCTGGCTGCTGCTGTTGTTATAGTACTGTAAGACTCCAGTCTCTACTGAACTTAGACCCCTGGCAAAAATTAGAATTTCAGCTGTTTCTTAGGGATTACAGGAACCAAAGATTAAGCAACATTTCTAAGTACCCTTAAGCAATGTCAAAACATCCTATAGAAAATCCTCTACTTAGCTAGATGCCCCTACGGTCGCAGTTACGACAAGGGACGAACCTAGGTACATTCAGCGTCAGGGCCCTGTATTTCTGCGTCAATGGACTTTTCGCCTTGAAAACCCTTATCATACAGCCTCATAAAGCCCGCATCAACCGCTCATAACACCTGTAAAACTCGTATACACATCTCGAACGAACCTTTATAGTTGCTACATTTATAGCACCCTTTAATGGAAGCCTTTAAAGGAGCCCTGAAAGAATCCCTAAAGGATCTCCTATTCAAATCCGTATAAGCCCGCTTATCAAACCCGGAAGTTCCCAGGCTACGAAGAGAGCCCAATACTCCTTAATTAAGGAATACAGTGTAAACCATAAATATGAATCCCCCTATAGTTTAAGGTATATTCCTTAACCCTAAACCCTAAGTCCTATAGATCCCTTGAAGGAGCCCTAGGTCCTACACATTCCTTATAATTTATGGTATATTCATTTATTGGGGGATATTGGGCTCTCTGGGTACCGCTTCCTGAAGTCTGCCCGCTTCTGCTTGCCGTCAGGGCCCAGGCTGTCCTTCAGGATCTGAAACGTTTACGTAACTTGGGTGGAGCCTTTGTCTCACGGTGGGTTCAGGGGGATTGGAGGTTACACTCTAGATTTATGGGGTGCTGGGGCTTAAGGCTTGTCTGAAGTTTAGGCTTTACCCACAGAGCTCAATACCCCTTAATATTAAGGAGTACTGGGCTCTCTGGGAAACGTTTGCGCAATTTGGGATTTATGTAGGGTTTCGGGTTTAGGTCGTAAATTATATGAGGGTTTATGTAGGGTTTAGGGAGTAGGTAATTTTGGGGTTTATGTAGGGTTCAGGGTTTAGGTTGTAATGCGCGGTTTATATGGGTTTAGGGTTTAGGTCGTAATTTGGGGTTGATGTGGGTTTAGGGTTTAGGTAGTTCAGGGGCCTAACTATTTTGAATTGGGTCATACACAGCAGGGGTTTATTTTGTAGGTTCCTTGGGAACTAGAATAGAGTTTGGGGTTACTCTAAACGTAGGTATATCGTAGTATCTACACATTTTTATATATGTACATAGATTATATACATATGTACATAAGCACATACATACATATATATATATATATATATATATATATATATATATATGTATATATATATATATATACATACCTGTATATATGTATGTATAGAGTATATACGGAATACAAGGGCTGCTGTGGTACGATTTCGGAACATGTGAGACAACCATGTGTCCGAGGGGACCAACAAGTTTGAATATAATTTAAAAGTTGCTGATAACTAGGTGTACCTTTCGGGTGTCCTTATAACAAGGACCCTACCCATCAGAGTGTGTATTGGTTCCCCGTATCTTGGGGGGACACCTGCGTTGATCGAGTCTCACCTACCCTAAACCCTAAACGTTCCTAAACACCAAACTCCTAAATCTTAACCTCCTGAACCCTAAACTCCTAAACTCCTAATACTCTTGAACCGTAAAAACTCCTTAAACCCCAACTAAACCCGAAGCCACACGCTTCGCCGTTGCTGGCCCCGTCTCCACACACCCCAGCCCTCGATGGAGTTTGGCAGTGGCGTCACGGGCTGAGATTTTTGTACCAAACACTAATATAGGAGCCTCAATCATCAGAATAGGGTTCCTTCAAATGTTCCTTCAAATGGGTCTGTAAGGGCTACTATGAGGGCTATTATAAGGACTTAATATAGGGGCTGTGCCTCAATAATTAGATAGGATTTTGGGGCCCGGTATACCATAACTGTAATAAGGAACCAACAAAAAAGCATAGGTAACAATTTGGTATGTGGCTCAATACTATGATACCGCGGGGTAGGTTTCGGGCTGTGGGCTTAGGGTTCAATGGAATGTCTTGGGCATCCCGATCGGCAACATCATCTAAGTCGCACGGTGAACACACGACTGTCCCCGACACCATGACCTCGAATCCTAATGTAGGGGCCTGAATAATTAGAATAGGGTTTGGGAGTAAATTATGAAAAGAATAAGGAACCCCCAAAATAGTATAGGCACCTACAGCAAGCTGACCCAAGAAGCCCACAGACACACGACTTCCGTCCTGCCGCCAAACCCTGGCCACAGGACGGTTTCGCACGGCGTCGGCTTGTGGCTTCAGGTGTGCGATTTGGCAAGTTCAACCGGTAACATGAATACTATGTAGAACCCAAAACAAAATGTCCGTGGCTTTCTGGATCTGGGGTTCTGACCCGAAACTGAAACACTATATTCAGGTACCTCCAGTTTAGTGGTTGATCAGCATTGCGTGCTTTGCCTTGTCTCCAAGTTCTAGATCGCCGTTACTGCAACCCAGATCAAAGAATTACAGTTACCACAGCGAATTGAGCTTGAAGGGAAACCTCCAATATACCTACTGTGAGTTGCGGAAGCACGGTGGCAGAAGATTCAGTGTTGGAGGAGTCTTCACGAACTGCCCAGGGGACGCTGCTGACCTCATAAGTAGGGCAAGAAGTAGGATAGCTATAGTTATATCTATAGCACATACAAAGTCACTTCTAACCCCACTTATGGCTACCCATGAACCTCCAAGTTTGTCGCAAAGCCCCGAATAGGCCGCCATCCACTGACACGAACAAGGGAGTTTCAACAAAAAAAAGGAAGACCCCAGCACAGCCGCAAATAAGCAGGACCGTTATTGTCAGGATCCCTACAGAAGGTACCCTAAACCCTAAACCCTAAACCCTCTAAACCGTCAGCATGAGACTGACCGCTGGATGCCCCAGGACCCAACACTTGGAGGTTCCTTTAAGGGTCCCTTTAAAGGGGTCTATAGGGATTCTCTAAGGGTATAGGGTTTAGGGCCTACTTGGAGGTTCATGATTGGTTATAAGTAGGGTTTAAGTAGGATAGCTATATATAGTTATAGCCCATATTAAGGGACTTATAGCCCGACTTATAACTACCCATGAACCTCCAAGCAAGGAAGCCAGCCTTTTTTTTGCAGATACAGCACGATCTCTCAAGACTCAACTTAGTCTGAAAGCAGGGGTAACTTGTTCAGGCGTCTTTAAGAGATGTGATAAACATTGTTTAGGTCTGTATTGAAACCCACCCAATTCTTTCAAATATTTCTGCACACATCCCCTATTGAAGAACCGATGGCTCGGGCAAACACAACAATGCACAGCTGCACAGGGATTTAGGGTTTAGGGTTTAGGGTCTAAGGGTTAAGAGTTTAAGGGTTTAGCGTTTACGGGTTTAGGGTGTAAGGGTTTAAGCCCTTCACACACACACACACACACACAAACACACACACACACAAACACAAACACACACACAAAACTAAACCCGCCAGCAGAGCTGAAGGTAACGCAGGCTGCTCGATCTTCGTGCGAAGTGTCTCGACATCTCGCCAGCCTCCACACCTCGGAGGTTTAGGGTTTAGGGTTTAGGGGTTTGGGTTTAGGGTTTAGGGTTTAGGATTTCGGGCTTTCGGGGTTTGGGGGTTCAGGGGACATCTCGCCAGCCTCCACACCTGGGAGGTAAATAGGAGACTCTAATGTAGTAAATAGCGCTCCTTAAACGGGTACCATGAGGGTTCCTTTAAGAGATTTAAAAAGGGTTCTAGAAGGGTTTAGGGGTTCAGGGGACATCTCGCCAGCCTCCACGCCTGGGAGCTCACAAAGTGAGACTGGGAAAGGCCAGTGGGATCCTAACAGTTCTCCGACAATCTGAGCCCCAAGCTTCCACAGATGAACCCAAGCCTCAAAACCTGAGTCAACCTAAACCCTAAACCCTAAACCCCTAAACCCTCCACCCTATCAACCATAAACCTTATCAACCCTGAAACTCTAAACCCTAAGCCCTATAACCCCCTGAAGCCACCCCAAAATCCCAAAGACTCCAAGATTTCCTGAATGAAGGGATATATTCCTTGATCTATAGTAGGATCCCTACTATGGTTTAAGGAATATTCCTTAAAGTTACAGTAGAAGCCAGAAAGTTGGAATATCATTATCGTAACCCCTTTAAGGTAAATTATAGGGGATCCCACCATTAATCCATATTCCAACTTGCTGGAGTTCCCTTTAAGGATCTTGGAGTCTCTCGGAATCTTTGGGGCCGGGACCATCCTCGAAGTTCTCCAAAGGATCCACCTCGTGCGGAGGCGCCTGCCATTTTTCAGGGCTTAGGGGATTCTTGACTACTGTTTGCTTAAGAACCCCCCAAAAAAGAAAAGTAATAATCCCTATATTACCGCCATAAGGAATCTATGTTTTATTTTTGGGGGGGGTTCTTAGCAAATAGTAGTTGAAGGGGTTTCTTCAAGGGATCGTTAACGGTGTTGCTTAAAGGTTAGGGTCCTGAGATTTTAGGGTTTAGGGGATTCGTGAAGGGTTCCTTGAAGGGATCTTCGAAGGGGTTCCCTAGGGTTTTGGGGGGTTTAAGGGTTTACATAGGGGTTTAAGGGTTTCTGCAAGGGTTCCTTTGGGGGTTCCTTGACGGGATCTTTGAAGGGGTTCCTTAGGGGTTGAGGGATTTCTTGAAGGGTTCCTTAAAGGGTCCCTTGAAGGGATCTTTGAAGAGGTTCCTTACAGTTTAGGGGTTTAAGGGTTTTGGTTTAGGGTTTAGGGATTTCTTTAAGGGTTCCTTGAAAAGGATCTTTGAACAGGTTCCTTACAGTTTGGGGGTTTAGGGGTTTTGGTTTAGGGTTTAGGGTTTAGGGATTTCTTTAAGGGTTCCTTTAAGGGAACAAAAGGCCTAGGACCCCAAAAGTAGGCTAAGGAATGGCCCAACAGAAGGCTGTTATTCTACATACTTTCAGGGTCCGGGTGGTGTTTAGGGCTTAGTCTGATAATTGATGGCTCCGGGCGTTGGGTTGGGGCTTTATGGTTTAGGCTTTTGGGTTTATAAGCTAACTGTCTTGGGCGTCTTTTGTCTTTTGTTGGGAGGGGGGGGAAGCATATCAGGGATTTTTGGATAGGGTTTAGGGTTTAGGGTTTAGGGTTCCCTAAACCCTAAACCCTAAACCCTAAACCCTATCCATCGTACATCCGGAACCTCTCAGAAACCCTGAACCCTGAATCCTAGAACCAGCAGCCTGACTGAAACCCCCTAAACCCTCAACCCTAAACCCCTAAACCCTGAACCCCTAAACCCCTAAACCCCTAAACCCTCAACCCTGAACCCCTAAACCCCTAAACCCTAACCCCTAAACCCCTAAACCCCTAAACCCCTAAACCCCTAAACCCCTAAACCCCTAAACCCCTAAACCCCTACACCTTAAACCCTAAACCCCTGAACCGGCCCTAAACCGCAAAAACCTTACAATCTCTGGAAGCCTGAAGCCTCAACCCTGCGTTGCAACACCGGTTTAGGGTTTAGGGCTTTAGGGTTTAGGGTTTAGGGCTTAGGGTTTAGGGTTTAGGGTTTAGGGCTTAGGGTTTAGGGGTTTAGGGGTTTAGGGTTTAGGGTTTAGGGTTTAGGGCGACCACAGCCGAGGCACCATGGGTAAGGCGGGACGCTCCTCATCGCCGACGGACTGCGCATGTGGGTGGGGATTGCGGGCTTCAAGGGTTAGGGCTGAGGTTTAAGGGTTCGGGGCCGCGGCTTTCAAAGACCCAAACCCTTGAGCCTAGTTCTTTAGCCCGAGAGGACTCAGGGCAGCCCACTGCTGCAGCTGCAACCACCATAGCGACGTCTAGCCTACCAGTGTGAAGCGAAGTCAAAATTTCAAGACGGCTCTCTCACCACGACCACGATACGGGGGGTTTCCGAAAATGGGGTACCGTAATATAGTACCCCAAATAGTGGGATCCTTATGATAAGGACACCCAAATAAGGTACCCCTAATTTCGGAAACTCCTATACTGGACTCCCAGAATGATCGAAGAGGACTTCCATCCAGGCAGGCGTACATGTTCCCGTTGCATCCACAGACCCTAACCTACCAAAACCTACATTTTTGTAAGGTCCTTGTAAATCCTATACCTATACAGATCTTCGGGCTTATAATGAGAATCTTCCAAAGAAATCGGCATTGGAGCCTAAGGTAAGCTTACAAGGCTAGCAATGTTAGGTCTGATTGCACATCTCCCCGATTCTGTATACCCAAAACATATGTAAGACTTCACATCAGATCTTCACATGTGCATTCGGCACAGCCTGTCTTGCACGTGTCGAGATGCGGGTAATGAATAGACTGAATAGACCTGGTGATATGTCCGTGGCAATGACCGCAACTAACAACACAGTACACATTTCCCAATAATCGTCTCTGCCCAGGCCCTGTGCATCCAAAACCGTCGCACCCTGCTGCGAACTTTCCTGTCTTCAAGATGTTTCTGAGCACCTTTATTCTTTGGAAGTTCAAACCTAAATTCCTCAATCTCAAACACCACAGCCCCCAAGTCCTATAAATTCCTCAATCTCAAACACCACAACCCCCAAGTCCTATAAATTCCTCAGTCTCAAACATCACAACCCCCCAAGTCCTAGAGACAGCAGTCCCCGTAGCTCAACTCCTAAACCCTGAGCTGACCCGTGACACAACCACCGTTATTGGCTCATTCGATAAGTCCCTCGAAAACAACGAGGCCATGCCTGCGGTGTGTTGTCATCATTCCTTGGCTTCATGCTTAGAGCTTCGGGTTTAGAGTTTGGGGCTTAGAGGTACCCCGAGCCTCTAGGATGCCCAAATCAGCGTTCTGAAATCCTATGGCTTTAGGCTTTGTGGTGGGTGTCTAGAGAACCCTAAACCCTAAACCCTAAGCCCAAAACCCTAAAGAGCACTGCAGTTCTAAGGGGGGCCAGTTTTGCAAAAAAAAATCCGAGCCTGGGAGATGGGCCTTCTGACAACAACCTTCCAGTGAAAGTTCCCGCATTGACGAGTTGGGATCGGAACACCGCCTAGGGAACTTAACAATTAGATTAGGGTTTCTGTATTAGGGTATCCCTTATGGTATTCTAGTGTCATTGTAAGAAGTCTACTTGTCGGGTATCATGGGGAGCTAAAGGTTAACCTTTTAGGTTATATTGGGATTATACAGGGGCAAGAACTACCCAAAAAAGGTTTAAGGTTACCTACTCTACTACTAGGTTGAAGAGTTGGGATCGGAACCCCGAAAACCCCTGGGTTTAGGGTTTTGGGTTTAAGGTTTAGGGTTTGAGGAGATTATGTAGGAACCTAGTAACCTAGGAATAAAAAAGGGCTCCCCTCTAGTATTGGGTAACTTTGTAACCTGCGATGACCTGAATTTTGGGGTTCCTCATCACTGAGATCTCTGCTTCTTGGGAGTCTTGTGCCTCTTGACACAGTCTGGTGGTACGAAGAACGCCACTGGATCAGATGACTTGTACGTTCTGACATCTCCACTAGTGAGGTACCCGAAGGTGGCACCAAGACAAGTTCTGTGGTAGCTGAAGCTTGAGGCCAGAACTTCTGGAGTGTCTGAACCCGTGCCGGCGCGCCACAGTAGTAGTAGATCAAGGTTCTGTTCTTCGAAACCTCCATCTGATCAAGGGTTTATAGGATCCTTAAGGGGGGGTGGTTCAAGGGGGGAGGGTACTAGGGAGCTTTGGGGAACCTTAGGGAAGCTTAGGGAGTATTGGGGAATAATGGGGATTACTAGGTTACCTACCCCCCTTGGACCACCCCCCCTTAAGGACATCCTAAAGGGTCCTCTCTTCTCATCGTCTCCTAGAACGCTGTCTTGGATGGTGACTGTTCCCTTGACTGGAAGTCTGACTTCCAAGTCTTCATCTCCTTCGAAGGTCCAAGAGCGCTCTTCATGAAGTAGATCCTTGATCAAACCCCTATAGAGTCTATAGAGGTTCTCCAAAAACTGGCTGCGGCTTTCACAAGCGGACCTGCCTTGCAGCCATCACACATTTAAAGGGCAACACGCACACAAAACTGCGAAACCCCTAAACCCTAAACCCTGAACCCAAGACCCTAAACACTGTAAACACCAAACCCAGAACCCTACACCTTAAGTGCTAAACCCCTAGACCCAAATCCCCCGAAGTCAAAACCTAAAGCCCCTAAACCCTCAACCTCTTTATCACGGGCCTTTAAGATCTCTGAACTATTGGTCCAAGGGCTGAGGTGTGATCATGTCCTGTCTCTCCCGGACCGACCTGTGCCAGGGGTAACCCTTTAGAGGGATCCTCCAAGGACTCGTACAGAACCCTTACAGGAGCCCGGAGCAACGGGTTCAGGGTCTAGGATACCCAGAGAGCCCAATTAATACTCCTTGATTAAGGAGTATGGCTTAGATCATAATATGATTCCCCTTATACTTTAAGGTATATTCCTTACTTACGGGGTTTTGGGCTCTCTGGATACTTATGTTTAGGAGGCTTCTCAAGCGCCGGCCTGGGTTGGGGGCTGTGGTTAAGGCAAAGGCGCTTCAGGTTCTGGGCTTAGGATCCGGGACCTAGGATTTTAGGGTTTTAGGGTTTGGGGTTTAAAAGTTTAGGGTCTAATTGGAGGTTCAGGGGTAGTTTGAAGTAGGGTCGTAAGTAGGATAGCTATAGTTACAAGTTATGCTGGGGCTAGGGTCGACTTGGAGGTTCAGGGGTTGTTATAAGTAGGGCCATAAGTAGGATAACTATAATGATGAACCGTATTAACGGACTTATAACCCCACTCCTAGGTCCTACCCATGAACCTTCGAGCAGGTCCTACCCAGAGAGCCCAATACCCCTTAATTACGGAATATAACTACCTCAAATCATAACGGGATTCATATTATGACTTAATTATATAAGCGAACGTCACTTCTGAAGTTGGAGCAAGTCTGTCCTGCACACGCAATCAAACCTACGGAGAACCGGCACTGCGAGACCCCAACCCCAAACCAATTAAGCTATAGCTGTAGCCGAATGACCCACCTTTTTGAGGTTCCTTGTGATGGTTTCTGCATATAGCTCCTTAAGAAGGTAGGTCTTGTCGGCTACAGGTACTCCTTAATCAAGGATTATTGAGGCTCTCTGGGTAGGGGTTTAGAGTTTCGAAAGGCTTTGGCTGGGGCTCGGGAGGTCTCGGGTTCAGGAAAGAGGCCGAAACCCCAAACCAGAAACCACAAACCAAAAAAAAAGAAACGTAAACTCCACCTAACCCCAACTAACCTACCTTTTTAAGAACGTATATAAGGACATCACTATAGGGAAGCCTAAAAACGAAGGTTTTCTAGGCTCCAGGTACCGCTTGGGGTTGCGAGGACGGGTCACGGCGAGGGCTTTTCGTAAACTTCAGGTGGGAGTTTCCTGAAATCAAACGTCGCTAGCTTCCAGAATGCTAATCATGCTAATACTGCTACAAGAAAAACTACGAATCATGCCAAGAAAACGAAGATACCGAGATACCCAGAATGCCAAAAAATACTGACAATTCGAACAAGAATACCAAGAATATCAATGATGCTGACAGTAGTAACAGTACTACTCAACACGATCCTACTATGTTGGGTCTTTCTTAGAAGCGCCTCACTTGCCGAAACTATCCCCTCCCCTGAACCCCAAGCCCTAAACCCCTAAGCCCTAAACCCTAAACCCTAAACTCTAATCCCTAAACCCCAAGCCCGAAACCCCTAAACCCAAAGCCCCTGCAAACCCTAAACGCCTAAACCCATTACCCTACACACCTAGACCCAGACCCTACACCTCTAAAGCCTTAACCCTGAACGCCCACTTTCCAATAGGAAAGCTCGCCGGGCCGATACATGTCAGAATCAACTACCGGTTACAAACTCATTCCCCGTGGTCTGCATCGTGGTAGTCACAGCAACAGTAGTAAGAGGTAGTGGCGCTGGCAGCAGAGTAGGGGTAGGAGTAGGAGTAGGAGCAGGAGTAGGAGTAGGAGTCAGAGCAGGAGTGTGAGTCGGAGTAGGAGCAGGAGCAGTCGCCGTGCTTAGGTGGTAGCGCATGTGGCCTGCAGCCCCAACCCTAAGCCTGAATCCTTCAACGACAAACCAAAAAACCTTGAAGCGCCATCATAAAGCACTATACAATCTTTTCAGACTCTAAGCCCCGTAAGAACCTCTCGAAGCCCCCACTGCTTCCGGCAGCCTGACGACCGAGCGATGGAGAGAGCGTTTGGTCCGCTGAGCCTTGACAAAGTAGTGCTAGTGCTAGTGCTAGTGCTAGCGGTAGCGGTCGCGGTAGTGGTATGTGGCAGTAGTAATCACAACAGGGTTTTGGGATGTGGTAAGACTGCCAAGGAAGACGGCTGGAATAACATACATTTTGCCTGGAACGCTTTGGAACCAGTCAGACGAACGCGATGCTAAAGTTAACCCTCGGAGTACCCGCCACCTAACACCCTTCAGGACCGACCTTGCGCTTGCGGCCACCGTTTTTCACCGACCTGGTCTGCTTCGACAGTGTTCATAGGGTGTCGGGCTTTAAGGTTTGGGCTTTCAGATTCGGGAGCTAGGGTTTAGAGTTTAGCATTGCGGGATTTCGGATTCAAACTTCAGGGTGCAGTACGGTTTCGGGGAAAAGCCGTTCATGATTGAAGAAGCCGTCACAGGACTGGCTATAAGTGCCAAGATGTGTGCGCGTGTGTGTGTGTATACATATCTACGTCTGTTTATACAACAAATACATACATGTGTGTTACATACAACATTACAACACAAACGTCTCGACGTGAGCCACAGTGCCGCTCCAAAACAGCTATCGGGAGCAAGCTGACAGGCTGCACTATGAACCGAAAAAATGGAGGCACTGAACAAGCCTGGCAAGCTTCCAGGATGGCGATGACGGCAACGCTACAAGTAAACATCACGAGTTCGGACAGACCCCATCTACCAAACCACAAATCATGAACATCTCACATCCCTTGCAACGGCTACATCTTCCGCTGCCCTTAGAGGAACCTTATGTGAAAAATTGTTGGAGCCCCGTTGTGGAACCTTTGAAGACCGAGGCGATCCGAGGCGCATCCGTGACTTCATCTTGTAGTAGGCTAGCAAACGCTTTCCGTCCTCCTGCGAAGAACATTGTCAACGGACCGCTGTGATGAAATTGCATCTAAGCCTTTATAGCGAGCACCCCCGCAATGAAATTTGAGATACACACCCACCATTTTTCAGAAAGCTGAAGATATACCCTGCTCTTTATACTTTCGCCCCGAAGGCTTTCCGACGTGGTTTTTGGGGGCATACGCCGCTTGAACTTTTGTACCAGAAAAATTTCAAAGCACACATTACTGGGTTTCGAGCTTAGGGCGTGGGCCTTCTCGTAGCTGAAGATTTGGGATGATCGGCGCATTTTGCTCTTCCGGATGTCATGGGGTTCAATGGTGCTGCTTCTCGTGATTGTAGTTCGGGGTTCCTGCTATCGGGGTGTTTGCAAATTATTCCCAAGGCTCAACCTCCAAACTCTCCAATGCCGTACGTACTTCTACGACCTGGATGCTGACCCCTGCTGACGACACGAAAACAACAAGCCATGCAATTTGGGTGCAATCGACTCCCTGCAAGGTTGTTGAATTTGGGAAGGTCGCAATCCTGAGCCACCCTCTGAGGCAGCGGTAATGGCCGGCGGGCCCACCCTCATGTTTCATTAGGATGCCAACAATGTAAGGCTTAGCCCAAGACCAAGCAGTGCAGAGAGGATTGTTTCGTGGGCAGAAAGCTGAATGTCAGGGACTCAAAAGCCGGACTCTGAAAGTCCTGCATGGACGCCGAACGGACGGAAACCAATGCACATGCCGTATCTATCCGCGAAGCAAAACGATTTTCCAAAAGTCTTGGGATCATCGTCAGTCGAACCAAGGCAACCAGTATCAACATGCGTTTAATGGTTATGTTGGTGTTAGCTCATGTAGCTTTGATGTGGATTTCTGGTCGTTGACCACCCGCGCCTGGTTTTTACTATGTTCCGTCCAATTGTCTCTGTATGCGCGTATGTCCGTCAGTCTGACAGGCGTGCGTGTGTCCCCGCGTAAACTGTCTCTGTCTGCCTGTCTGTCTGTGTACTTGTGTGTCCGTGTGTCTCTATGTGTGGCGAAGCTGTTCCTTCTAAGCTTATTGTTCGTATTACTGTTGATGTTTTTATTGCTCGCATTCTTCTTCCAGGAAGAAGAACAAAACCATGATTATCAATGCTACTAGGAATCTGTGGAATATCTGAAGGGCTTGAGGGGCTCGTTCGGGTCCTCCGTCGATCAAGCGTAGTGTCACAAGGCTTACGGTGCCTTCAAACCCAGCTCGCGACCATTAACCCTCGAGGCTCCCTATCGAATTGTTTTCCGCACAAACAGCAAGTCTGGCAACGTTCTTGCCTTACATGGCTACTGCTTCGGCCGATCATGGCTTAGCGTCTGCCGATTATGGCTGTGCTTCTGCCGATCATGGCACATGCCTTGCTGCTGGCTTCCTTCGAGCCTTTCGCATCACAGCAAGCAAACCTGGGCAGCTCCACTGTCCTGACTTTACATGGTTTGCTTCAAAGACACAAGTGACATGCAGAGGTTTCTTCACCCCTCCTTGGTGTGGACGTAAGTCCTTCACCACTTCATCTTAGCCAGCTGGATCCCCTGTACTCGGTCTCCTCACGCTGGCCTTTTATGCACTTCTGACACACGTCGCGCTCCTGAAACCTCGTAGATAAATTCAGGGTAGAGCACGACCTCGATGCATGAACGCACGTCCCCTTTGGCGTCATGAACACCTTCTTTGGGATTTCCCCTTGCAGCTCACACTGTATAGCCGCATCTTGCGTTGCCGGGATTCTCCGGGAACGACCGCTGACCAGCTGGGGCCTTTCGGTCCACATCGGATCTTCCCAGCTCGCCATCGGCATTGGCGAGCTCATCTTTGAACTCTTCTTCACTGGCCTTTCCGGGGTCGCATACGGCTTCGGCGGAGGGGGGTAGTCCTCCTCTCCTGGCTTGACCCCGGCAGAACATGTCTGTTCCCTTTGGGGCTCATCTTGTCTCGTAGGCTTCATCGAGACATTCATCCCCACTGCCTCCGAGACATCTGAGCCACAAAGGCCCGCCAGATGAATCAAGTCCATTCTCTCCTCATGCGAGAGAGATTCCCGATCTCGCTGCAGCAAGGCACTCAGCGTCCGTAGCTCCACTTTTGTTAAGCGTTGACGCCCTTGTGCGGCCTCGACGCTCCTCAGCCTCGCCACTTCGCCTCTTCCCTTGACTGCATTCTTGCAGCCTTCCCACATAGCCACCGCGCAAATCATCAGCATCGCTGCCAGTGCGTACAGCTCCCAGGAAGTAGTTAGAGACAACGGCTCGGGGTCCGGGTCGGTTTCTGTAACCCTATGCCCTTGTACGCTTACTAACCATTGAGCTAGCACTAACAACCCCATACAACAACCCAAGTTCTTCCCGTGGGCTGTGGATGGTGTAGGTGATGTTGTGTTGCTGGTGGGCTGCAGGTGTTCTTGCTGCTCTCGTTGCTCCTGTTGCTTTGCTGGGGCTTGCAGACACCGAAGTCGCTCTTGACCGTCTTCTCCTCGATCTCGTTCTCCTGGCCTCCCCAGGCCCCATTTTCGCATCAGCATTTCCATGCGTTTCGAAGCCAAGATCTTCGTCAAGCCGTCGGCAAGCTGCCATTCCCCTGGGCAGTAGGCTATGGTTGCCCAGCCGTCTTGGATCCTCTGTCTCAAAGCCGCCGCTCTCACTTTCAAGTGCCTTGTTCGCCAGCTGCCACCCTCTTCGGAGGCTAACGTGATGGCTGCCGAGTTGTCCACTCGGATCTCACGGGATGTGGGGGTTACGCCCACGTCCGACAGCATAGCGTCGATCGAATAGGTGAGGGTCGCTCCCTCCGACGCCTCTAGCAGCTCCGTTTCGGCGCTGCTGGTTGTCACCAACGATTGCCTGCTGCTCTTCCATGCCACCGGTGCCCCTGCCCAGAACACCACTGCTCCTCCATGACTTTTCTCCCCATCAGGGGAGTAACTGCTGTCCGTGTAGGTGACGAGTTCCGGTAGGCCGCCGGTGTGGTAGTTGAGCTTCCACTCCTTTGTGGCATTGAGGTAGGCGAGGGTCTTGCGCCCGATGGTGCAGACCCGCACTGGGTCTCTCGTGGTTAAACTTCCCATCACGCTCACGGTGTAGGACAGATCTGGCCTGCACCTTTGGGCCAGCCAGGCCAGCTCTCCTGTGATCGACTGGGCTGCTCGCAGCTGCTCCTGAGTATAGGTCTCCGGAAAAGTTCCGGCATCCAAACTCATCCACTCTTTAGCCGACGGCAGTAAGGACTTTTTCGTCGGTCCCACATCGTGTTGGCGTAGAAGTTCTTGGATGTACCCCTCCTGATCCAGGGCGTAGCCGGATATGTTTCCCTCGCCATCCACTTCTTGCTTGATTTCCATGCCAAGAAATCTCACTGATGCCGTAGGCGACGCATACTGGCACGGAGTGACTTCCCATGTTGATGCCATCCACTCATAGGCATCATCCGTCACCCATCGTGGTCCCAGAATAAGAAAATCATCCACGTAGACAATCATCAGGCCAACTGTGGATTGGTCGGCCCCTTTGATTTGCCACACATCAGCATCTGCTTGGCCTTGGACAAATGTCAGCCCGGCCTTTGTGATGGCTTCCTTCATCTTCTGGGTCCTATGGGTGCTCCACCACCGCGGTGACGATCTAAAGCCATACAGTGCCATTTGCACTACCCAGATCTCGTCGGGTTCTGCTAGGCCGGCCTTGACAAGGGCTGCCGGCGGCCGCAGCGCCAAGCGAGTGCCTTCAGGAACCGGAGCCCGCAGGAAGGCGCTGACCACGTCTCCAGTGCACGCGGACCATTTTCTCCGCGAGCCCTCTGCGATCCCCAGCCGGACCGCCTCTGCAACCGCTCCTCCGGAGTAGTTGATTTCATCATCGGACTTTGGCTGAAAGTTTCCACACGACACTATGCGAGCCTTTCGTCGATATCTTGTGCCCTCCTTGGAGGGCGGTTTCACTGTGTAGACTGCTTTTCCGGGGACTATCACCGTCCCGGGCTGGGCCATGTAGTCTCTGGCCTCCTTCCCTCGCAGCCTCTTCACAGCGTTGATGCCAACCAGGGTGTCCACTTCTGCCTTCAAGGCGGGAATCCACTCGTCGATGGCCTGCTCCACCTCACTGGGGTGTACCGTATGCACCACCCGTAGGTCGCCGTCGAGCTCCGCGAGCACTTTCTCAATGTCCCGAGTGTAGAGGCTCTCCGCCCGCTGCTTTTGCACACCTTTTGACATCCTCATCAACCTCCACGATAGAGTCTCTCGCCTCTCCGGTGAGCACAAAGTCCTCCTCATCAACCTCGTACTCAGCTCCACTGATCTTCTCGGTCTGCTCCTTCAACGCCTTGAGCCGTGCCTCGAAGTCTTCTTCATCAGGGAGAACGAACCCATTCTCAAACAACTCCTCGCGCATGTCGTTAGTGAGCTTCCTCCACGAGTTGATGGTGTGCCCCGCAATCAATACGCGGGGGCCTTCAGTCCCTTGAATTGGACTGTGCCACCTCCTGGGATTCACCTTGACAGGGCTTGTCAGCTGGTGGACTTGGCCAGGCACATCCTTGCCGTTCACATCCAGGGAGTGGTACTTGCCCTTGAAAACATCGCCGGCCTGCAGCTCCTCCCATACACCTGCACCCTTCGTGACCTTCAGCGGTGAAATCAGGTTGTAAGAATGCCGCTCATTGAAGGAGTCCTTGTGGGTTGGCATGGCCGCATTCCTCACAATTGTTGCCGACGTAAAAACCTCCCCTGGGAAATCGTGCTGGAGTAGCTGAGTGACCCTTGCCGTGAGCTCTGGGGCCTCCTTGGTATACTTTGTGATCCCAAACTTTCCCCCGAAGTTGTAGGCGCCCACGGTGGAGTAGCTGGTATCCTCGTGCATCACCTTCTCGTTCGCAAGCTGGGGTCTCTTCACTTTGTGAACTGGATCCCGCGCCATGAGGTCAAGGATTTCCTTCACCAAGGTCTCCCGAAGCTTGCCCTCGTCTTTCTTTTCCAAACTCTTCACCGCCACGCCGTCTGGTCCTATGGGTCCCTTTCCTCGTAGCCTTCTCGCTGGCCTCAGGGGTAGCACTTCGATCTCCTCCTCATCCTTTAAGGATCCCGGATCACGGAGTCGCGCCCTAAGGTGGGTAGTAACGGTAAATCGGTTGCTCTCGTCCTCCAAGATCACCGAGCCGCCGTTCACGTCCCACACCGGTCCCATGTAGACCCCCTTCGTCCAGTGAGGTAGTAGATCATGTCGTCCTCCATCCCCGTACCGCTTCTTCTTGATTGCCACTCGAGTCCCATAGGGGCACGGCACCTGTGGATCCTCTGGTCGTAGTCGTTCTTCACGCTGCCGGTGTGCTGCCGCCTCCATTGCCGTCGCCCAGTGCTCGGTTCCCAGGCCCGCTGCCTTCAACAACATCCTTGCTCGCCCCTTTAGGAACCTCACTGCCCTCTCCGCTGAGCCATTGCTTTGAGGAGCCTGGCCCTCGGTCCTTGTGAGCCAAATGTTGTTGTCCAGCGTCCAAGCTCTCAACGCCGGGGATCTCATCTCGTGGGCGCGGTCCGAATGGATACGAAGCACAGGCAGATTTTCTTGTCGTAGCTGTAGCACCACCTCTTGGATCGCTCGCATGACTTCCTTCCCCGTCTTCGTCTTGAGGGGTTTCATAAAGTAGAGGTGATCCATTGGGATCTCGTGGTTCCCTTCCAGTGGTTCTTGCTCTGCCGATACCTTCGCCTGTTCCTCCGCTGCTAGATCATCATCATCCCACAGCTTGTCCGCCGCCTTCATGGCCTGAACCTTCGGCGGCAACTCCTCTTCAACCTCCGGCTCGGAAGGCTCTATGTCCGCTAGCTCGGACTCCAAAAGCGCTTGTCGCCCCTCCTCGTCCAACGGCTCGTCCACCGCCTTTTCAGGCTCCAAGTCGGAGAAGTCATACTCCAGCGAGGCCATATCACCTGGATCAGGTTCTGGGGGTGGATCTTGATCTGGAAACCTTGGCCTTGAGTAGGATGCTGCCAGAAAGTAACGGTACCCCCGTCCATGCGAGTCTTTGCTCTTGATCCTCATTGGCCCGCCAACGTCGATGCTCAGCACATAGGCACTCTTCTGTCTCGTTCGCCTATGCTGTTTTCCGGACCCCATCATCATCACGCAGTACTCGCAGTCCTTTCTATAGGGTACATGATCTCGTTGAACATGCAGCTTCCATCCCTGCTCCGCTGTCAACTTGCGGAGCTCGCCTTGAGGCTCCCAGGCTACTGTAGACGCCACTCCCGAAGTCCTTAGTGCCGTTGCTGCCGACCTTCTCGTTCGTGCCTTTGCTTCGCACCACGTCGTAGAAATCGGAGTAGAGATCTCCTCGCTGGGCTCCATGAGCTCATTCGCGCCAAAGTTGCTGCTAACGGTGAGCGCTGGGCCTTTTCCCTCTTCATCTTCCGTTACGCCAACCGTAGTCATTGACGCTCCCAACGGTTTGATCACCTCGAGAAATTCCTTGACCATTGGTGTTTGCCAAAGATTCACTCCTTCGCGAGGGTCTGTTGTTTCCGTTGGGTCTCCCGGCGCGCTCATCATCCAGGCCACCTGCTTCCCCTTCGAACAGGCGTGCGCCACCAGGTAGAGGAGAAACTGCCTGGCGACCAAAGAAGTCTCCTTATTCACATAGAAGATCTCCGTAGGATTTAGTCCCGTGACTCCATAGGGCTCTTCGGCGGTTCTCCTTGGCTTTGGCTCCTTGGAATCCACATACGGTCGGGACTCGAAGGTCTTCACGGGCGGGGTTCCTATCACGGCTTTGATCCGCGAGGTCATTGCCGCCCACATCATCGCTTTGTAGGCCTTGCCCCGCACGCTCCAACCACCATCCAGGAGGATCTCCGCATTCACCACGACCACCTCGGTGTTCGTGTCCTTATTGATCTGACCATTCAACGACTGCACGGGGTCCTGCTTCAGGTTCCGCCCACCATAAAGATTGAGCACCCACGCCCTTGACCGCAGGAGCTTCTTTCGAATCCGCCTCGACACCGGGAGCGCCTTCAGGTACTCCCAGCCATCCTTATCATTCGCCTCCACATAGGGAGTCATGCCCATCAGGACGTCCTCGGGGAGGTTCTTGAAGACCGGGGATTTGTAGAGCGCTTGCAAACCATCCACAACGCAGCCTCCTTCCGCATAGGCCGCAAGGTCCTGCCTCCAGTCATCTTTCTTCACCTCCATCATCTTGATCGCATTGAGCCGATCCTGAAGGTCTTCTGTCTTCTGGCGTAGCTCCTCCACCCTCCGTGACTCCAGCTCTGCAATCAGCTGGGCTGCTTGAACTTCATCAGCAATCTCCGGGCATCCAGCTCGAATCCGAGTTCTGATTGTCCCATACTTCGGGTGACGGAGCATCAGGGCTCCACGGGTCCATCTCAGGGTGCAGCCTAAGGATTCAACGAGCTTGCCGAGAGGGATTATAGTTTGCGCTTGCTCTCCTTCACGGGGATTCAGGATGATGCTGCCCGCTGGTGTTTGTCGTAGTAGACGCCGCTCGTCGCCCGCCAACACCACCGGCACCTCCTTGCTGTTCAAATGCTCCATCTCGTCCCTTGCAGGGCGAAGCACATGTGTAGCCCCCGAGTCGAGCAACGCTCCTCGGCCGTTGTCCTCCTCGGACGCCGCTGCTTTGACCTTCAACGTTTTCAGCTTCATCTCGTCCAGCTGGCGCTGGATTGACTCGTAGGTTGGAGCCCCCGTTGAAGTAGAACTCGTCGTTGGTGCCGTAGTCGCCATCATAGACTTCAACATCTGATGCGCGTCAGACAGGATTTGTTGCAAGTCCCCTGGCGGCTCCTTCGAGGCACCCGTTGGGCTCCCGGTGGGCGAGGGCTCGGGCCCCGGCTGGGGCGTGTCCTTGGCAGTCGTCGCCGTTGTGACTGACCTCGTCGCTGGGGCTGCCGTAGTAGAGGAAGATGCCGTAGAGGAGGTCGCGCCTTTATCGCCCTTGCCCTTGCCCTTGGAACCCCCACTTGCGGGTGACTGCTGTGGAGCGTCTGAGTGCTTCTTTGTAGGGCAGTCCTTCTTTTGATGGCCCACAGCAGAACACGTTAAGCATCGGCCTGCCTTTGAAGTGCTCCCCCAATCATGCTGAAACTGGCAATCAGCACCTCGCCGACATCCATCGTCCGACTTCGCAAACCACTTGCAGAGCTTCTCCTTCCTGTCCGGCTTGACCTTTGCCGCGGGAGCTGTGGTAGTAGATGGCGAATCCTGAGCTGCCGATGCACTCTTGATCCTCGCACTTGCCCTCGAAGTGGCTGCTGTTGCGGTGCTGGTACTCAGTAGTTCCATTTCTGCCTGCAAGTGCTTGTGAAAGTCCAGCGTTGTAACCTCAGTTGGATTACTATCTAGCTGCAACCGATTTCTCATCATAGTTGTTCGCAGCCACACATCCTGGTTCTTTACCAAGACCGGGGCCACGATCAGCGCCAGCCCCTTCACCATGAGCACTGGGTCGGGGACCGCCACGGTGAGATCCTTGGCCCTCGTGAACCATCTTCCCCACCTTCGAAGCGCCTGCACCGCCGTTTCCGGCGTTTGCGCGCCTTCGGGCGAGGTCAACTGCTCAAGCAACAACGTTTTCTCCTGCTCGCCGCCCGGCCTGTACGTAGTGAGCAGCTTGAACACGAGCGACAGCGACGAACCTGTGACCTTTTTCGTCACCATCTCGCTTTTGACCTCCGGCGGGAGGGCACTCAGGATCATCCCTGCCGCCCTTGCATTGACCCGGCCATATTTTCCATGCTCCAGCTTCTCCATCGGAGTCGCCGTAACCCACTTTTTGTAGTGACCGTCGGCGATTTCCCGCACACCTGACCACCACTCATGACTTGTATCAGAGAGGTCTCCCATGATCGAACCCACTTCTTCCAGCCAGTCCTGGATATCTACAGGGCTCGTGTCCTTGCCAGGGAGCTCAAGTGTCGGTAGTGAGGAAATGCCCGGCTTCACGACTTCTGGGCCATCCTTTCTCTCCATCTGCTTCAACTGGACCTCTTGCAGCTGACGCATCCCGGTTGCAATCACCCCAAGCAGCTCCATAGGCGTAGGCTGTGCCGCATCTCTCTCTGGACTTTGTGATGGACCGGCTTCTCTCGCATGCCCCTCCTCAGCGTGATCCGCGCGCCCATGCCGCTCTTCACCACCTTGATGGTCCTCATTCGGTCCTTCTTCTGTAGCCCGATCACCACCTGGTAGCTGAGAATGCTGAGCCCGATCACCGCCTGGTAGCTGAGGTTGCTGAGCCCGATCACCGCCTGGTAGCTGAGGTTGCTGAGCCCGATCACCGCCTGGTAGCTGTGGTTGCTGAGCCCGATCACCGCCTGGTAGCTGTGGTTGCTGAGCCCGATCACCGCCTGGTAGCTGTGCAAAGTGCTGAGCCCGATCACCGCCTGGTAGCTGTGGTTGCTGAGCCCGATCACCGCCTGGTAGCTGTGGTTGCTGAGCCCGATCACCGCCTGGTAGCTGTGCAAAGTGCTGAGCCCGATCACCGCCTGGTAGCTGTGGTTGCTGAGCCCGATCACCGCCTGGTAGCTGTGGTTGCTGAGCCCGATCACCGCCTGGTAGCTGTGCAAAGTGCTGAGCCCGATCACCGCCTGGTAGCTGAGGATGCTGAGCCCGATCACCGCCTGGTAGCTGTGGATGCTGAGCCCGATCACCGCTTGGTAGCTGTGCTGCTGAGCCCGATCACCGCTTGGTAGCTGTGCAAAGTGCTGAGCCCGATCACCGCTTGGTAGCTGAGAATGCTGAGCCCGATCACCGCTTGGTAGCTGAGGATGCTGAGCCCGATCACCGCTTGGTAGCTGACGAGCCCTTTCATTCTCCTCCGCTCGTGCGCGGAGATCGTTCCGCTCTTTTCTCAGCTGCTCCACTTGTTGACGAAGGTCTCCCGTCTCACTTCGGTGATAGTTCATGAACTCTTGCAACTGTCTCTGCACTTCTGCTTGCACTGCCGAGGAAGCTGTAGACACCGAACCAACATGCTCTTGCTGAACCGGGGGCCCATACAAACTTGGCGCTTCACGTTCCAAGGCCCTCAGCCTCTGAAGCTGCTCGCCTGAAAACAAAGCTTGGCCCCCAGGTGATCTTCCGGTCCTTGGGGGCGGTAGATCTTCTGGCGGCGAGAAGTTCAAAGCCTGAACCACTTCCCTTCTCTCCGTTGACGAGAGCTGCTGCATTCGCTGCGGCGTGGTTTGCTGTTGTCTTGTGTATGGTGCTGGCATCAACTGCTGAAGAGGTGCTGGCTGCTGCTGCTGTTGGGGAGCTGCTAAGGTTTGCTGAGGTGAGGGAATCCCTTGGTTTGTCGTCATACCTAACCCTTCTAAAACCCTATCCTGAAGCCCACCCGCTCCCGTCGCCGTTGTCCTCAAAAAGTCGTAGTAGTAGACGTTGAACCTGCAGTAGCCAGACGCGGGCTTGCTGCAGTGGTTGCCGGGGTCTCAGCACTTACACAGGCTGAGGCTCGCCGCCGTAGCGGCGAGACAAGACTTGCTGGCGAACCTTCGCGAGCTCAAGCATGAGCTCAACATCATCTGCACGCCCCGGGCGGGGCCAAGCTAAAGTGCTGAAGATCACATCAGGCAGTGGTCTTACACTATCACGTAAGGCGGGACAGCACCACTCGTGCTGCCGGTCAGGGTTTGCGTTTTGACAAAAAGCACAAGTGTCGACTCGTTCGCCTCTGGTAGAGGCATAACGAGCCTGTGATACATAGTGCGCAGTATGCAATGCGGTAATGTGCGGCCGCATAACTAGGGGCGCTTTGTCCCTTTGCTTTGAAGCTTCCTTGGCTCGGGGCCCTGCCTGAGCCCAAGGCACATTACGCAGGGCATCGGCGGCCTTGGTGTCGGTGCCTCTAAAGACGGCCCATTGTTGGGCTCTCCAACCCTCTCGCAAGCAGTGAGCGATCAAGTTTTTACCGTCTTCGGGGGCTCTAAAGAGGCCGCTATGCGTGCGGGGTCCTAGGGGGAGGCGGTTGAGGTCCCTACCCGAAGCATTGATTTCAATGTCGGCATGCTGGTGTTTCCACTTCCAAGGGCAAATCTCTGAGAAGCCTTGGCGTTGCATCCATCGCCTGAGTAACGTGATTGGGCCTTGACTTCGTCGAAGCGAGGGCCAGCAATCCCGTACCTCACGGTTCAAGGTGGTAAGTACGTGAAGTGACTGTTCAAAGCCTATGCGAAAGCGCGGGCACGCGGTGTGGCCCATCAGGAGCCGGTGAAGAGGGCCGCGTGCGCCCAAGGAGTAGGTTTCACCCGCACATTTAGCAATGGCGTTTTGCAGTGGACGTATGTCCTTCAAGCTAGGTAGCCTAGACCAACCATTACAGACAGCCATGGCTAGCCCGGAACCCTTAGCAAAGAAAAGGCGCTGACCCCGAGAGATGGGCAGAGTCGCAGCCTCACTGATGATGTATGTAGCGGTTTTGAGCCGTTTGGTCTCCTCTGGAGAAGCGCCACTATGCCGCCGCGTAAGTTGGAGTTGAGTACCGAGTACTTTCGGCCGGGTTTTAACGGTACCGTGCGTACCAGTAGCCTGGAGCACCAGTCTTAACTGGCGCTGACTCTTGACTCCTCCAGTCGCTGCAAAATCAGATTTACTTTCATTCTCAGCGAGGTTGAGTAGGGCGGTTTCGCGACGCCAGGCCCTGCCAATTGCGGCGCAAAGCTGCGCGGACGATGAAAACCACGTTCGGTCGTCAAGAAACAAGCGATGAATGTGCCGTGCATGGCCAGGGAACTGACTGCTGGAGTGCTGCACGCGGGCTAAAGCTTCAGCCAACACGCAGTTGAGGGCGAGAGGGCTAGCAGCATCGCCTTGCGGCAGGCACTTAACATTGGTACAAGGCGCAGTGGCGATGCTGTTAGCAGTGCAGAGCCATCTCGCTTGAGTGGACCACGCGCGGCTAAGAGCGCCAAGAAAGTTGCTAGGCACGCCCATGCGGGCCATGGCGTGTTGGCTAAAGATCGCCGCAAGCTTGTCGAAAGCTTTGCTAAGATCGGCAGAGCCCATAAAGCGAAGGCTGCTGGGGTTGTGCTTGAAAGCAGGTAGCATGCCCTTTTCCAAGAGCATAAGAGGAGTGCAAAGAGCGGTGGCAACACACTTGCGACGGATGCCACCGTGCTGCTGGTGCGGCAGAGTGTCGCGGATCCACTCCGCGAGTTGTTTCATGCGAACAGAGCCCCACAAGCGGTACCAACAGCTGGAGAGACTGATGGGTCTGAGTGAGTCGAGTTCGCCAAAGGGTTTGCTGGGTTTCTGGAGGTGCGTTTGGCGCCAGTTGCAGAGCTGACTGGGCCACGGGCCCCCGTGCTCGATGGCAGCGAAGAGATCGCTAGCCATCTGGAGGGCACTGTCGGGTAAGTGCATCATTTCAGCTCCTCGCCATCCGTCCATACCTGGGGCCTTACCGCTTTGCGCCGCGGCTGCAGCACGGAGCTGAGCAGGAGTTAGGGGTGGCAACTGTGGGGCCGGATGGTTGGGAAAAGGGTGCGCTTCGGCAGGACGCTGCATTTCAGCCAAGTGCTCTTCTGTGCACGCCTGAGGCCAGACACTTCGCCAGTACACGCTGAGAGCTTCGGTCAAGTCGTTGCCGGTGAGGGCCTGGCCGGAACGGGGGCACTTAACGGAGGTAAGCGGGGGGTTAGTCTTATGCCTAGCGAGGCGTTTCCACACCTCAGCGGGTTGATTAAGGAGTCGGCGCCTCCACGCATCAATACGTGCCGCACTGATGCGCTCCTCTTCTGCAGCGATGGCGGTTTGGATCCATGCTGCTCCGTCTGTGCTGTTGTGGCAGTCAGTAAGGCAGATGGAACAGTCCAAGGCTGCGGCTTCCCTAGAAATGTTTTTACGAAGCTCTTCATGAGCCCGCTGTGGAAAAGACCACAGCTCTTGGCATCGGCGCCAAAGTCTCCTAAGTCTAGCCAACTTAATGGATTGACCTGGGACTACGTTGACACGGTGATGAGTGTGCTGAAGGCTAAAGGCGGGCTCAAGCTGCTTATTATGCTTATCGGCCATTTTGAGTTGGCGGGAATCTTCAGGGAGGACCTGGCGTAGTGCATCTGTGAAGGTGCAGTTTAGCGCAAACATGAAAGCAGACCAGTCCTTTTCGGAGGGCTTATGCTTGTTCCATGCCCCTTCCAAAGCCTTAGTCCAGCACTCCACTGAAACTTCCGTCGGCCTTGAGTAGTCAGGTTGAGGGGCCTGGCGGGCGGTGGGCCTTACTTCCTTAAAGAGGTTCTGACCGGTGTAAGCGACCATCTTATGGTCACTCCACTTGTCATCACAAACCCTTGGAACAACATGGCAACCGAGTTGAAGCGACCAGTCAAGGCAAACCTTACCCGACCAACGTGTAGGGATCGGAGTAGGGGCGGGGTCCGGGTCATGCTGCAACGAGTCCTTACAGGGGTAAATGCAACGAGCATTAAGCGAAGCCGCCCATGCCTGTAGAGGATCGCCACGCGGATCGTTGTTGAAGTCACCTGCAACAAAACATTTGTGCTGTCCTACCTTCGCAAGGTCTTCTGCCAGGGCTTCGCCGTATTTGTGCTTTTCGGCGAGAGTAAGGTTGGGTCTACGGTAGGCGGAAACAAGTTGTATCTGGTTAGTGGCAACCCGAAGAAATTCACCCTCGGGGCTACTAAAACGGGTAGCCGAAATGGCAGGGATGGCCTTAGCAACGCAGACAGCGACACCTCCACTGGGTCTCGCGTGCTTGTTTCTAGAAAAATTCTGTGTAGTGGCAAAAGACTCACAGTGAAAAATTTGCCAAAACTTCTGTGCGCGGGCGATCTCGTAGGCAGACCAGTCTTGAAGGAGAGTTTCCTGCAACAAGACGGCCTGCGCGCCCATGGCTTGTGCTTTTTCAAGAACAGCATGCCCGCGTTGGTGAAAGGATCGTATGTTGAGCTGAAGGATTAACATGTCATGTGCATCCTCTCCCGGCCTCTGTCGGGGGCCTGGGTTAGGATGTATGCCTTCAGAACACAAGTCCCTGATCCAAGTCTGCGCACATGGAAAAATCAGAAATTCGGGTGGGGTCCTAAACCAAAACCAAATCCGAAGAAGCAGGGTAGGGTTTAGGGCAAAAGCGTGCGTGTCAGCCCCAGCGGGCTGGTGATGCTGAAAATTGGCATAAACAGCGGTTGATCTCAGGCATGGGAGGCCTAGTCACTCCGTCTGGTGACGTTTCCGCTTTCCAAGGTTTTGGATCGGGACGTTCAGGGTTGCAGACAAGTTGCAATGGCCGGGGGCCTGTCTCGCATCGGCACACAAGCCGTTCTCCTTGCGCCACTGCGCTCGCCTGCGCTTCAGCTGCATGCGATAACGAAGGTCGGCCTCGGAGCGGTTCTCAGGTTTTGGTTTGCTTCGAGCAAGGGCCGTGCGAGCCCACTTGCTGATTTCACGGACTCGCTCACTGCTGATCTCAAGCGCGGCGGCAAGCTTGTTACGCTGAGATCTCTGCAAGCGGTGCCACCAAGCTGCGCGCTTAGTGTCGTGCATCGGTCTGCACTCGTAGGCAGCGACTTTGCCGCTACAGCCCTTGCAAAGGCAAACTTTGCAGATCCATGTATCACCTTGGTTCACACAGTCTTGAAGGCCATGGTGATGCACATGAACAAGCTGGTGCTGCTTGCTGCTCTGGTTGACGCGTAGCTGCGCTCGGAGTGTCATATTCTTTCGGCCCGGCAACGGGTGATCTTTCAAAGACGCGCCGTGAGCAGCAGCCAAGTGCTTTTTCCGATAGGCTTGGCCGTAGTTGCAGCCCTTAATCTGTATCTCTTGATGACAGAGAGGGCATGGCCAAGCCGTCCAATCTTTCAAGAACTGCTTTTGCGCAAGCTCATCCTTGCGGGCTTTGCGCTTTTTGATCTTATGTGGCTTAAGGGCAGGCTTGCACCGCAGGGATTTTGCGCCGCTGGCCGTCGGCTTATCATGCTGTTGAAGGGCCTCGCACGTGAGGCGGGTGTTGCCTTCATCCGCAGCCTGAGGGGCCACCTTCGCACTCTTTCGGCTGGTACTGCTCCTTGCCGGGGTATTGGGGGCCTTACGGGAAGAGGAGGACTTAGGCCTAACAGAACCTGCAAAGCTGTGGACAGACGGGGTTGGGGCATCGCTGTAGCCATCGGGAACCTGGGACTTAGCCGTAAGTCGAGGCTCCTGGGACGCTGGCTTAACAGTCTTGGCCCGACTGCTCGTGACGGTCCGAAAGGTTCGGTAAGTGTGGACGCTTGGGGTTTTGCTTCCCTGTGAGGGCCCGGCACCAGTGAGGTCAATGATCTCGTTGAACTTGGGACCCTGTTTGAGCCATGGTTTCGGGAATGGCGCTTCACGATCCTTGGCGGGCGGAGTCATGAATGTGAAGTGGCCCTCTCGCAAGATAAGAACGAGCGGGTGGCCCTGTCGGCATACCATGGCCTGCCCATCCTTGAACTTAGCAGAGAAGGTGTACCTTTGCCAGGTGTTATCCTTCCACTTCCAGATCACAGCTGGGTATCCGGATTTTTCGACAAGTGCTTGAATGGACATGCCGCATGCCCATGTGGTGGCAATGGCCTGATTGCGCAACCAATCGTCGATGGTCTCAGGCGCAGGTTGGTGGGATCTACGCTCGGGGGTCTCCTTAGGGTCAGGGGCGTAGGCTTTGTCCTCAAAAAGTCAGTCAGCCTCGCCACCCATCTCACCACAGACGGGCCTTCTCCTCCTGTACCATACATCACTTGTACATTCCACGCTCTTGTAGCACCATGCGGCAACTCCGGTTCCGGGGTACGATCTCCCGGTGGACCATAAAGGCCCTCATCTGCCGCCTGACCACGGATAGATTCTGGCGACAAAAACGGTCTTTCAGCTGTTCCACTGCCGCCTCCAGCCTCTGCCTCCTGCCGGGTCCTCTGCCCCGGTTGGAGTCCTGTGCCAGAAACTTCCGAAACAGCCTCCATCAGTCGCGGTCCTCTGTCCGCTGATCCTTCCGGCACTACCGGCCGGGGATCCACTCCGTTTGGCAGCTCTGGCCTTTCAGGACGAAGTCCTCCATTCATGGCACCATATGCGGGGCCCATGACTTCTCCTTCCAGAACTGGTGTTCGCGCATCTCGAGCTTGGGAACTCATAACCTGTGGAATATCTGAAGGGCTTGAGGGGCTCGTTCGGGTCCTCCGTCGATAAAGCGTAGTGTCACAAGGCTTACGGTGCCTTCAAACCCAGCTCGCGACCATTAACCCTCGAGGCTCCCTATCGAATTGTTTTCCGCACAAACAGCAAGTCTGGCAACGTTCTTGCCTTACATGGCTACTGCTTCTGCCGATCATGGCTTAGCGTCTGCCGATTATGGCTGTGCTTCTGCCGATCATGGCACATGCCTTGCTGCTGGCTTCCTTCGAGCCTTTCGCATCACAGCAAGCAAACCTGGGCAGCTCCACTGTCCTGACTTTACATGGTTTGCTTCAAAGACACAAGTGACATGCAGAGGTTTCTTCAGAATCCTAGTAGCATTGATAATCATGGTTTTGTTGTTGTTGCTGCTGTAGTTACAATGTGGTTGATGCTGTTTTTGTCCTGGTCGTTGCGGGCAATGACTGGTTTCTTTCATGAAGTTGTTTCTGTACTGGTGTTGCTGTTGCTGTCGTCGCTGTTGGTCCTGATGGTGTTGCAGTTCAGATCCACCAGGCAGGTCACACGAATTTCAAGATGCACTGCATCAAAGTGCCGGGGTGTAGATCCTCCGGGCCTTTGCAAACCCAAACTCAAACAAAGATTTCGTACTTGCTGGTCATGTTGGACTAGGGCTGATGCAAGCTGTTTCTCTTTGCGTACTTGCGTGTCCACGACATCGGGGTGCTCGATGAAAGGGCCAGTGAACCCAACCGCACCAAATTTTCCTGGTGGGCATATTTCTCCGATATCATCATCACCGCCATCATCTTACACCGACATTACATGTTATTGCAGGGACATGTTTGCGTATTGAAGTCATTGAACATCGAAGATGACGAGAAAGAAAGATACGAATCTGATGCTGATATTTACGATACTTCTACGATTTGTGATACGGACGAAACTCCTGGAACGACTCGAACCCCTAAACCCTAAACCGAAACGCATGCTGCACATCTGTCCCGAGTTGCAGCTTGGCTCGCTTGGCTCAGGGGCCGATGTTCTCATCTTAAGGCTCAGGGTTTAAGGTGTAGGGTTTAAAGCTTAGGATTTAGGGTTCAGCAGCTACGGATCGAGCCGTCTTTATTCCAGCGCGTCGTGTCGAGTTTGACAAGTACCCGGTCCCACCCACAGAATCCCATAGCCCATAACATCCGAGAACAGAAAGCTTCTTTATCAGCCACAAATATGAAATATTTCTGTTCAATGTGAGACACTATCAGGCTTGAACACGAAACGTTAAATCTTAAACGTTAAGGCCAAAAAGCTGAATGCTCGGGCGCAAAGTTGAACGGTACATGTTAAACTAAACGCTAAACCGTACCTGCAAAATCTTAAACACTAAGATCTGAACTCCACAAGCAAAATCCTAAACGGTAAAACCAACACGCTAAGGCTTAAATCCTCAACGCTACGTCGTAAATCCTGAAACCGAAATGCTGAATCTCAAGTGCAAAGGTCTAAATACCTAAACGCCACATACTAAAACGCTACATCCAACACGCGAAAGCCTAAATGCTAAATCTCGCTAAACCCTAAACGCAATGGTCTGCATCCGACATGCTCAAGCCTAAACGCTGCATCTCCCAAGGGCTAAATCCTAAAATCTCAATCCTAAGCCTCAATGCTATGGTCTATATCCTCAACGCCTAAACGCTATATCCGGCATGCTAAGGCCTGAAACCACAAGCCCTAAACGTTTAAGCCCCTAACCCTCTGGGGTCCAAACCCTAAGTCCCAACACCCTTTATAGAGGCCTTAAACCCGATCTCAAGCCGGCCCTGAACCGTAAACCCTAAACTCCAAGCCCCGAAACCCCAGGCTCTAAATCCTGAGCCCCAAAACCCCAGGCCCAAACCTTAGGCTCCAAAACCCAGCAATTTGCAGAGCAAAAACAAACAAACCTCAAAACAATATGTAAATATGCACATATATAAGGATGCAGGGTTTAAGCTTTAGGATTTAGACTGTAGGAATTAGGGTGTCGGTTTGTAATGAAGCTGCGCTTGAGTCCACTGATGCGCAACACAACACCCAGGCACCACACCACCCCAAACTGTCATGTCTTGCCCTAGAAACCCTAAATGCCTAAACCCTAAACCCCTATAACCCTAAATCCCAAACCCTAAAACCTAAACCCTAAGCCCCATACCCTTAAACCGAAAGCGTGACGACAAAACCCTTCGCCACCCGTCCTCATCCTCCTGAGCTGGGCAGGCTTATGGTTTCGGACTTGTTTTCAAAACGGAATCGAAATGGGATAGTGCAAGAATCTGTAAAATGGTTTCCAAATGGGATACTATAACGGCTTCTATCGGGTTTAATGCTTTGGGTTGTGGGCTTGGGTTTTGGGTTTTGGGGTTTATGTTTGGGTTTCAGGGGGAACTGTGCTTTGGGACGTAAGGTTCTGTGCGGGTGATGCCTTGGGTTTACATTATAAAAACACCACACCCCCAAGCCGTATCGTAGCTAGGAAGGCCCATCATAGGGCCTGGCCCACCTTCTAGGAAAATGCTTGTTAAGCAACCTGATCGCCTACTATCCTTTTGCTGACGGAAACATCACACTGGACGTCAAACACTTTAGTATGAAGCGTTCTGGGACTGAGCCTGTCTGTTCTCGAGGCCTTCATGATTGGAATAAGGTTATGATGCATACTACACTGTAATCACAAAAAGAAGTGGCCAGGTCCACTTCCCTACGCCCGTTCTGCTCACGGCCTTCTCGAACACCGGGCGGCCCATGAACTCCTCCATAAACGTGCGGAACTTGTCACGGGCCTCGCGACGAGACTTGGTGCTCCGCGGAGGCTCAGATTCGCGCTCGATTGCATGGGTGCGCCTTCCGCCTCTTCTTGGCTGCCTCTGCCCTCTTCTTGTGCTCCGTGCACGGTACCAGACTAGTTGTGACGCGGACAGCTTGCGGAAACGTAACGAAGGAAGCCCGGACTCAGAGGAGCTGCGGCGCCATGCCTGAGCGAATGAAGCGCGCAACAGAACCGCAACATCGTGCATCCAACACCCACCTCGTCGATAACAATGGGCCCGACCTTCAACATATGCGTGGTCTGCATAACATGTGACACAGGCACCTGTGGCGCGAGGCCTACTTGAGAAAGATATCCGGGGCTGGTGCTTCCGTGCAAACAGTAACGCGACAGAAAGCTGTCATGTAGGTCTGGCAAAAAAGTCGCAGTCCCCGGGGCTTGAAGCCTCTGTCAGCGCGTCACGGATGACGCGCTTAAACATTTGTGAATGGCGCACACCCTCTAACAGGCTGGCATTGTCATCGACCATGTCCGCCCAACGCGGGATTGAGCGAGCCATTGCAGATGACCTTGGAGTGGGCGGCTCATTCTCGATGCAACTTGTGAGAAGCTCTCGTAGCCTTGGAAGGAACCTGATGCGGGAGGACCAGATGATGGGACTTGCATGCTTGTGATGGCTACGGCGCATTGTGGGCAAGGCATGACTTTCCGAGAAAGGCCTCGCATGCGTTCTGTTCTTGATAATTATTATGACGGCCTGCATGCGGATTTTTGAAACGGGTTCAACTGGATTCAGTTGTTCATGGCCGCACGGTTTTGCGATGCACCATGGGGAACCTTGATGCAACACAGGGCCCGGGCAAAAAATGGACGCACGCATTGCAGCAGACCATGCAGATCATTGTGGCGGCGCAAAGATGCTGTGATATCAGTACGGGTCAGACCGAGTATGTCATGATGGCTGGGCCATGGATGCTGTGAACTCAAAATGCGTTAGACCATGTCGTCACCATGGTCGGGTCAGCCTGGTCAGCATGCTGTGAGCTTAGATCGCATCAGACCATGCAAATCGATATGGTGGGGGCTGGATGCTGTGAAAACTTAGACACCACGTTGGACGATAGTGGGAAAAGATGTTCGAGCCCCCAGTGTCTTGCACTTGCAGGAAAACGCAAGCCTGCAGGAGCAAGTAGAGCAATGAAAGGTGATAGTTAAGTTACTACGCAAGTAAGCTATACTATAGCCCAAAACCCATTCCAATCATGAGGCCTCCATATGGGAGTTTCCAAAAATGCCCTAAATAGTAGGATCCTTATTATAAGGACCCAAAAGTAAGGTACCCCTGCTTATCGGAAACCCCTTGTTACTACTGGGCTCTAGTGGGTGAGGGGGCAGACGTTGCAGTGCCAGGAGTCGGCTGTAGGCAGCTCGTCCACTGCATCGTCCTCCTGCAACTTCTTCTTGCTTTCGGGTTTCGGGCTTAGGGTTTAGGGGCACTTTTTTAGGGTTTGGGGTTGGAGATTACCGGACTCAAAAAGCGAGGTTAGAAGTACCTTGATTAGGGTTGTTTGTACTTCTACGTATAGCTACCTTTCGCATGTCCCTAGTTACTAAGTCGCATGATCCTGTAAGTAGGGTTTAACCACACTTGCTAAAGTGAACAAGAGGATACTCGCAGCATGGTCGCCACGAGCAAGGAGTTTGGAGCAGGGGTCAGCGTCAAGAGGGGAGAAGCGTTTAGGATTCCGGCACAGCCTGAACCCGAAACTTGAACGCTAAACTCGCCCGAAACCCCTAAACCCCTAAACCCTAAACCCTAAACCTGCTCAGAGAGCCCCAAACTCCAAGAAGTGGGAAGGTTAGGGTGGTTGCCACGTCCCAGCCACAAGAGTGGCCACCGGTCCTGGGATCCAACACGAGACCCTGATCGAAAAGACTGTGAAACCCAAAGTCTCCTAACTACCTACCTTAAACTACCAAACCCTACTTTTTTGTAGGTTCTTATTATAAACCCTAATATCGAAAATATAGGGACCCTACAAAAAAGTAGGTTTTGGGAGGTTAAGGTATATAGCAGAATGTAGGGTTTCTATATCAGGAATTACTATTATGATTTGGGGAGGTATCCGCCATAACAGTTAGGACCCTCTGTGAAAACTTTTATGGCACAGGGTGGAGGACGCTTGGTGAATTCACGGTGTTATACAGTGGATTTAGGGTTTAGGGTTAGGGTTTGGGGTTTTGTTTTCTTTTGGTTTAGGGGTTAGGGGTTTATGCAGGACGAAGTATCTTTTAGGAGGCTCTTGTATTGAGCGAACCACGAAAACACGCGAATGGATGGGAAATAATCCAGCTGAATACCACTACATGGCTGTTGTTTCAGGTCTGAACTCAAGCCGTGCTGGACCCATCTAACACCCTATAAGCCCAAAAAGGACCCGCAAGGAAAATGTTATGCCGGACCTATGTAGAGTTCAGGGTTTACGGAATCTTAACCCCCTAATGTAGGGGCTTTGGTTCTCAGAAAAGGGGAAAATGTTATGCCGAACCTATGTAGAGTTTAGGGTTTAGGGAATCTTAACCCCCTAATTAAGGTTTTGCGGGGTTCGTTATTATAGTTAGAGTATAATATGCCTCCGAACCCTATTCTAGTTATTCTTGTTTCTCAACCCGTTTCCTCTCGCCACAATTAAGGCCCCGATATTAAACGCGTGGATCTGCCTTGTCTGCTTCCAGCGCAACCACGAGCTCCGACTCCTGGCGATCGCTGGGATACGGAGGTTCGAACAGAGAGTACTTGGAGGGTCGGGGGACTTAGTATCTGGTTATTTTAAGGACTTATAAGTACCATAACCCCAATTAGGGTCCCTTTTAGGGTACTTATAAGTCTACTTACTAAGTCCCCCGACCCTCCAAGTAGGAGTTAGGATAGGGCTTAGGGTTTAGGGTTTGGGGTTTACGGTTTAGGGTTTAATTTAAAATTTAAGGTCCAGGGTTCAGTGTTTAGGGTTCAGGGTTTAGGGTACAATAGCAGGAGTTAGGACTAGGGAAACCCCTGGGGAAATAGACCCTCTCAGTAAGGTCCCTTTTAAGAGAGCCAGAAGTAGGGTTAAGCAGGGTCCCTAGGAGAGAGGGAACATACAGGGTGCCTTTAGTTGGTCCTGTCCGCCCTGTGCGTGAAACCGGTAATCACACCACTTCGACCGAAACCGGATGGCTTTAGGGTTTTCGTGTTAGGGGTTTAAGGTTCAGGGGTTACGGGCTAAAGGGGTAATGTAGGAACCTGATTAAGAAATCTTGGGCCTTTATTAGGGTTCCCAATATGAACCCTACTTTTTGGGGGGGTTATAGGCCCAGGGTTTCTTAATCATGTTCCTAAACCCTAAACTGTAAGGTTTAGGGGTTCAAGGGGTAAACGGTTACGGGGCTAAAGGGGTACAGGTGTTTACGGCTCTCGGACTGGAGCGCTCCAGAACTTCGTGAATCGCGCTGGGCGCCACAGTGCCGTGCCTACCTTGGGGTGGACATCGCACTCCCTCCACCGGCACGAGTCGGTCAAAAAGCGCCATGCTACATTATAATATACTAAAGTGCATTACAAAATATTACATTATGTTTTAATCTAACATAATATTGTAACATATTATAACACTGTAAGATATTGCAACATATTGTTGCAATGTAATATGTTAACTGTTAGAGCAAAGTACAGTACCGCACAGGCCTACCCCATTAAAGACTCATATAAGGAAATCAAAATCTGGAGCCCTAAACATGTAGGTTCCTAAGGGTCTACGTAAACCCCAAACCCCACATAAACCCCAAACCCCTAGCCCCTGTAAACCTTATAGATCCCGTAAAGGATCTCACATAGTACCCTTTTAAGGGAACCCTGAACCAATAACCCTACATAAACCCTAAACCCCTAAACCCCGAACTATAGATCCCTTAAAGGGAACCCTTACAGTACCCCTTTAAAAGGAACCGTAAACCAGTGAACCCCAAACCCTAAACCCTATACCCTAAACATCCCTAAACCCTCAAATCCTAAACCGCTAAACCCTAACCCCGAAACTCCAAACCCTGAAACCCTAAACCCCAAACCCTGAACCCATAAACCCCAAACCCCAAACGGCGCGTCCTCGGGCTCTGCTTTCGGGTCCCAAAGTCCCGCTTGGGTCTTCATGGCCTCAGTGTTTAGGGGTTTAGGATTTGAGGGTTTAGGGTTTAGGGCTTAGGGTTTAGGGGTTTAGGATTTGAGGGTTTAGGGTTTAGGGCTTAGGGTTTAGGGGTTTAGGAATTGAGGGTTTAGGGTTTAGGGGTTAGGGTTTTCAGGTTTAGGGTTTAGGATTTGAGGGTTTAGGGCTTGTGGTTTTAAGGTATAGGGTTTCAGGTTTAGAGTTTCGGGGTTAGGGTTTAGCGGTTTAGGATTTGAGGGTTTAGGGATCTCTAGGGTTTAGGGGTTAGTGTTTTAAGGTATAGGGTTTAGGATTTGAGGGATTAGGGTTTAGGGGCTATGTTTTTTAACGTATGGGGTTTAGGGTTTAAGATGTAGGGGTTTAGAGTTTAGGGCTTAAGAGGTTTGGGCTCAGGGCTTAAGGCTCTGGGTGTGGAACTTAGGGTGAAGGGCTTGCTTCAAAAGGGTTTAGGGGTTTAGGGTTTAGGGTTAAAGCGTGCCTAAACCCTATGATCGGTTAGGGCCTTAGGGTTTTGCTTCTCTTTAAAAACCTGAAAGATTTAGGGCTTGGGGCACGGGGTGTAAGGCGTGGAAACTCAGGGTTTGACGATTCTGAAGAGATGCCCGATTTTCAGTTCAGGGTTTAGACAAGTTTAGACGTTTTGGAGTTGGGAAGAACTCGAGACGGGTCCTTTTTTCGCTAGGGACCTCGGGGTTTGGGATCTTTGCCTGCTCGGAAGGCATGGTCAAAAAGAGGACAAATGGCAGGGAACAGGGTTTGGGTTTAAGGCCATAGGCCGGGCTCAATGCATCAAAAAGGCAAAGAGCCATCAAGCAAACCCAGCGGGGTTCCCTCTTTAAGGGTTTCGGGGTTCAGGGCTTTGTGTGTTTAGGGCTTAGGGATTTTATAGATTTTAGCCGGAAATCTGAAACCGCAGAAGCCGTCCAGTCTTAAAGGAACGTGCAATGGCCTAAACCTCACAACCATCAAACAGCTCAAAAAGAAGAGCCGTCGTTGCAAAACACTGACCTGCTGAAAAGTTAGGGTACCTAAACCCTGAACCTGGGCCCTAAATCCTAAACCCTGAACCTTAAACTTTAAATACCCTAAACTCTAAACCCTAAAACCTTCGCACCGAGTCTCCAAAATCTGCGTCGCCAGGAGGCTTGCGACGCCGAGGGACTTCGAGCCTTGTGGGGTTTGGGGTGAAGGGTCTTGGGTCTAGGGCTCGGTGTAGGATTTAGAGTTTAAGGGCTTAGGGTTTAAGCTTTTTTTTTTGAACTCCTTTTTCCGCCTGCTCGATCCTCCCAAGCTGGGTTTAGGGCTTAGGCTCTTCCTGAACCCCACGTAGCCTACCTTTTTTAGGGACTTATATAAAGAAATCTTCTTAAGGAGCCCTAAAAAGGTAGGTTCCTTAGGGTCCAGGTCCTAAACCCTAAACCCTAAACCCTAAACCCTAAACCGTTTGGGGCTCAGGGTTTAGGGTGCCGGGCTTGGGGATTGTTTGGCCTCGGCCTGCTTGTTGAGCATCCTAAGGAACTAAAGGTTAGGGGGGTTCCTTTAAGGGGATCTATAAGGGGTCCTTTTAAGGGATCTATAGGGGTTTAGGGTTCCTTTAAAGGCTTAATGTTGGGGAGTGTACTTGGAGGGTCGGGGGACTTAGTAAGGGCTCCTTTAAAGGGGATTCTAAGGGTTCCTTTAAAGGGCTCTATAAGGGTAGTATAGGGTTTAGGGGTTTAGGGACTTAGTAAGTAGGTAGTAAGTAGACTTATAAGTACCCTAAAAGGGACCCTAATTGGGGTTATGGTACTTACAAGTCCTTAAAATAACTAGTTACTAAGTCCCCGACCCTCCAAGTACTGGGTTATAGGAGAAGCCATAAAGTTGGAACATTCTAACCCTCGTGCCCCTAAGGGAAAGCATAAGGGATCCTCGCACAAATCATCCTAAACTCATGTTACAACTTTCAAAGGCTTGCTGTGTAGTACCCCAAAAAGCTAAAGGTTCCCTACTCTATGACAAGGTAGGGCTTGGGTTTTAGGGTTTAGGGTTGAGGGCTTGGGGCTTACGGTTTTTGGGGCGTTGCCAAGGATTTTAAAGAACCTTGGTGTCTCGCAGGAGCTAGGGTAGAGGGAGATTGGGTTCTAAGGCTCTCGGAGTCTTGAACTTTAGGGTTTGGGGTCTAGGTTTAGGGTTTAGGCTGTTTTGGGGTGTCGGGGCTTCAAGTTTAGGAGTGGCAACTCAACATGGGGCAATGTCACTCTACAGCGAACAACATCCACGGAGCAGATACATCTGGGTGGTTGTCAACTGGGTCCCTATTATAATACGGCACCTATTACTTAGGCTACCCCAAAACGGGCCATAATTTTGACAACTACCCATCTGAGCCACTGTCATCTTGACTAATAAGCGCAGTAGGACGTGGCTCTATCATAAGGGCACCAAGTGAATGCCTCGCCTCCTCCTTCGTGTAAGTGATACGATGGCCTGGTTTGGGCTAGCCGAGCAGGTTTACCTTCGAGCTCTGCATGGCTAAACCCGATGCCAAAGCCCAGAAAACGTTAAACCACACAAGCTCTAGCCTTGTACCCCAAAACCCTGAAGCCCGATGCCCCGCGGGCACTAAGCCCCCATATTCAAGCCTCATGTCTCGAATCTGAAATACATGACGCAGCAGTGTCGCAATTCTTCTCCAATCCGAGATGCTCAGTGAAAGGGGTTTAGGGCGGTTAGGGTTTTTGAGGTTTATAGGGCTTGGGCCTGTTGACAACCAAGCCCACGACGAGGGCGGTTTCGAGCCTAGGGGACCGTAAATTCACGGACCGCTGTCTCAAACTCTGCACTCGCCCCAACCCTAAACCCTAAACCCTAAACCCTAAACCCAACCCAGGTGAACCACGACAAACACCCTAAGCCCTAAACGCTGAACCCCAAACCACAAGAAACCCTGAACCTGCCCCGGGAATCCAATAAATCAAAAACTTATTATTGTGCTTGCTCTAAGTTTCATGCTTTTTCTTCCGAAGAAGTGCAGTGTAAAATGGTTGGTTCACACTGTCGATCAAACGATGTTTGCGCTTTTTCCAGCTTGTCTTTTTAATGACTTTTTGGCTAGACGGAAACTGCGATTTCGCAAATACATTCCAAGACATCGAGGGCTCTAAGCAATTCGTAGGCTGCCATGGCACTCTTGCGAAGCCTCTTGTTGCGCCCTTTCATCAACCGAAAAAAGGCTGACTTTCACCCAAAACGGCATCTTGGTAGTTGGATGCCCGGCCAGCCGGGGGGTGCGTTTGTTTTATTGCTGCCGGTGCGTGGCGGTTCCGGAGCAGGGCTCCACCCACTGCTCCACTTTCCACTGCGGTGGTCGCAGCACCCGTACCATCCCAGAGAGCCCAGTACCCCTTAATTAAGGAGTAGACCATAAATTAAAAGAAGGCGCATAATATGATTTAAGCCATATTCCTTAATTAAGGGGTATTGGGCTCTCTGGGATCGTAACCACGGCCCGGGGCAGCTGGGCCCAAGGGATCGCCCCGGTGGACCTTCGGCTACAGGCCAGAACTGAAAGATCCTCTCGTCAGCGCGGTGAGTACATTCAAGGCTTAGGGATTAGGGGTTAAACGGTTTAGGGTTTAGAGGGTTTAGGGTTGAGGGTTTGGGGTTGAGGGTTTAGGGTTGAGGGTTAAGGGTTTAGGGTTGAGGGTTGAGGGTTTAGGGTTAGGGATTAGGGTTAGGGGTTTGGGGGTGTAAGGCTTATGGCGATGATGCATTATAAAAACCATGCAGCTGTGGAAGATGACGCTGACGATGGCAAGTCTGATTCTTACTACTTGTAACGAGACGTTCCACCTTCGGCTATGCCATCCATAAACCCTAAACCCTGAATCCTAATCTCTGGTTGCTGCCGTATTCCAAACCCAGAGAGCCCAATACCCCTTCATTAAGCAAAAAATTGTAAGGGGACGCATAATATTAAAGCCGTATTCCTTAATTAAGGGGTATTGGGCTCCCTGGGAAGCTCCATCCGCCGCCCGATCCTGGAACCAAACCCAGCCGCTAAACTCCAAACTCCACGGAACCTTTCACCAAAACCCCCCACACAAAAAGAGCAAAAGCAAAAGACAACTCCAAAGTCCTCAGTGGGAAACCTATACTGAACTTTGAACCCTAGCAAAAATTACACTTTTAGCTGTTTCTTAGTGAATATAATAACAAAGATTTAAAAATATTTCTAAGTACCCCTAAGAAACACCAACATGCATTCGAGAGGCCGTCTCCGCTCCCACCTTGGCTTGGGGGGGATGAGCTTCAGCGTGTGTTACTAGGTTTAGGGTAAAGTAGCTATAGTCTCCATTGTAGTTCCTTTTTGGTTTACCCAATTTTATATTCAGGATCCTAAAGGGGACAAGAAACAGCAGTAGCACGAATCGTTACTGCGGAGGTTCGACAAGCACCAGCAGCAAGCCAGGACTAGCAGCACCCGCAATTGCAAGACAAAAGCGCTAGTCGCTGCTGTTGTCGTCCCATGACACATCCTTCTCAAGAGGATAGCATGGACGATGCATGAGCTACGATGGCCGAAGTGACAAATTAGGATATGTTGTCCGTACATACACACAGAAAGTCTGTCGCCACTATAGGGGCCGTAGTCGTTAGAATACACCTTGAATAATACAGAACCTCAAAATGGTATTGGTAATTATGTCGGCGCTCCTTCTACCTTTACGACCTCCGAAACGAAATCTCGCAGAGTGGCGGAGGGGGGACCCGGCGTCGACATGGCCCAGAGAGAGGGCCTGGCAGCACTTGGGATGGGGCCTGGTAGGGGAAATATACCTGTTTCTTCATCTGCATGGTTTAGGGTCTAGGGTTTAGGGTTTTAGGGTTTTAGGGTTTAGGCTTCATAGCCTGACCGGATTGATGCAAAGTTTCGGGGGGCATGGTTCCTAAACCCCCACAAAACCCGGCAGAACTCATCTGAGACCACTATGAAAACCCCAGTCGAACCTCAGCTTCCATCAGCAGATGTTTCAGCCCTGACCGCATGGGGAATGTATGCCAAAGACATGCAATGTCAATGCGGTCTTGGCGCTTTTTGTGCATCCAGAACTTACGGAGTACGCGGGTTTGATTTCAGCTCAATGCTTATTGAAGGCTTGGTGGCTGACAGGTTCGCATTTTACTAGTCATAAGCCTGCGACATCCGAACACCTCTAAACCCTAAACCCGTGGTCACGCTGAATAGCCGACAGGAGCATCCAAGGGCATGACTGCTCACGCGGCAGTTGCTCCCTCTGCTAGGGCTTCCGGTTTCCATTCCCCTGGCGGAAATTCAGATTCCTGAGGGCGTAGCGAATGCAGAGGTCTGACTGATTGATTAGTAAGCGGTACGGTTCGTTGTATGTGTACTATTAAGACCCCATTGAAAAATCACCAACTCTCCTGTAGTACAGCTGTCAAAACCTGAAACCCTATAGTCTTACGATCAAGGCTCCTAAAAGAAAGCACTAATCATAAGACATTAGACACCCTGTCCTAGTCGTCAAGGCCCTGTTTCCGTCCCAAAGAATCCATCCCCAGAGAGCCCAAAACCCCGTAATTGAGGAATATAGCTTAAATCATAACATAAACCCCCTCATAATTTAAGGTATATTCCTCAGCCCTATAGATTCCTTTGAAGGAACCCTAGGTCCTACCTAATTTTTCCTTACAATTTGAGGAATATTCCGGGATGATTATGGGGTATTGGGCTCTCTGGGTCACCTCACATCCCCTTGGCCCGACCTTGAGCGCCGTCCGCTGCTCCTTGACATCTGACTTCAGGTCCAGGGTCTAGGGTTCAGGGTTTAGGGTTTAGGGTTCAGGGTTCAGGGTTAAGGGTTTAGGGTTTAGGGTTGAGGGTTTAGGATTGAGGGTTTAGGATTGACGGTTTAGGATTGAGGGTTGAGGGTTTAGGGTTGAGAGTTTAGGGTTTAGGGTTGAGGGTTTAGGCCAGGGTCTAGGGCCACCAGTAGTCGGATTCTGGGTTTAGGGGTAGGGTTCAGGAGACTGAGGGTTGAGGGTTTAGGGCTGGTAAGCATAGGGTCCAGGGTCGAAGGTTTAGGGTTTAGGAGCGGGCTGGTGTTATCGGGCTTGTTCCACCTAGGACTTGACACTATTGTTGCGATGATGATGATGATGATGGTGATGATGATGATGATGATCATGATCATGATCATGATCATGATCATGATCATGATCATGATCATGATCATGATCATGATGATTAGTATTTGGCTAGTATTAGTCAGGACCTAAACCCCAAGCCCTAGACAAGGCTAGGCTGCACTGTCTTGCTTTTACTGCACGAATTCCCAATGACTCTGGTCATGACCTGTCTGTGACATCCATGGCAATGCAAAACAAAGGAACATAGCATCACATATCACATGCTCTACTACCGCTGTCTGCGGCGAAGTGCAAAAACAATATCAAGCCTCTGATCTCAAGGGGAACTTGGATCAATCAGGCATGCGGCATTTTTTAGCTTTTGTAGGTTCTATCCTGCAGGTTATGGTCGAACCGACAAGCTCCCGAACATCCCCCGGTGCAGCTCAAGTATCCACCAAAGGCATCTCGAGCACGTCCAGGAGGTACTGATAGACGATCCTTGCAGCTTGCAGTTGTGGATTCATGCATGGTTTGGGGTCTAGGGTTTAGGGCTTCAAAACTTGACACCCCAAGCCCCAATCCCAGCTACAAAACCATCAATGAAACCAAACAATCTAAACCCTGAAGCCCCACAACCCCCAAACCCTGAATATAGAAGCCCCGAAAACCTTAAACCCCAAATCCCCAAACCGTGAGCCACAAAACCCTACACCTGAGCTGTGAAACCCTCACAGGGAGCTCTAATGTGCCCGTGCCAGGAGTAAGGTCAGCATGCCCAACAACATACCATCACACAGTTCATTGCGGATGTGCTGGCACATACATGTCTGCATATATAGTCTCAAAGCCCAACACTCATGAGTAATGTCACAGCTGTGGCTAATATTATAAGGGCCTAAGCCTTTACCAAGTATGACCAATACTATCTACAATATGCCCCAAACCTTATTCTAATTATTAAGGCCCCTATACTAAATCCTTATGATTGCGCTTGTAGTAGCCCTTGTAGACCCTTTAAAGGAAACCCATTCAAAGTCTTTAGGCCCCTAAACCCCAAAACCCTAAACCCAAAACCCTGGACCTAAAAACCTAAAACCCCAAGCCAGCCCTCAACCCCAAACCCAAAACCCCTAAACCGCTAAACCCTAGGCTGACCACGAAGTCTTACTCCCCCAATAAGCCGTAGAAATAAAAGGTTAAACTTTCCGATTCCTACTAAACTGTAAGAGCCCAAAAAGTTTAAAGGTTGGTACCCAAAAACCCTAAACCCTAAACCCTAAACCCTAAACCCTAAACCCTAAACCATTGGGTATTATTGGGGATCTAGTGTTCTATACCATAAGTGTTAAGGAAGCCCACAGTGCCGGGTAAGTAAGGAAGCCTCCCTTTAAAGGCCCCGAAGTGGGGATCTAATGGATCCCTAAACCCCTATAGATCCCTTAAAAGGACACCTTATACATCCCTTTAAAGGAAGCCCTGAAGTAAACCCCAGGCTACCCACGAAGTGGTGCGAGGCATAACTATACTTACCAGAATATGCCCCTAACCCTATTCTAATTCTTAAGGCCCCTAAACCCCAAGACCCTGAATCCCTTATTTCGGAGGCCTCAAAAGGTGGCATGAAGGTAGGTGGGATATTCCCAAATAAGAGTCCTTATATAAGGGATCCTTTATCCTACCTGCCTTCATCCCACCTTTTGAGGCCTCCGATTATTTACCCCCCTGGTGCGAGGCAAGAAGCGGCATGAACTCCACTGGGATCAGCGCGACCATGTCAACGAGCCTTGCGCTCCGGTTTACAACGGAGGAAGCCTTAAGAGGAACCCAGAGAGCCCAATATCCCTTAATTAAGGAGTATACCTTAAAATATAGTAGGGTCCCTAATATAATTTAAGGAATATTCCTTAATTAAGGGATATTGGAGTCTCTGGGAAGAAGAATCCTAAGGTTTAGGGTTTAGGGTTTAGGGCCCGGGCTCAGGGTTTAGGGTTTAGGAGGGTTTAGGATTTAGGGCCATGTCTACAAGCCTGGGACTGGCGCTCCGGTCAGCAACAGAGGAACCCCAAAAAAGGGATCCTAAAAAAGGAACCTAAAAAAGGAGCCCCAAAAAGGGAACCCTAAAAAAGGAACCCTTAAAAGGAATCCTAAAGTTTAGGGTTCAAAGTTTCGGGTTTAGGGTCTGGGGCTTATGGGGTTCAGGGCTTAGGCGGCTTAGGGTTTCTATACTGAACTAAGAACCCTAGCAAAAATTAAAATTATATCTGTTTCTTAGGGAGTTTAATAACCAAAAACTAAAAAATCTAAGTACCCCTAAGGTTTAGGGCTTCGGCCCGCAGCCCTTCAAGGAACCCATGCAGGACCCAACGGTCCAACTTTCCTATCAGATATCTCCTTCTACTTGGGAGTTGCCGAAAATAGGGGACCCTAATAGTGCACCCTAAAATAGTAGGATCCTTGTTAGAGGGGCCCCAGATAAGGTACCCCCAATTTTCGAAAACTTCTATATTTAGGAACTTAAACACGTGCATGCATGCATGCATGCATGCATGCATGCAGGAAGGCACAGACGCGTGCTAATGAGCTAATGGTAATGCCGATCAATCTTGTCCGAAAGCCATCGACATCGATGACGAACTGCATCCGGATTTGGAAGTTTCAGTTCTGATTCTGCGCGTCTAGGATACATGGGAAACTCGGTGGTTTCGAGAATGCGCTCTCTCCTAGAACATAAACCCTAAACCCCTAAACCCTGAACCCAAGACCGACTGCCCTCAGAGCGCCGAAATATGCGGGAAATCTTCAAGGCCTATACCGTTGAAGCCGAACATAGGTTCGAGTTGGTATAGGGTTTAGGGTTTCGGTGCCAGGGCATGACAGTCTAACCAGATAAGAAGTAGATGGGCATAGTGTTAGTAAGTACTCAGATCGCCTCCTCTGGGAAGCCCGAGCCCCACCTACTTTCTTAAACCACGCAAAAAAAGCACGCCTGGAAAAAAAATCCAAAAGAAGGCGTCGTAGCCGACTGGGGTTACAGGGAGGAGTTGGGGCTGTCTCTGTAGCGTAGGAGGTTGGACGTCAAGTTGAAAAGCTTCGTGGTCGGGAAGTATACAAATATGCATATACAATTACTATCTATCTATACATACATGGCTTGTATCTTAGCTTATTCATACACACACTGCTTGGTGGTTGGCGTTTAGGGTGAGTACTCTCGGGCTGAGCCGCACAACGAAGCTCCAAACTCCGGAAAAACACAGCAGCCCGGAGCACTAGGGCCCCCACCCACTCCCCTAACCCTGAAACACACAACCCTAAACCTTCAAAGAGAAAACCCCAAAACCCTGATCTCCTAACCCTGAAGCACCCAAAACCCTAAACCTTAAGCCCTAAACCCTAAACCCTAAACCCCAAACCCTGAGCCCTAAACCTTAAACCCTAAACCCACCTCCCACTCGCCCTTGGCTGGCCTCTCTGCCTCTTCCCAATCGAGGCCTGCGGCCTTCACCAGGTTTAGGGCATACCTCGGAGAGAGAGCTTTCCAGACTTTAGGGTTTAGGGTTTGGGGTTTAGGGTTTGGGGTTTCGTGGTTTAGGGGTTTAGAGTGTAGGGTTTAGGGTGATTTAGGGCTGGTCTCAGTTTGGGGCGTGGGATCCTGCAGGGACGGAGACTTGGGTCTAGTATGTGATGTTTTCGTTGCAGAAGGTAGTAAAGCTCTGGTGCGCATCTTGTGGAGATTTGTCTGAGTTGTTGGGATGTACCCGAATTTTTGTGGTTTGGGGTTTAGGGATGTATTTTTGTGGTTCAGGGTGGGTTTAGGGCTTAGGTTGTAAAGTTCTTCTAGAGAAACCTTAGTTCCGAAAACGCATGGAAATCTGACACTACCTGTAGAAATCTTGTAAAGCATTTAGTAGAAAATCCGTGCCAGGCCCTTTTTGGAACCTTATCGGCATCTTGCATATCAAGAAACACCTCATGAAAGCCTTGCAGACACCCGAAACCCCGAAACCTTACAGAAACCTCATGACGGCCCTTGAAGGTCCAACGAACCCCCGGTTCGGCCCAGCCCTAACTCCCTGAGCCCTTTTAGTATTTCGGGGCTTCGGGTTTCAGAGTTAGGGTTTTAGCGGTGCACTGGTTTTGGAGTTTAAGGGTTTAGGGCTTAAGGTTAACTATCGAAGCCTAAGCCCCAAATTCTGCCCAGGATGCTCGCCCGCGGACAGACGGGGGGTGTCCACCACACGCGAGCGCGGTTGGGAGTTCATCTGCGCACCGCTGAAAGGGTTCGCTACGCTTCAGTGCAAGTTCAGGGTTTTAGGACTCTACAGCTTCTGCAACCCCAAACCCTGAACCACGGCTTTGGGTTTTGATCATCTTCTTTTCGCTCATTCAGGCTTCTGCTGCTGTGTCGAAATGCTGGGCTGTTGTTAAGGAACTGTAATTCTAAGTTACCATAATGGGGATCCATAGGTAACTTAAACTCAACCCCTTAACTAGGCCTTTCAGTAACCAGGGAGAAAAACGTATAAACCTTTACTTCATCATGGCTCCTTTCAGAAAAAAGGATTAAACCTTAAACCCTAAGCCCTTAACCCTAAACCCTAAACCCTAAACCCTTAAAGTATGGTACTCCAAAGCCCAGTTAACTATACTGAACTTAGAACCCTAGCAAAAATTAAAATTTTAGCTGTTTCTTAAGGAATATAATAACCAAAGATTAAAAATTACTTCTAAGTACCCCTAAAGGGAACTCCAGAAAGTTGGAATATGGTTTCAGGGTAGGATACCTTATAAGTTACCATAAAGGGTTTAGGATAATCATATTCCACCTTTCTGGCTTTTACCTTAAGTTAACAAGAACCCAGAAAGGATTAAACCTTAAACCCTTAAAGTATGGTACTCCAAAAACCCTAAACCCTAATCCCTAAAACCAAACCCTAAACCCTAAACCCTAAACCCTAAACCCTAAACCCTAAACCAAAGCCAAGTTAACAAGAGCCCAGACTCTGGGGCGAGGCTCTGAGCTCGAGCCGGGTTGGAGGAATCGGAGCTTCAGGGGCTTCGAGTTGAGAGTTCAGGGCCCTTCGGGTTTAGGGTTTTGAGTTCGGGTTTAGGGTTTTGAGTTAGGCTTTAGAGTTCGGGTTTAGGGTTTAGAGTTTGGGTTTAGGGTTTAGAGTTTAGGTTTAGGGTTTAGAGTTCGGGTTTAGGGTTTAGAGTTCGGGTTTAGGGTTTAGAGTTCGGGTTTAGGGTATAGAGTTCAGGGCTTTTTCGGGCAGGGAGCGGGTCAGGGTTTGTCAGAAGTGCAACGAGACTTTGCGAGACTTGGGGCATCAGGAGTGGATGTCCTTCTTCTAGGCAACTACCCATGGTCTTGATGAGAGATCCCGTGTTTCACACATTGCCACGAGCCTCCTTACAGGCGGGAGGACATCGTCCACAGCGAGATGATGATGTCGACCGCGATGATGTGACGATGAAACGACGAAGACGAGAACGACGACGACTTTGGCGATTTTCAGTATCGGCAACATTACTGCTGGAGTTGCAAGCGTCCGTCTTGCACTGATAAACTCTTGGGAAGACGTGGGCAATGAGTGCTTTCTGAGAGAAGTGTTATCACTACGATGTGGACCTGTGCCGAAAGGCCAAACAACATCCCCGAACGCCCCAAACCTTAAACCCGTGAAACTCTGAATTCTTAACCGTAAACCCTTAACCTTAAACCCTAAACTTTAAACCTTAAGCTCTAAAACATAAACCTTAACCTTACACGCGTGAAACCTTAAACCCTAAACCTCAAACCTCGCACGGCCTCTTGCTCGGCTTTCTGCGCTTCCCTCCGAATCTGTGCGGCGACCTGCAGCCAAACCGTGGGGCTTTAGGACAGTCCTCTTCCTGCGGAACGCAAGGGCCTACTTGCAGGTTCACGGGTAGTTATTATAAGTGGGGTTGTAAGTCCTATAATAGGGGTCATAACTAGTTATAACTGTAGTTATCCTACTATTTAACTAACCCTGAACCTCCAAGGAATGACTAGACAAGGCTTATCTAGAGTTTTATGAGGCTTCAGTTTAGGAGCCTTCATGAATGCAGCAAATTTTGGGGGCAGATGTTCTTACAACCTTTGGGGGACTACAAGAGAACAATTAACCCGACCCTTCAACTTTGGGGGGGGGGGCGGCGGGCACTTTAGATGACTGCAGGCTTGCGCCGCTGTTTTGTGGAATCTGATGATCAGTCTCCATAGCTGTTCTTCACATGGGATACTCACGACTCATGTTTCAGTATACCCAGCACTTTACACTATCCGACACCCTGAACTGCCCGGGCACCCCTTTTCACACGCAAACCTCGAAGCCTGGAGCAAAATTCCGAAACTCTTGCCGAATTCCTGTTACGCTCTAGCGATTTCAGGTGGTTATGAGGGGGGGTTTGAGATCCTTGCAGTAGGGATTCCTTAATATGAACCCGAGTATGAGAACCCTAATCCCTACTAAACCCCATAGGCTAAAACCCCTTTTCGCCTCCTATGACATACCAGAAACACGGAGCTGAGCTCTGAACATTGCTTCCAAAGCCGAACTCCTGTCAAGTGCTAAGGCCGCGGCCATCCGCATGTGCGCCGTGACCTTCCTGAGCACGTTTCAGCGGGATTTGAAGGAGACTTTGTTGTGAGGCTTCAGGTTCGCACCTGTGCTAGGCCTGCAACCCCAAAACCCTGTTCTAGTTATTAAGGCCCCTATACCAAATCCTTATGATAGCCCTTATAGAAGCCCTCATCTTCCCAACTTCTAAGCTCGAACCCCAGTCCTAAGCCCTGAGTTCATGCCCACCGAACCCTAAACCCTAATTCACTAAACCACTAAAATTCGTACCCTGAGCCTAAACTCCGAGAGGCAAGTTAACCAATTATATGTTAAGCATGATCCCGGTTACTTGGGGGTTACTTAAGGGTCTTATGAAGGGGTCTCAGACGCTGTTTCACCTTCTTTCAATAATTTCACAAGGTTCTTGCCGAGGGCCCGAAGAAGGGGTTCTTACGCTCAACTTCATGTTTTTGTCAAAACGAGTTCCTGTTGGGTCTTCTAGAGGGCAGAGAGTGTTAGAGGGTTTCGCGTAGGACTTTATGGAAGTGTTCGAGGAATGTGTTGGGTTTAGCTTTGGAGCTTTAGGAAAAAGGATTTAGCGTTTAGGGTCGCTGCAATGTACATATAGATAGACCAAACAAGAGAACAACCTGATGCCTGTTTCACGTGGGCCTGAGGTGTAGGCTTTGGAATGTCGAGCGCAGGATTTGACGCTCTGCATTCATGCTCTGCAGGTGCCTAAAAACAGGATATAATGTAGGGGCCTTAATAATCCCAGCAGGGTTTGGGGGTATATTATACCATATTTTAATAAGGAACCACCAAAATAGTATAGGAAATGATTAAATTCCCTATAGTAACAGCCTCGGATTGAAGTCATTACAGAGAAGTCTCAACTCTCAGGAGCGCAGTAACGTCCCAAAAAATAAACAGACACAGAGCACCCTCCACCCTCATATAGTACCCTAAATAGTCGGATCCTTATTATAAGGACCCCAAATAAGCTACCCCCAATTTTCGGAAACTCCCACGGCTAGCTACCTCTTTGTCTGCACACATGTACACATGCGTACGTGTGTGTATGCGTGTGTAATTTCATACTGGACCTGCATGTACATATGTATAAACACATGCACAGGCACATGAGCAGATAGCCAAGCAAGGAAAGGGAAGCATGAAATTGCACAAAAATAATCGAATGGACAGATACCACACACACACACACCTGCAGGCACACAGAGCACACGACATATGTGTTTATGTGTAGGCGAGTCCTACATTACACATGTACGTTGACATACACAAACCAGTGAACATGTGCGTGGTTGTCAAAATTAAGGTCCCTTTTTGGGTGATTACCCTAAATAGTATGCACCGTATTATATTAGGGACGCAACACGGGACCCTGATTTTGACAACCACCCATGTTACTCTGAAGGCCAGCCGTGTGGCGCCGTCTTCAAAGCTTTCGCCAGACGTTCCCTGGCCCGGCGTCTCGAATCCGAAGGACTTTAGGGCTGCAGGGTTTAGGGTTTAGGGTTTCGTCGCTTAATACGACTAGGAGGGGTGCTGACGGCTGTGCATGCAGCTCCCTGACTTGAACAAAATCTATTGGAACACTGGCTGCTTCACACCTTTCTAGCCCAACCACACAGAGGGTAAGTGACGATCCCCTGAACTCTAAACCCTAGAAGGGGCCCCCACCCTGTAACAGTGGTATGATAGGAATATAATAAGGCCCTAATATAATCCTTATAGGATTACAGGGTGGGGGCAGCTTCTCACCTAAACCCTAATACCCGAAATAATCTGACCCGAACCCAACACCGAACCAAACACCCCACAGACCCTAAACGTGAAACCAAACTCCGCGAGCAGCCCGTTGTCAATGCAAAGGTTGAAGCAAGTCCCCTTCCCTACTCCGCTCTACCACGAGGAGTACCACATGAACAATGCGCATGCTTAGTTCGCCTATGCTTTTGCTAAATATACCCCCCACACCCTACTCTAACTATTCAGGCTCCTTTCTTATGACCTCCAAAACCCTCAAGAAACAACTACTTTACACAGATGCCGCACCTGGTCTTGAGCCTCAGGCTCCCCTCCCTAAATTGGGGCTTAGGATCTAGAGTCAAGAGGTGGCTGCGGGTGCGGTGGGAGGCGTTGTCTCTGCTGATAGCCTGTAGGCAGTGACTCCACATGCCATGTCGGGGCAGCCCATGCTGTTACTGGGTCACGTGCTTGGCGGTGGGAGTACTGACAAGCAGCAAGTCGCGGTCCTTGGACTTGGCTTCGGGACCCAGCCGCGCGGACTCAGGGTTTAGGGTTAAGGGTGTGTATAAGTAGGCTATAAGTAGGGTAACTTTGCTTATAACTCGGGCTGCAACCTCGCCAGCATGCCAAACCCACTTTCTGACTGCAATGGCGACTGCGCCGGACGCGCTGTCCGCAGCAAACTTGTAGGATGAAAGCACACAGCAATCTCCAGCCTGGTGCGTGTAGGGTTCAGGGTTCAAGCCACTGTGCCAGTCAAACTTTCCAGGCGCCGAAACAGGCCCAAATACTCGGGTTTAGGGTTTAGGGTTTAGGGCCTTGATAGGCAGAATACGGTCTGGGGGGGTACACTGTACAACAACTGTACTAAGGAACCCTCAGACGCCAATGAGCTCTCATACCAAGAAACAGATCGAACTTCTGTTACTAACCAGTCAGGCCCATATATCACTCAACAAGCGCCCTTCTATGGGAGTTTCCAAAGACAGTAATTATGTTAGCCCTGTAAACCCATCGCAGCTCCCTGAGAAGCGCATCATTTACCCAGGTTGTAGGGCTTAGGCTTCTGAGCTTAGGCTCTCAGGGTTTAGGGCCTCGGGTTTAGCACGTTTCGGGTCTAGGGCTTAGGGTTTCGGGCTTAAGCGCTCGAGGGCGTAGGGTGCAGGGCTTGGGGCTTTGGGCTCAACTTTTTCGGGCTTAGGGCTTTGGGCTTGGGGTTTCGGGGTTTAGGCTTCAGGGCCCAAGGGCGCGCTAGGATCTCCTACATGTAAGCTGCCCCAGCTCAGGGTGCGCTTCTGCCACCCACATGCAAGTGCAGGGGGGAATGTAGGGGCCTTAATCATTAGAATAGGGTTTTGCGGCCCATTATACTTATACTATATTTTAATCAGGAACCAGCAAACTAGCATGGGAAATTAATTACTAAGGCCCTAAACCCTAAACTATTAGGAGGTGTTCGCTTCTCCTTCTCGTCCCTAAATTACCCGACAGCGACATCTCATACCACGAAGATGGCCCCAGATCCGATCGCCCTCCAAATCCAACCTGGTTTAGGGTTTAGGGTAGAAGACAGTACGGTAAAACATACAGAAAGTACCAGGATAAAGATATGTCATAATACATTCTAATGTAGTACCGTATCATGCAATACAACATGGCATGTCACCCAGCCTGGCGTCGCCTTGGTTCGTGGGAGACGGGTCCTTTCAGCGGCATTGCGGGGTGCAGCTTCTCACAGCTTTGATGTATCAGGCTATGCTATTTACATGTTTGCTGTTGTATAGTATATTGCGTTAACGTATACTAGATTGCAGTGTGGTAATATAATCATGTAACGTACTGTACAGAGGTCAGAATAATAAGTTACAACATGCCGGTACAGTCCCTCTATAACTTCATTCCCTCTATAACTTGATACGAACACCTTAACAAATGACCCTAGTGGCTCGGGATCGAGAGCTATCGGTGCAAGATCTCTCGCACTTCCCCATCAACCAAGAGGTCAACACCAATAACCTGAAACAGAAGCTTGAATTCGTGAACCCTAAAGAGCGCCTAAGGCCTGGGCGAACAAGTCCCGCGCATGTGATGACGATGAGGATGACGATGACGATGACGAGAAGGAGGAGAAGGAGAAGGAGGAGGAGAAGGAGAAGGAGAAGGAGAAGGAGAAGGAGAAGGAGAAGGAGAAGGAGAAGGAGAAGGAGAAGGAGAAGGAGAAGGAGAAGGAGAAGGAGAAGGAGGAGGAGGAGGAGGAGGAGGAGGAGGAGGATGCGGATGCGGATGCGGATGCGGATGGGGATGGGGATGGGGATGGGGATGGGGATGGGGATGGGGATGGGGATGGGGATGGGGATGGGGATGGGGATGGGGATGGGGATGGGGATGGGGATGGGGATGGGGATGGGGATGGGGATGGGGATGACGATGACGATGACGATGACGATGACGATGACGATGACGATGACGAGGAGGAGGAGGAGGAGGAGGAGGAGGAGAAGGATAAACACGAGGATGAGGATGGGGATGACGATGACGATGACGATGACGATGACGAGGAGGAGGAGGAGGAGGAGGAGGAGGAGGAGGAGGAGGAGGAGGAGGAGGAGGAGGAGGAGGAGGAGGAGGAGGATAAGGATGAGGATCAGGATGAGGATGAGGATGAGGATGAGGATGAGGATCCGGATGAGGATGAGAATGACGATGAGAATGACGATGACGATGACGAGGAGGTTGAGGAGAAAAAGGATAAGGATGAGGATGGGGATGAGGATGAGGAGAAAGGGAACGCTGACGAGAAGCACGCGGAGCAGGAGGGTGACGATAAGGATGATTGTGTTCTTGAAAACCCTGTATAATCTTTGTCGAATAAAAGCAGAAAACCTCGAAGCAAAACAAAACACAAAACCCCCCCCACCACCACCCCTCCCCCACCCCCCAGACACGCAGAAAACCCTTTGGCGAGTCTGGCCTCGGATTCCTCGGAGCTGTTCGTGGACTCCGACTCCTGGCTATACCCGATGTGTCGGACTTTCCGTTTCGGGCTTCGAAGGGGTTTAGGTGAACTGAAGGGCTTTCGGGTGAATTAGGGGGTTTCGGGTTTAAGAATTCTGAGACTCAGGGTTCTGCAGGAGACCTAAATGGTGATTGTGTCCGTGTTGAGGCCCCTGCCATGAAGCTAAGGTAGGGTTTAGGGTTTAGGGTTTAGGGTTTAGGGTTTAGGGTTTAGGGTTTAGGGTTTAGGGTTTAGGTGCCATAATAGAGCTTTGGGGCTCCTTACTGCTATAAGTACAATAAGGAACGCTGAGGAACAATATTGGTCGTTCTTAGAGTTTTTTTCCCTAAACCCTAGACCCTAAACTGTAGGGTTTTTTTCCGGTTTAGGGTTTATAGGGTTTAGGCTCCTTTGGGCTTCATGAGAAGGCTTGAAACTGCTTCCTGAACCCTAACCCTTAGATACTTACCTTAAAGGGCACCCCTTCTGAACCCTACTTCTGGCTCTCTTAAAAGGGGCCTTATTGAGAGGGTCTGTATCCCCAAGATTCCCCCTAATCCTAACTCCCATCCTTACCCTTGGATAGTAGGGAATGGAGGAATGGGGTACAATTATAACTACTATTACTACCATTCTTCCATTCCCTACTAACCAAAGGTAAGTACCCTAAACCCTGAACTAAACCCTAAATACTAAACCCTAAACAAAACCCCAAACCCTAAACCATAAACTAAACCCTAAACCATAAACTAAACCCTAAACCCCAAACCTTTTCAGCGGCCTGATCGCCCAAGTCGTCCAGGCTCTCTGGCCGCTGCCGCCCCGGGAGCGAAGGGTCATCTGCGTTTGGGGTTTAGGGTGTTTAGGGGTTTAGGCGTTTAGGGGTTTAGGGTGTTTAGGGGGTTTAGGAGGTTAGGGGTTTAGGGGTTTAGGGGTTACGTAGGTGTTTAGGGGTTAAGTTTGGGTGTAGGGTTTAAGGCTTTGGAGGTGGGGTTAAGTCTAACCGGACCTTTTTCACAGCTGCAGTCTGCGAAAGGAAGGACAGTGGGCTAGGTCGACTGGGAATTTCGGGCTTCGGATCAACTGGTGCTGCAGCTGCTAGTGCTACTGCTATGGCTACTGCTGCTGCGACGCGTGCTTATGAAACACGTCTTGGGGAGCATCTCAGGCTGCTTAGCTGTGGACAAGACAAGAAGTCCACAACATGCCTCATCCAACAGGGCTACACTTCCGATGCTGTCCATGGAAAAGCACACAGGCTCGACCCAGGTCTGCATGATTGCTACTGCTACAGCTACTGCCACTGCCACTGCTACTGCTGCTGCTGCTGCTGCTGCTGCTGCTACTAGTACTACTGCTGATACTACGACGACGACTGCTACTGCTAATTACTGCTACTACGACGACGACTTCCACTACCACTGCGGCTACGACTGCGACTACTAACTACCCTACACACTACGTACTAGTAACTACGAGCCGCTACCGCTACTACTAACTACCACTGCGCTACTACCTGCAACGACTACTTCTACTACTACTACTACTACTACTACTACTACTACTACTACTACTACAACTACAACTACAACTACAACTACTACTGCTACTACTACTACTACTACTACTACTACTACTACGACTACTACTACTACTACTACTACTACTACTACTACAATTATTATTACTACTATTACTACTACCACTACTACTACTACTACTACTACTACTACTACTACTACTACTACTACTACTACTACTACTACTACTACTACTACTACCTCATCCCCCCCTGGTGCGACGCCGGTCGCTGAGTTCGTGGATGTACAACATGTTCCATCAGAGCTGTCGCGGTCCAAGATGCGGCGTAGCAAGGACAAGGATCGTCTACACCGCTGCAGTAAATGTCAGCAGGTGGGACATAGAAAACACAGTTCGGAGTGTCCTTTCTACGATGGACCGACGACCGAGAAGCCGGAGAATGCTCATTTGGCCAAGTTTGCACCTGCTTACTTCGAGCAGAATGTGATGATGAACATGATAATGCTGGATGCTGCTGATGTGCGGTTCTTGCGCCTCTACTCGTTGTTGAACTACTGAACCACAGAGTAAGCTGTTAAAGAGCAGTGGAAAGTACCATCCCCGCTCGGTGCGATGCAAAGAAGCAACATTTCGAAAGGTTTTGGACATGGATGCTCTCCAAACCAAAACGTGCTAGACCATCGACGTCATTAGGTTTTGGACATGGATGCTCTCCAAACCAAAATGCGCTAGACCATGGACGTCATTAGGTTTTGGACATGGATGCTCTCCAAACCAAAATGCGCTAGACCATGGACGTCGTTAGGTTTTGGACATGGATGCTCTCCAAACCAAAATGCGCTAGACCATGGACGTCATTAGGTTTTGGACATGGATGCTTTCCAAACCAACGATTTGGATGAACATCATGATCAAAATGAGGCCCAAAAAACTTTGATTCTGATCGCTAGGTTTTGGGCACGAAAATCGAGACACCCAAAAACAGTAAAACATCATGAAATTCGCAAAGACAAGTGCTGTAAATATCAGCATTTTCAGGTGCGAGATTGATGAACAATGTCAGAAAATATGATAAAAATACACGAAACCAGGAACAGTTGCCACTTTCGATAACTGCGGAAAAAAAGTGCTGTAAAACACAGCATTTCCGACCACAGCAAGTCCCAAAAATAAGAGGTTTGGGCGTCGCACCGGGGGGGATGCCTTACTACTACTGCTACTACTACTACTACTACTACTACTACTACTACTACTACTACTACTACTACTACTACTACTACTACTACTACTACTACTACTGCTACTGCTACTGCTACTGCTACTGCTACTGCGACTGCTACTGCTACTGCTACTGCTACTGCTACTGCTACTGCTACTGCTACTGCTACTGCTACTGCTACTGCTACTGCTACTGCTACTGCTACTGCTACTACTACTACTACTACTACTACTACTACTACTACTACTACTTCTTCTTCTTCTGCGACGACAACCGCCACCACAGCCACAAACATCAGCCACGCGTGAAGATCCCAACCAAGCCCCACCCCACTCTCCGGCCACAAGGCTAGTGGCCCCGAGCCTGCCGGAGTCTCCTCAACTGCTTCGGCGTCAGCCTCCTGTGGGTGGGCTTTGGGGATTAGGGTTTGGGGCTTAAGGTTTAGGGTTTAGGGTTAGTTGGGGATTAGGAAGGTGAGGTGTTGACGTTTTGATGTTTTGGGCGAGGGAGCGGCTGCTGGTTTCGGGTTTTCGGGATGTTTAGGAACTTGCCGGAATTTAGAGTTCAGGGTTCTGGGTTCAAGGCTTTCGGCGTCAAAATGCAGAGGTCGATATAACATACAGGTTGATAAAAATTTGGCTTCTTTCTTGAAGCTACATGCATGAAACTTCGGAACCGCTCCCACACCCAGAGACCCGCAAGGCCTGCATGCCCTACAAAACCCCACTAGGGCCTAAAGACCCCCCCAGAAAAGCCCTCAAACCCTATGATTCCGGTTTAGGGTTAGGGTTTAGGGTTTAGGGTCTAGGGTTTAGGGTTTAGGGTTTAGGGTTTAGGGTCTAGGGTTTCGGGTTTAGGGTTTAGGGTTTAGGATTCAGCCAGAATAGCCCTTAATCCCTGTGATACAACGCAAGGAATGTGGGTTGCGAACCACCACAAGCAGGTGGGAAAAGTTTGAGGGACCCAGAAAACAGTGAACTTTCCAAAAGCTGAGCCCTGGAGCACGCAAGAAATGCCCACGAACTCTACTAGTTGCGTGAACGGCGGTCGTCTGTATACCTCAAGAAAGCTTTCAAGTCATGATTACATCACAGAATTCCTTGAAACTTGCCGACGATCACCCGCTGGTGCCCCGAAACTAGCAACAAAAGCCATCGCAACCCACACACTAAACCCTAAGAGGCATCGCAACGATCCGGCCTGCTCCTGCCCGCCCTTGAGCAAGGCTCCGGCCAATGCCGCCATTCGCTTGGAAGCCATGTATGCCTGACTCGGATGGTGCAGGGTTTAGTTGAGGGTTTAGGGTTCGGAGTTGTGCATTGAAGCCCTACACCCTAAACCACCCCTAAACCCCAAACCCCTAAATTTTCGGAGTTGTACATTGAAGCTTTCCGGTTTGGGGGGGGGCTAGTCCTGGGTGTGGATGTTCGCTTTGTGTAGAGCCTCGCTTGTTCTTGGGATGTGGGGCTGCATCTTTTGAGATGCTGGGGGTTTCCGAAAATAGGGGGACCTTATTCTGGGGTCCTTATAATAAGGATCCTACTATTTAGGGTACTTTATTAGGGTCCCCTATTTTCGGAAACCCCCATGGTGGGGGTTTGGTGAAGGAGTTTCGACAAGTCTTGAACTGACCGATTACAACGCGCGCAGAGACTCGAGAACACTCTAATACCTACACCCCTACACCCCTAAACCCCTACACCCCTCAACCTCCAAACCCATAAACCACTAAGCCCATAAACCCCTAAACCCCTAAACCCTAAATCCTCAATCGAGCCCAGGTTGCCATGACAACAGCAAGAGAGCGAAGACGAAGTAGACTCTAAGGCGCTGAAGGCTTAAACCCTAAACCCTACCGCCACAACTTCAAAACCCGATCCCCTGAACCGTAGAAGTGGCCGGCACCCTAAACTCTAGTTTAGGGTTTAGGGGTTTAGGGGTTTAGGGTTTAGGGGTTTAGGGTTTAGGGGTTCAGGGTTTAGGGTTCAGGGGTTTAGGGCTTAGGGTTTAGGGTCTCTAAAGCCTAAGAGTGTCTCAAAGTTCACCAAACCTGAGATAAACCCTGTTTTCAAGAACTGGGTTGTAGTTTTGGGGCTCTGAAAAGTATTCATGAACAGGCATCTCTATAGGAACCATAAGGGAAATTCAAAAGTTTTCCCCGATTGCCACCTAGAGAAACACTGACGACCGATAGAGTCCAGCGCCCAAGGCTTTTCCTGGGGGTTTTTACTTGGAGGGTCGGGGGACTTAGTAAGTAGGTAGTAAGTAGACTTATAAGTACCCTAAAAGGGACCCTTTTTGGGGTTATGGTACTTATAAGTCCTTAAAATAACCAGATACTAAGTCCCCCGACCCTCCAAGTAAGATCCCAGAGTGTCAGATCTAAACAGAGAGCCCAATACCCCTTAATTCAGGAATAGACCTGAACTTATAAGGGTCGCCATATTATGACTTAAGATATATGCCTTAATTTAGGGGTATTGGGCTCTCTGGGTAGAGGTTCGACTGCGGGTTCACTTGTCTTCTGTGTGTTGAGGCCCCTGTCTGCTTCAAGGTAAGGGTTTTGTGCCTCGGGTGTCGGGCTTAGGGGTTTGCGGTAAATTTTTTGCGTTTAGCAAGGCAGCCAGAGCCGCAGCATCCAAAACCTCCTATTTATGCAACAAGGGACCCTGAATAGGGTTCGAGGCATGGCTGATCGCAGAACATGCACCCTAAGCCTCCCCAAGCCCTAAATGCTGAGCCATAAGCATTGAAACTCTTATACAAGCCCATATGACCCGTATGAAACCAACCTGTACGCAAGTATACCACGGTTACAACACCATACAGTATCCTGTATAGCTAACCTTGATTCATGGAACCCTTACAAACAACAATACAAGCAACTCTGGAAGCCTTCTAACAACAACCCTATAAGAACCCTTGTAAACCAAGTCCTAACCCCATCATAAAACTTTTCTCAGCCAGTTAAACTAATCCAAAACAAACTACAAACCATGAACGGCCCCTGCACGTCGACCGCGAAGTTCATCCTCGATGTTTCGTGCTGCGAGGTATAAGGATGTGCATGGATCGCGAGCACAGCGAATGCATGCCATGCTGATCGACATTGCAACGGGAGCATACGTCTTTGATTTTTCCCACGTAGCACCTAAGTCGAGATCATACCGAGGACCAGTACTCAGGTTGGGCCTTGAAGGTTTCGCCTCCTGCAGGATCTGTTCCTCGGTCTTAACACCCTTCTGGAGCTCCTCTGCCCAATCCGACACTGTCTTTTCAAACTTCTCCTTGAGCTGCAGCAGCTGCTTCGGCTTGCATCCGGGGAGCTTCTTCATCAGAGCAGTGGAATGGCCTTGCTAAACCCCGAACCCTAAACCCCTCAACCCTAAACCCACCCCCTAAACCCTAAACCGTGAACTCTAAACTCTAAACCCCAAGCCTAAACCAAAATACCGTAAGCCCTAAACTCTAAACTCTAGCCCTAAACCCTAAACCCAAAGCCCTAAACCCCTAAACCCCTGAACTCCTACCCCTTTTTTTTTTTTTTACTACCTTAACTTGCAGCACAAGCAACAAGTCGTTGGCGCTAACCTACTTCCTGCTAATTTACTACGGTCCCGGCGTCACTGTTGCAATGAATGTTCATAAACACTGATTTTACACTTCTTTGATTCCTATATAAGGCTTTCACACTGAGTTACTTCACACAGAGAGAACTTCACACTGAGCTTCACACTGAGCTTCACACTGAGTTTCTTCACATAGAGACTTCACATCGAGCTGCTTCACAACGATTTGTTTATAATAGCTGAGACCAACCATCTAAATCCCTAAACCCTAAACTCCTAAACCCTAATCCCCTAAACCCCTAAACTCCTAAACCCAATAAACACCCTAAATTTCGACACCCCTGAACTCTAAACTCTCAACCCTGGAGCCCCATGGCCTGGACCCTGGTCTTCACCTGCCATCGGCGGCTGAGCTTAGCATAGGATTATCATAGGATTAGAATAGGGTTCAGGGTATAGGGCTTGGGGTTTAGGGAATAGGACTTAGGGTTTATAGAGTTTAGGGTATACTGCTTAGGGCTTAGGGTTTAGGGCTTAGGGTTTATGGCTTAGGGCTGAAAGTTTGAGTTTAAGTTTAAGGGTCTTCTCGGCTTCTTTATGCTTCTCACCAGGGTTTAGCGTGTCTGTTGTAACCCTTTACAAGTTTGCTTACAGGATTTTGCACGGTTGTACAGGAGTTTTGTAGGAAGTTTGTGCGGGCTTGCGGATGTTTCAGGTTTTGTGTTCCCAGAGAGCCCAATACCCCTTAATTCAGGGATATAGCTTAAATCATATTATGAACCCCCTTGTAATTTAAGGTAGATTCCTTAATTAAGAGGTACTGGGCTCTCTGGGTTTAGCGGCCTGAATACTTCAACTGCCATGTTCGAGGCTTCTTTGCTGTTCAGCTGAGTGAACAATCGTGAAACGGCCTTTGAGACCTCTCGAAGGCAGTTTAGGGTTTAGGTTCTGGGGAGTCTTGAAATTGGAGAAAGAAGAAGGATCCGATTTTTGGAGGTCGACAATGAAGCGAGTCAAACTCTGATGCTGCCATATTTGGTCCTGAATTTAGGGTTTGGGGTCTGGGGTGTAGGAATTTGCAGACGCCCTTAGAGTGAATGCTCGGAAGAATCTGACCCCCCGCCTTTGGGGACCCTGGACCCAAAGAAATTCTAAAGAAGCCCTACAGTAGAAGCCCGAAAAGTTGGAAACCCAACCGCCTCGATCCTTAAGAGATCTTAAGAGGAATTTAGAGGGAATCCCGGCACTATTTGGCCTTAGTCCGGTTTCCAACTTTATGGGGTTGACTGTAGACCGTTTGCCCCCCGTGCAAACCTCGAGAACCTGGAACCGCCAAGTGTAGCACCCCAAACAAAGGTCAGAAATTGAGGTGAGAACTTTCCCTGTCGTCTGTCTTAACATACTAGAACCCACCGTTTTGTAGGGTCCAAAACTACCAACCATTCCACAATAAGTTGCCTGAATAGGGTTTTGGGGCCCATCATACTGTATTCATAATAAGGAACCCCCAAAATAGTATCGGCAACTATTGGGGCCCCTACACTCCCTTAAGGAAGGGTTCTAGTTGAGACCCGCAGTCGATACTCCCCAAAAAGTCTCGGAAAAGTCGGTGTGCAAACCATCCTGGATTACTCATCCTAAACCCTAAACCCTAGACCCCTAAATCCTAAACCCTCAACCCTAAACCCCTAAACCCTAAACCCTAACCTCATCCCAACAAGGCGGCTGGATCCAGAAGCTCAAGCTTCAATTTATATAAGACGTGCAGAGTTCTCTGAATTAGGGTCTAGGGTTTAAGGTTTAGGGTTTAGGGCAGGAGCCTTGTCACAAGGGCGCCGCGATAGATTGGGAGCTCTGGAAAGGTGAGTCCCGGGATGAGGGCGTGCATGGGATTGAATTCGCGTTCAGGGTTTCGGTGATTCGCTCTCTGTTTCACGGTGTCAGGTACGGCTACATGGGCACCGACCCTAAACCCTAAACCCTAAACCGCTTAAAGGCTTTCGGAGCTACACTAGAGATGCAGCGATGCAGGGCATAGGGTTTGAAAGCTCTCTCAGGTGTAGGATTCAGGGTGTGGGATTTAGGGTATAAGGTTAAGGGTTTAGGGTTCAGGGTTTCGGGGTAGGATTTAGGATGTGAGATGGCATCAGGTTGAGGGTGGGGCTTCCGTTGCAAGGTGTCGAAGCATAGCTGGTATATCTCGCTGGTAACATCTTGCTTGTCCAGTATCGTAGGGGAACTAAAGGTTAGCCTTTGGGATTATATTAATGGAGATTACAGTACCCCAAAAAGGTCAAGGGTTTAAGTTAAAGGTAACCTACTCTACTACATCTACTACAGAAGCATCTAGAGGGAACAAGCTGCTCCTAGGTCCTGGGTCCATAGCCGCGACGTTCACAAAGAAACACAACTTTTAGGAGTGTGAGGTCACAACTGGTCGGGCCAGGGTAAGTGTACATCAGTATCTGTGGAGTGAGACTGAGGGGAAAAAACCGTGTTCTTTGAGGCACGTGGATTAAAAAAACCCCGAGAGAACAATTCATCCTCATCGTCAGCAGATCCTGGCAATTGACCAAATCGAATGGTCTCGTAGCCAGCATTGTCGAATCGTCGCTCGGCGATTGCCGTAGCGCTCATTCGATTGTATGTCTTCACTGCTCTCAACCACCTTGAAGTAGTTGTAGCCCGGAACTCAAGGTAATCCGAATTGGAAAACATGAATGTGTCTCGAGCTGTGAGCAGATGTGGTAAGTCGTTGCCAAGATTGCAAGAGCCATCTGTGTACTCCAACCTCGCAAGGGAATACATGGCTGCTGCACTCATCGGAGCTGCAAATGAGCGGTCCGCGAAGAATTCAACAACGGGACCAGCGTCTAGCAGGCGATTGCGGCCGACGTCGAAACGCAAGGAAATCAAGGTGCTTGGATCAAAACCTGTCCTCGCGTCTTTCGCCAGTGAGCGTTCGATCACTCACAAGCTTGTCTCTGATGAGATCCACTGCTGGTTCTTGGAACAATCCCAACTGATAGTAATAGTCAGGAGACTGGCATCTCTGCAACCAAGTAGTCCAATCTGGTCGGGCCGCAGGAGCGTGACCCTCTGTGCTGCATCGCCTTCAGTGCTTGGCAGCGCCTCTTTGCGAAAAAATCCGCATGTAGTCGCAAGGCTTGTCTGTAGGCCTGCGCCACATGCCCGAGATGTCCCAAGATTTCCATGCCACCTGCGATCATTGCAGGCCTGAAGATTTGATGCTCAACAAAAACTTGGAGGTTCATGGTTACTTATAAGTCGGGTTATAAGTAACCGTACTTCTAACAACTACCCATGAACCTCCAAGTAACTCTTTAATAATTTAATCTACCCGACGTCATACTCTGCAACCCCCACAGTCAATCTTACAGGGCACCGAACCAGGGCACCGAACATTAAGGTATACACAAACTCGGATCTGCTAATTACGCGGTGCGGCTGCGCTGATGGGCAGAAAAAGGAACCAACATTGAGGAAAACCCATATGTCCCGAATTCTCGAGCACGTTGACTCCACAAACCTCAAGCCCTAAACCCTCAACCCTAAATGCTAAGTCCACAACCAAATACCCTTCCAAGGCTACCCTTAACCCTAAACCGCAAGTGGCTGAGCCCAAAACCCCTACAACTACCTTATACCTTAAACAGGCCAGAAACGCGGATGCGGACTTCTTCGGCGTCTTTTGCGCCTCTTCCTCGATTGACTGCCTTGGCGAGGTCTGCTTTTGTAGGATGGATCGTTTATTACACGCTTCAGGGTTTAGGGTTTTAGGGTTTCGGGCTTGGAGTTCAGCCTCGACGGTCAAAGGTTTCCATTGCCGCAAACACAAGCCTGAACCGCGAAGGGCTGGGCTGTTTGATTTTCAGGGAGAATACATGCCCAAAGCCCTACCACTCCACACCCCGAAACCGTAGATACCTGTAGCCTCTATCCCAGAAACTGAAGCCTTTTCAGCCTGAGCCTGAATCTCTTGAACCCTGGAACCCCTGAAGCTATCGCGTCCTGCACAATCCCAAATAGCTAAACCCCCGAAGACAACAGCTAGAACCGTGGCCCCCGCCGCTGCTCCTACCCTCCCTCCTCTGCCCCGGCCCTGTGTGGCCCTGCGTGTGTCTGCCTGCATAAAAACAAGCTTGAAGCCAAGAGAAAAACCATGGAATGAGAATAGAGCTAAGCCCCAAAAGGGATAGCTTGGGTTGGTTTGGCAAAGAAGAAAAGCCCGCCGCAATCGGGCTCCAGCGGCAAATCGTCATACTACGATGCCCTCTAAGCTCTCACTGTCGCAAGATAGCTTCGCTTTTGCGCCACTCTATGGCAAACCTTAAACCCCAAACCCGAAACCCCAAACACTCGACCCTCAACCCTCAAAGCTCTACCTTGGGCTCCCGCATGTCGACGCCCCCTGTCGGCGTTGCCAGCGCCATGGCACCTCGCAGAATTCTCCAGTGGCTAGGCAGGAAGAGAAAGGTCGGGAGTTAAGGGGCTAGGCTAGATTTGCGCGTTTCATGATTTCAAGGATCAAGGGCGTGTATTGAGGCTTTAGGCCCAGGGGTTTAGGGTGCCTCGCTCCGCTCTTTGCCAAGCACTTAGGTGCCTTCCTCTTTTGTCGCTCCGAGCGCAGAAGTTCAACCCAAAAGGGGAGGGAACGCTGGCCGTCCTCCTTGTTCCTATATCAAAAGAAAGAAGCCACCATGAAGATGAGTATAGTGGCTGCTCCGCACTACAGTGCCCTTCTTGCAGAGTCTAGCAAGTTAGAGCAGCCCAAGAATGACGCGGTGGTGCAGTCAATCATAGCTTTTGAGGCTGACGATAGGAGCGGTGAATAACAAAAAGAGGCGTGATGGAGGCACGACAGAATAAGATGAGCACAGCGGTCTGCTAGGTCACCAGATGATGTGAAGATGCTCGTGCTGTCTGCCATGAAGTCTGATGGCCCTGGCCTTGCGTTGGCGAAAATATCTTCTGTTCATGATATTCGGGGTAGTCGCTGTCGCGATCGGCTAAAGAATAATCTTCGGTACCAAGTAGGCTAGCCATGAAAAAAACAATGTTGGCATAGCTTTCTGCAAACATAGGCTATACGTCTTTGCAAGACTCACACTGCTCAGCTGGTACGAGGTTCAGAAGAAGTTTGATAACACGCTTCAGTCCGAGTCCTACACCCTACTTTGCAGTGACTGTGACCCACAGCGCCAAGCCCTGAACCCCTGGGAACCCAGCCCAAGCCTGAACCTCTCAGACCTTAATCCGACTCTAAGCCTCAGTGGGAAACCCCAACTTTAAGATCTAAGCACACACAGTAAGTCCAAGTGGCGTCCCAAAGACAACTCCCACCAACTTGAAGCCTAAAGGGGCCTAAAGCCTACACATCAAGTTCTGAAGCGCCCTGTAAGTAGACTCACCCGAGAGGCCAACACCCCGAGCCCCCAAATCCCAAGCAGCCTAAACCCTGTCAAACCTCCAGACCCCAAAATCCCAAACCCTGAACCCAAAATCCTAAACCCTAAACCCTAATCCCTAAGCCCTAAACCCTGAACCCCTAAACCCCTAAACCCCTAAACCCCTAAACCCCTAAACCTCTAAACTCCTAAACCCCTAAACCCCTAAACCCTAAACCCTAAAGCTCCAAAGCTGAAAACCCCGAAAACCTCCGCCACTCGAAACCCTCAACCAGAAACCCCGAACGGCTGCGTGGGAGGTTCCGAAAAGTAGGGGGTACCTTATTTGGGGATCCGAAAATAAGGATCCTACCATTTAGGGTCCTATATTAGAGCGATATAGGGGCTGGAAGCTCCGCTAGCGGCACCTCCTGCTGCCATGGGCGATAGAGGATTTGCCTGGCGATGCTTGGGCGCTGAGCCCTAAACCCGAAACCCTAAACCCCAAAACGCCTGAACCCCCAAACTCCTAACCCCAAAACACGCAAACCCTAAATTGTCCTGGGGTTAAACTTAGGTAGTTTTCTGGGTTTTGAGGGCGTTGGGCTTACGGCAAAGGGCGAAAGAAGGCTTAGGGTATATGGATTTGGGCTGCGTGTTCAAGTGTTCGCGGTTGTGGTTCAAGCTTTAGGGTTTAGGGTGTAGGGGATGCCTTGCACAGGGTTTGTATTGACGGCACTGCTTTTCTGGAAAACAGCCTTGTAAGGGTCCAGATACATACGGCTTAGAGTTCGTGAGCTTCGGAACTTCAGGTTTTGGGGATTACTAAAACCCTAAACCCTAAAGAGACAACCTAATACTAATATGGGGCTCATTATACTGTAATTATAATACCTAAACCCTAAAATTATAATACCTAAACCCTAAAATTATAATACCTAAACCCTAAGCCCTAAACTTGACAAAAACAGCGCTGTGTCGGCTCAAGGTCACCTGCTCGGCAACCGCCTTGTGCGTAGTTGTCAAAATTAAGGTCCCTTTTTAGGGTTCCTTAAGGGTTCCTTTGAGAGATCTATATGGGTTCTATAAAGGGCTTAGGGTTTACACCTTAAGTGGGTAGTTGTCAACATGATGGTCCCTTTTTGGGCACCCTAAATATTACGTGCCGTACTATATTAAGGACCCAAAAAAGGACCCTAATTTTGCTCCAAGAAGATTGGGCACGTGGCCTTCGTCGTTGGCTAGGTCATGGTTGGGATAGTATTGAAATCTACATGTTACCCCTAAACCCTAAACCCTAAACCTTTAACCCTAAACCCTAAAGCCTAAACCTTATTGGTTTTAAGTACCCATGAAAACGTAAACTGTTACCCAGCTATGACAAAGATTGGGCCGGCAACTCTCTACCGACGGCTGAACGAAACGAGTGGGCAAACCGTTTTGGGAGTTTCCAGAATAGTTTAGGGTTTAGAGTCTAAGGTTTGGGGTTTAGCCGGTAGGGCTTGTGGTTTAGGGTTTCTGGCTTCGAGTTTTGGCCTTAGGGCATAGGGTTTAGGGTCTTGGAATTCTTGATGTGCACTTGAGCTTACACCGGCTTGGGTTGCGCTCTCACTGCCGCTCTTATGAATCCAGCACCAACCCAGAGACTCCAATATCCCTTAATTAAGGAGTATTCCAGAAATCATATTAGGGATCCTACGATAATTTAAGGAAAATTCCTTAATTAAGGGATATTGGAGTCTCTGGGAACCACTAACCCCGAAACGGTCAATGCTTAACCCTGAACCCTAGATCCGGCCCTCAGGTATTGCAGGAAGACATCAAAGCACAATAGCTCATCGTCAAATGACCTGCGGCATAAACCCTGACCATTGATCCTGAGCCCTAAACCCTACATCCTAAATCCTAAACCCTAGATCCTAAACCCTAAACCCTAAATCCTAAACCCTGAATCCTAACACAGCGCCTCGGAACCGTGGCCTGCGAGGGATAGACCCGCTGGTGGGCCACCGCGCAGGGTGGAGCCTTCGTCCCCAGAGACTCCAACATCCCTTAATTAAGGAATATTGTATAATATACCTTAAACCATTTATGGATGCTACTATAGTTTTTAAAGGGTATATATCCCTTAATTCAGGAAATACCTTAAATCATTTTATGGATGCAGTTTAAAGGTATACATTCCTTAATCAAGGGACATTGGAGTCTCCAGGTCTCACGGTGGGGTTCAGGGGGGCTGGGGGTTACACTCTGGATTTCTGGGGCATTGGGATGTAGGGCTTGTGTGAGGTTAAGGCTTTACCCAGAGAGCCCAATACCCCTTAGTTAAGGAATATACCTGAAACTATAAGGGAATTCATATTAAATTATGATTAAAGCTATATGTCTTAATTAACGGGTATTGGGCTTTCTAGGCACGGCGAGTAGGATTTACAGGCATTGGGGTTTACGGCTTGGGGCTTTGGTCGGTTCGTGAGTTTTGCGGGTCGTTGGAGGGTTGTCTGCGGCTTTGTCACTGGTTGGAGCTTTGGGACGTGGTATGCCAAGGGGGTTGATTTCGCCTTCGGTCGTACTTAAACCTTGTAAATTCCTACAGATCCCTTACAGATCCCCATAGATCCTTATAAGTTCCCATACATCCTTTTAAGTCCCCATAGATCCTTATAAGTCCCCAACCATCCTTGTAAGTCCCCATAGATCCTACACCCTAAAACCTACACCCCCTATTCATCCCTCTAGGCTACTTGCTGCCCGGGAGGCGCGCATCGTGGCGTAGAGATCCCCGGACCGGATCCTCAGAAATGCAAGGCCAAACAAACTCCCAAAATACTCCAAACCCTACATCCTAAAGCCTTTAGGGCTTCGGGTTTGTAAACCCTGAAGCCTTTAGGGCTAATTAAGGGCTTCTAAACCCTAAACTCTAAACCCCCAAACCCAAAACCACACCAAAAAAACTAAACCCTAAACCTTTGCCTGGCATGGCAGACAGGGTCTCCGAACTCTGCAAGACAGTTGGTCGACGTAAGTGGGGCGCTAGGCATGTCATATTACGCTAGGGATCCAGGATTTACGTAGGATTTAGGGATCGCCGTCGTTAAGATTCCGGAGTACCCCAATGTCCTTCAAGTTTTCTGGGGTGTTCTTGGAACAAAACCCTAAACTCTAAACCCTAAACCCCTAAACCCTAAACCCTAAACTTGGCAGCTTGAAGGTAATCCACCGCGTCCTGCAGTGCCTTGCGTCTCGCTCTGCCTTTGATGCTTCTCATGTGGTATTTCTTGTACAATAACTTCTCAAACACTGCAATCACCAGGAGGGACACAATCTGTCCATGATCTCCATCGGCTATTAAAAGCCGTGCAGGCTTGACAGAGCCATCGGGCTTGCGGCCCATTGGTTCCAATTTGATCTTGGCCTTTGAACCTTGGATCAACCTGGCGGAGAAGTTGATTGAAAGTGTTTTCGAAACGCTTGTGTGTCCATTTCATTGACGCACACTGTGAGATGTGTCTTTTGGGTCCCTGTTACAGCAGCTCCTGTTTCTGCTGATTCAAAGCCGCCTGTTTGGAAATCCAGCTGAAAGCACTATACTATACCTTCAGGGGCCTTAATAATCAGAATAGGGTTTCATAGGGTTCCTTTAAAGGGGCTACTATAAGGGATCTATAAGGGTGCCGTAATGTAGGGGCCTTAATAACTTAGAATAGGGTTTTGGGGCCCCATATACTAGAAGTATAATAAGGAACCCCAAGAATAGCCAAATATTAGAGCCCAAAAATCTCCAACACCATAGATGCCCAAATTTCGACAGCCTTCTCGCGAGTGTGGCGGCTAGCCCTCTGGTCGAAGCCACGCCACCGGCTTCCAGATTAAGGCTCAGGCGGCGCTATGGTCTCCTTGTTCATAGCGCCAAGCTCACGCTCTGCGTTGGGAGCCAGATTCAGATGCGGCATAATGCGGCGGAGTGGACTGAAAGTCCAAACTTCAAATCGAGATGGACGTGGCTTGCAGCAGCCGCACAACCTTCTGCAGTTTCCCGTGTTCCCAGCGTTTGCCTTATGTTTGTTCATAGATGCTTCTCATCAGTGAATCTGTTCCCTTACGAGGTTTCCAACAGATTTCCTGCGACGCAGGATCTTGGCAACCAACTGCGTGCCAAAGCAACTCTGCACAGGTGTCCTCTTCCCAACGACTCTGGCTGCAAAGGCTTGCACTGCCGCAAACAGCAAATTCGGTTTGGCATATTTCCCAATCCGTTGCACCAACCAAGGCCAAGACTGGTTATCTCGAAGCAAAGCGGCACAAAAGCGTAAGGAATCACAAAGTTCAGGAATTCCAGAATAGACTCTAGACTGTGTGCTCCGGACTCTAGACAAGTTTAAGTTTTGAAGCAAATATTGGAGCCAGCTAGCAGCTGGATTCAACTAGGAAGATAGACTGTAGGTCACCAATCACCGAGCTCACATCCGGAACCCCTACTTCGAGGGTCGGGGGACTTGGTATCTGGTTATTGTAAGGACTTATAAGTACCATAACCCCAATGAGGGTCCCTTTTGGGGTACTTATAAGTCTACTTACTACCTACTTACCAAGTCCCCCGACCCTCCAAGTAAACCCTAAAACCCTCTGCCAGAGCCCCCAACTACCCTCTCACCCACGGCTCTATAAAAAGGCCCTTGGGGGGGTCCTGATAGGAGTCCCTGAGCCCGAAAGCAGGAAGACAGCAGCATGAAAACCCTAAACCCTAAACCCTCCATGAGCGAAAAACCCACCATTGCCCAGCAAATCCTTTGGCTGCCTAGGGGGTTTAGGGTTTTGGGCTTCTCAATTCAAGATGCAGGTTTTCAGTCCTTTGGCTGTTTACGGGTTCAGGGGTTCAGGATTTTGGAATTCAAGATGCCGGACTTAATTCAGGTTTGATGGGATTGCCCTCACAACAGAACCCAGTTGGCACTCTGGCTACAGCCGACGATCGGTGTCCTACACTGAAAGTGACCGAAACGTATCGGTTTAGGGTTTACTTATAACTAACCATGAACCTCCAAGTAGGCTTCGAAAAAGACGCGGGGTCTGGCAGGTAAGGCCCAGACTCGTCCCGGCCGGGCCCTGAGCTCAGAACGTACCCACACGCGCACACGCACGTATGTGTGTGTATATATATATATATATATATATATATATACATGTATGTATATAAATGTATATATATATATATATATATATATATACATACATACATACATGTATATATATATATATAGAGAGAGAGAGATCCAATTCATAGCGGTGGAAAAACAAGTCGGCGACTGCGACGATGGCTATAGCTACGACGACTCCGACGACGACTAAAGCTACAAGCACTACGACGACTACTGCTACTGCTGCTACAGTAACAACGCCAGTTAAAGTAGCCGTAATCGCGATAGCAAGAGAAATAAGTGTAGAAGGCATTCGTAAGAAAAACCAGATGACAGCATCCACAATAGCAATAAAGAGCTAGTCGTGGACATATCATATCGTGATAGAAACGAGAACCGGGAACCCTGAACCCTAAACAAGCATATGCAGCAACTGCGTGATAACCAATAAGGCGAGAGACTCCATCCGAGGAACTTGGATACTTGGAGGTTCATGGGCAGTTCTAAGTGGGGTCATAATCCCCTTAATAGAGATTATGACTTATAACTATAGTTATCCTACTTATAACTAACCATGAACCTCCAAGTAGGGTACTCTGAGTTTAGGACCTGGGGTCTAGAGTTCAAGGCTTGGGGTTAAGGGTGCATTGGGCTTTCGGGTTTAAGATTTAGGCCTCAGGCCGTTAGGGCTGAAGGGCTTTAGGAAGGCTTTTCGGGTTCCTTTAAAGGGATCTATAGGGGTTCGGATCTATAAGGGTTCCTTAAAGGGATCTAAGGGTCTTAGGGTGGAGGGCTTTGTGTTCCGATTTGGCCCAAGCCCCATCTCGGAAAAGTCGGAGCAGCGTGAACACAAAACCGTCGGATCACGATTTTGGGTTTAGGGGTTTTAGAGTTGAGGGTTTAGGGTTTAGGGATTTAAGGTTTAGGGGTTTAGAGTTCAGGATTTAGAGTTTCGGGTTTAGAGTTTAGGGATTTAGGGATCTAGGGTTTAGGGGTTTAGGGGTGAAGGGTTTAAGGGTTCAGGGGTTAAGGGGCTTCGGGGTTTTGGGTTCAAGGTCCCGCGTCTCTCTGAGGACTTCTGCGGAAGAGCGAACCTGCTGCTCATATTCAAAGGGCCAAAGGAGGGACCCTTAATGGGAACCCCTACCCTATAATGGGCCATATAATGGGTATATAATGGCTAGATTAAGGGTATATACCTAGGGGTCCTTATTAAGGGTCCCTCCTGTTGCCCTTGGACATATAGACCATCTGCACTCTCGCAGCCCCAAACTCCAAGCGTGCCGTCTGCGTAACTGATCGCCACAACATCGTCCGCAGCTTGCAAAGACACAGCGGGCTTATCCAAAGACAATCGGTCGTTGAACAAACGGCCCAGGCGGTGCTTTGGGAAGAATTGGCGTGGAATGCCTCTTGCAGTTTTCAATTGTTGTTGCTTAACATCAAGCGGTCATCCACAAACACTTTTGCAAGAATGTGATCAAGAGGAATTTCTTTCGTCCAGTCGCCAAGCATAGCAGCCGCAGCCAACATGCTGAGTGGGTCGCCTTGGGTATACCAATGTCAGCTTTGAAACAACTCTTACAAATGGACCCATTTAGGGAGGCAAACCACTAGGCAAAATAATTCCTACATGCGGCCGGGACTAAGAATACCGAGAGGATGTCGGCGGATGAATTTAGGCGGCAGTCTGAGTGAGATCTCGAAGGTCTTCCCAGGTTTAGGATGCTTTACGTAGTGTTCATGGCGTTGCAGTTTACGACGCCAACACTCTTTTGGGGCCCTTATAGAACCCTTCCCAAACCCTATTCCCGAAAGCATAACCCTAAATCAAAGGGTAACAGGAGGGACCCTTAATAAGGACCCCTAGGTATATACCCTTCATACAGCTATTATATACCCATTATATAGCCCATTAAAGGGTACATGGCCCCAGTTGCAAGGAGCCCAGAAGCACTTAAATTCCGGAATAAACCTTGAATCATGCAGGGCTGTTGTCACTGTAATTGCCATCTATAGGCCTGCAGCAGGTTCCGTAAGACTTCCGTAAATGATTTTGCAGAATACACATTCACTCACGCACGGCTTCTTTATATGACGGTTTATGACGAAGATAGTCCACATATGTCCGCACGGAACTTCAGCTTAGTACAACCCCAAACCCGGTACCCACATCTTAGACGCTTTCAAGACCGGGTCTGGGGTGCAACCAAGGAGCATGACCATGCCACTGACGCGTCCAGCCTTCAACTTGGCCAGCTGCTCCCTGAAACATCGCTTTAGGGTCGAACCCTAAGCTCCACATAAATCCGAAACTCCCCTAAACCTTAAACCCTAAACCCTAATTCAATTCCCAACATCTCAATGCCCTAAACCCTAAACCCTCTTGCGGCTTGGGGAAGGTGTCAAGACTAACAGCTTGTTGTCGGAGAAGAGGGTTTGGTTGCTGAAGGGCTGTGGGCTATACTACGTTATACTACATTATACTGCGTTATACCTTCATCTACACCAGCAAGTTTGAAACGAACTGTTGTGTACTATAACGAGTTATAACAACATACTACAGTATGCTACAAGGCCCGGGTTGGCAAGTCAGTTCCGCTAGGACATCAGGTCGTCTTGATAAGCTGCATATATGGACATAAAAAATCTACAGACGTAAATGAAGGCTGTGTCTCATTTCAATACACAACAAGTTTTCAAATCAAACAAACATAAATATTTTCATTCTCATTACATACAAAAACTGAATCATGGTACAGATGTATTACGAAGGCATGACGAACCTGCAATATATAAGCACATAAACAACTAAATCATACACGTATACACGCGTCTTTTTACATGTATAAGCTACGTGTGCACATATACAAAAATAAGTGCGTGTGCAATTATGTAGTTGCTCATGTATTGCCTTATGTGTTTGTTTGTTTGAATGTGTGTTTGTACATATGTATTGCTTCAGATGCAAACTTGCACGCAATCTTGTTGACTTGGTCTGCGGCCTTTTGGACCCATGCGTCCATCTGTCCTTCTGTCCATCTAACCAGCGCTCGAGTTGGTCGCTTATCTGTCTGCCGGGTTGAGTCATGTACTTTCACATTACAGCCAAACCCTATACTAGAATTCTAGTTCATTGTTGGGATAGGATTAAACATGTACAATGTAGATTTTTATTCCTTATTGGGTTTAAGTACTGTACCCATAAAAAATGTAAAATGTTACCCAACTACGACAAAGAATTGCTCATTCACGCTGATTCTTGTTTGGAAGCCGAAGAATGGTAAATGCAAAGCCCTAGAGGCGCCAGGACTCTACACCCTGAAACCTAAACCCAAGAACGCCAAACCCTAGGCTGCCCAAATCCAACAAGACGGAACCGCGACTTAAGAACCCAACAACCGTGAATATGAACACCCTGAACTCTGAATCCTACACCGTACAAGCTTGTGGTGTAAATAAAATCCTCCACCCCCCCCCTTCCCAACTCGCTTCGCTTGCGACGTCATCATCGACTGCAACCCACCAACCGGCGTCGAAGAAGTGCCCTGCAATTATCAGGTGCATGGTTGGGATTTCGGGTGTAGGGGTTGGGTTGAGAGTGGGAGGGCTTACTACAGACCCAGAACGTATCATGCAATGCGGGAAGCCAACGGAATGGTGCTCTTTTGTGGTTTGTGAGGGTCACGGTAGTTTGGGGTTGAGGCTTCTGGGTGGGAGTCCATACATGCCGTGAGGCACATGGCTTGAACCGTGTAAAGAACAGGGCAAATGACCAGGCACTCAGAAAGCATTAGCAAATTCCGGTCTCGCTTTCTGAGCGGTGGTTACACTTCCAAGTATGCATATGTCGGGGCCGCCAGATCTCTCATTACAACATGCAGGCCTGAACAAATAAAGCAGAGTTTTGGTGCATTTTACTCTACATTTGGGTGGTTGTCAAAATTAGGGCCCCTTTTTGGGTCCTTAATATAATACGGCACCTATTATTTCGGGTACCCAAAAATCGAACCTAATCTTGACAACCACCCATGTTGAACGAGAACAAGGAACCGAAAGGGAAGATGCTCCTGGGCATTCCGACCGCTTTATTGCAATTGCTCATGCACGCCAGTCTCCATGTGGGTAGTTGTCAAAATTATGACCCCTTTTGGTGTACCCTAAATAATAGGTGCCATATTATAATAAGGACCCAAAAGGGACCCTAATTTTGACAGCCGCCCATGTGTCCCGAAGCTACTAATAACGAATATGGGTTCCACGGGGTCCTGGGGGTGTGCAGCTGTTTTGGTTGCTTTTCGGGAAGCCTTTCAAGCTCAAGGCTCTCCATCACCCCGTGCATAAGCACAGAGCTGGAAGAACCCACATTGCGCTGCCCTGGCACACCTTCCCGCTTGGCTGCTTCCTCAGGTCTACTTGGAGGTTCATGGTTAGTTATAAGTAGGGTTATAAATAGGATAACTACAGTTATAACCCCTATTAAGGGACTTAGAGCCCCATTTATAAGTACCCATGAACCTCCAAGTAGGCTGCTGCTGCGCGGCTTGCGAAGCTGCTTCGGATCGGCCTTGCCCACCGACTCGCAGAAAGCCGCTTAGGCCCGGTTCCCCAAAGTCCTCGTGACTGATGGGAGGCCAAAAGGGGGTTTCAGATTCTTGGGGTAGGGATTCTTTAATATGAACCCTATTATGGGAACCCTAATCCCTACTAAACCCCCATAGGCTAAAACCCCTTTTGCCCTCCTATGATCGTGAGGACTAAGCTCTTTGGCGAGAGTGGTTGCACACCGTCAGATTTTGAGCGCGCTTGCTGGTGAAAAACGGCCAAGCCCTTTCCCAGAGAGCCCAAGACCCCTTAATTAAGGAATATACCTTAAATCATAGTATGCGCCCTCTTATAATTTAAGGTATATTCCTTAATTAAGGGGTATTGGGCTCTCTGGGTTTGCATGAGGAGGGCGACCAAGTCCGGCAGCTCGCGCTGCTCATCCTCCAAGCCCCCTTCTTCCTCTTCGTCTTCCTCGAACACCTCATAAGTATACTCCTCGTCCGTTTAGGATTCAGAGCTTAGGGTTTAAGGGTTTAGGGTCTAAGGGTTTGGGGTTTAGGGGTTTAGGGGTTTAGGAGCTTAGGGGTTTAGGGTATGATTAGGGTGTCGGGGTTTAGGGGTTTGGGGTTTAAACCTTTAAGGGCATACAAACCCTAAGCCCCCTGATCCTCGGCACAGGGTCGGATCTGAGCCCAGAATTTCACCCTCGAAGCCGATCCCTGCTACCCTGAGAGCCCAATGCCCCTTAACTAAGGAAGATGGCTTAAATCATCATAATATGAACCCCCTTATGATTCAAGGTATACCCCTTGGTTAAGGAATATTGCTTCAATGATATTATGAATATCCCCTTATACTTTAAGGTATATTCCTTAATTAAGGGGCAGTGGGCTCTCTGGCTACCCTGAAACTGTGTAGTTCTCCAGATTGGGGCTTCCTTTTCTTGGAGGTTCATGGGTACGAATCCTTTAAGGGATCCAGACGGGGTCTATAAGGGTAGAGGGTTTAGGGTCTACTTGGGGGTTCATGGGTTCTTATAAATGGGGTTATAAGTTCCGTAATATGCGTTATAACTATAGTTATCCTACTTATAACCCTACTTAGAAGTACCCATGACCGTCCAAGTTAGGGTCCTTTCGATTAAGGTGCCGTACTATTTTGGGGCCTACACCCTAAACCCTGAACCCACAAAGGGGCCCTAATTTGGAGAACCACCCTCTTATTTCAAGCCCAGATCCACAAATCCACCCCAAAACAAGCGACCTGCCTCCACAACCCTCAAACCTATAGACCCCAAACCCTAAACCTTAAACCCTACACTCTAAACCCAAAACCCTGAACCCCGAAAAAATCTAACCCTATAAAACCTATAAGCCCTGTAAACCCGACAAACCCTGTATAAGCCCTATAAACCATATACACCATGCAAACCCTATAAACCCTATAAACCCTATAAACGCTATAAACCCTATAAGCCCTAAACCTTAAAGCCACTCTGGACCCTAAGCCCTAGACCCTAGCCCTAGAGCCCCCAAGCCCTAAATCCCTACTTGGAGGTTCATGGCTAGTTATAAATAGGGTTATAAGTAGGATACCCATCGTTATAATCCATATTCAGGTACTAATAACCCCACTTATAACTAATATGGGGGCCTTAACTGTTAGAATAGGGTTTTGGGGCCCGTTTTACTGCCTTCAGAGTAGTATTGGTACCCTAAACCCTAAACCCTAAACCCTAAACCCTAAACCCTAAGCCCCTCTAGCACCCATGAAACTCCAAGAACCCTAAACCCTAAACCCCTTACGTCCCCGGACCTCCTCCGTGGGCGGGTTCTGTGATGCCGACGTGGGGGACGCAAGGTGGCCCTGCGAAGGAGGGTCCCTTTAAGGGCTCCTTTAAAGGAGGCTTAGGGGGTTAAGGGTTTGGGGTTTAGGGCTTCAGGGTTTTAGGGTTAAGGGCTTTTTGGGAGTTTGGGGTTTAGGCTGAAGGCTGAGGGTTCGCCAAGGTAGCTAATCCCAGAAATCGCGCTTCTAACGCCGTTTTCCTCCTCCAAGTTCCCTAGATTGATGTTTTCCTTCCCTACACGCCTGCTTACATGCTGTCGTTCCAACGTAACGATGACCTATGCCGGTGTGCGGCCCCTAAAATTTGGGGTGTTGGGGTTTAAGGCTTAGGGTTCAGAGTTTAGGGTTTAGGTTTTCGTATCTGATGGTTTAGGGCTTTAGGGCTATTTTTAAGCTGAAGATCTAGCGGTTGGGCGTTCGGCGTTTACGGTCTAATATAGGGGCCTGAATAATTACCGATTCTATTTTGGTGGTTCCTCATTTTAATTATCGTATAATGGGCCCCAAAACCCCATTCTAATATTGAGGCCCCTACATTATGGCACCGTTATAGATCCCTTATAGTAACCCCTTTAAAGGAACCCTATGAAACCCTGTTCTGATTATCAAGGCCCCTGAATTGGTCTAGTGGCTCCTGGTGCGAGATTGGGGTTATCTGCACAGGTTGGGCACGGCAGGATCCCTAAACCCCTAAAACCCCTAAACCTCTAAAGGGTCTTGGTGTGTATGGACCTTAATAATTAGAATAGGGTTCCTTGGGGTAGTCTACAAGAGCTCCAAGGGCAATCATAAGGATCTACTATAGGGGCCTCAATAAGGAGAATAGGGTTTGGGCGTTATATCTGGCCAGATAATCATGATAGGGAACCCCCAAATAGTATCGGTATAGTATCGGTAATTATTCAAGCGCCTATATTCAGCCCGTACACCCGAAACCCTCTTCTTCAGAAGCTGCGAAACGGTTTGAGCTGGGCAGGGTGTGAGCTTCCACACTGAAGGGTCCAACAATAAGTGCCGCAAAGCCCCAACGACGAACAAAATCTCACAGGCAACATGCGATCACCAAAACCTCAGAACCACGTGGACAAACACATCCAAGCCTCGCATGAAGAAGCTCGAAAACTAGGTTGATTGGATTTGATTGGCACACCAACACCGAGGGTGTTTCCCTGTCCCTAGACCTGAAACTGCAACTGCAAAGTGTAATTCCTTCAACCCGAAACCCTCAACCCAAAACCCTTTAAACCTCAACCCTCAACCCAAAGACCCAAACCCCAAGCTCTGAACCCAAAACCCTAAAACATTCAACCCGCAACTCTGAAGCTAAATCAACAAACCGCAAACCCTAAAACCCCAAACTCCAAACCCTAAAACTCTAAAACCGTCAACCCTAAACCCTCAACCCCTGACTCTAAAACCCTACAGCCTCAACCCTAAACACTAAACCCCTAAACCCCTAAACCCCTAAACCTAACTTCGAGCCCCCCAAAACTGGGAGCCCCCGTCCTGTGCAGACTCACGTCGACTCGGTGAGGCGATCCCGAAGCTGGTGGTGGGCGCGTCCTGGGGTCGAAGTGGTCGACTTGAAAGTTTAGGGCTTAGGGGGTGTAGGGGGTTTAGGGCTTGAGGCTTCAGGGGTTTAGGCCTTAGGGCTCAAGGCTTTAAGGGTTTAAGGTTTAGGGGTTTAGGGCTTTAGGGCTCAAGGCTTTAAAGGCTTAAGGTTTAGGGGTTTAGGGGTTTAGGGCTTGAGGCTTTAGGGCTTTTGTTTTAAGTTTTAAGTGCATGTTTGGGGTTTAGGGATTTAGGGGAGTAGAGTTTAAGGCTTAAGGCTTTAGTGTTTAGGGGGGTTTTGGGTTTCGGGCTTTAGGGGATTAGGGTTTAGGGTGTTGGGGCTTTTGGGGGTTTCAGGTTTCAGGGTTTTAGATAGACATGCGCCCGTCCCCCTCGACTAATGAGTTGTAGCGTGTTGGGTTTAAGCTTGAGGGTTGAGGGTTCAGGGCTTAAGGGGTTTAGGCTTTTGGGTTTAGGTTTGAAGGTTGAGGGTTCAGGATTTAAGGGTTTTTGCGTTTAGGGTTGAGGATTCAGGGTGTAGGTTGTAGGGTTGAGGATTGAGAGTTTAAGGTTTTAGGGTTTGGGGTGCAGGGTTGAAGGTTTAACTTAGAGAACCCAAAAAGGATACCAAAAAGGTTCCAACACAGGGGCCGCAATAGTTTGAATAGGTCTGTTGATGAATGTTCGGCTTCAAATCGTAAAAGGAACCCTGAATACTACCCTGAACCCTAAACCCAACAGCATTACCAATGGGTGTGTCCCGGACTACAAGGGATTGAAAGGTCACGACCTCAGACTATCGTGGGTTCCGGATTTCCTACTTGAACTTCAACAAAACTGAAATCAGACATCGCCTCAAACAAGAATGAGCTCAGCTCCTAAACTTCCGTCCACCCGATGATGCACATACATGGGTGGTTGTCAAAATTAGGGTCCCTTTTCGGGTCCCTAATATAGCACGGCACCTAATATTTCGGGTACCCAACAAGGGGCCATAATTTGGACAACCACCCACATTAAACAAAAAAACACCAACAATAAACAGTACATCTTGAACGCCAGGGAAGGTTTATCCACAACACTAAGCCGCAAGCCCTGCAGCCTACGCGAAGCCCATGCATCAACGTCGCGCCCATGGAAAACCTCGGCTAAGGGCTTACCTGAGGCAATGTTTGCTATGACTTTGCAAACCCTTCGAAACTTGAAACTCGCGACAATCATGGATCCAGTCGGAGTTCTCAACCACTCACAAGACCCGAAACTCCTCCCCGACCCAAGGGGAAAACACACACGCACACACATCCTACACTGCCCTGAAGCGGTCGGAGATACTTTCGCCGTTGGGGTGGAGGGGGCGGGAAGGGCGTGACCCAACACCTTCGAAGGCGTTGCACACCCCCTTCCCAAAAAGACTGCTGGCCACTGGCACCACCTTCACTCAACCAAGCCAACTGCCGGTACACTAGCCCAACAGTCGACAACACCGAAGAAAGAAACAGAGAGAGAGAGAGAGAGCACCGAAAGTCCAAATCACTGGCAGGGCTGATCTAGCATCACCAACCCTCCCCAAGAGAGTAGCATCACCAACCCTATTCAAGAGAGTGCATCAGAAATGTGCCTTTATGTGTATATTCACATGTATTTATGTATGTATGCATGCATGGTTGCGTGCGTGCATGCTTGCATGCATGCAAAGCTTAAACCCTAAACCCTGACAGCCAGTCCTCCGAATGCGATGCCTTAAACCCAAAACCCTGAACCCCTAAACCCTAAACCGCCTGGAACCCTACAGCCCCTTAAACCCTAAACCAAGTCCTCCGAATGCGACGCCTGAAACCCTAAATCTTAAACCCAACACCCCTAAACCCTAAACCCCAAACCCCCATAAACCCCTTAAAACCTAAACCCTCTTAAACCCTAAACCCCCTCAAACCCCTTAAACCCTAAACTCTCTTAAACCCTAAACCCCCATAAACCTCGTAAACCCTAAACCCTCTTAATCCCTAAACCCCCTTAACCCCCCTCAACCCAAAACCCTGAACCCTTAAACCCTAAACCCTACTACCACTCAAACCTGAACCCTTAAACCCTAAACTACCCTTAACCCCCCTAAACCCTAAACCCTCTTAACCCCCCTAAGCCCTAAACCCTCTTAAACCCTACTACCCAGTCCTCCGAATGCGACGCCTCCGTCCCAGCCAGGGCCTCGGCGGCCGCTGCGGCGGCCGCCGCTTGCTGGGCCTCACCCCGTCTGCTTTAGGGTTTAGGGCTTTGGGGGTTTTAGGGTTGAGGGTTTAGGGTTGTAGGATTTAGGGTTTAGGATTTGGGAGTTTAGGGTTTAGGGGTTTAGGGTTTAGGGATTGAGGAAGTTCGGGAGGTTTAGAGTTTTTGTGCTCTAGGCCTTAGGATTTTAGGGCTTGGGGTTTGGGGTTCGGGTTTAGGATGTCAGGGCTTCAGTTTAGGGTTTGGGGGGTAAGCCAACACGACGTTGCCCGATTCCCTGTCTCCGACAGGTACCAGACCAAGTGCTTCAGGCACTTCAAAGATGTCTCCGTAGGTGTGCTCATCGCAAAAGCTAAGGACTTTGTGCCGAAATGGGTATCCACCCTGTCACACTTGGAGGTTCATGGGTACTTATAAATGGGGCGATAAGTCCCTTAATAGGGGTTATAACTAGAGTTATCCTACTCATAACCCTACTTATAAGTACCCTAGCCCCTAAACCCTATAGAACCCTTAAAGGAACTCTATAGACCCTTATAACCCTACTTATAACTAGCCATGAACCTCGAAGCAGCACACTGAAGCTTTGGAACGGTCCCCTGTGCGTGGTGCCTTAGGGTTTCGGGGGTTTAGAACTTAGGGTTTAGGGTTTAGGGTTTAGGGGGTTTAGGGTTTTGGGGGGTTAGAATTTAGGGTTTAGGGGGTTTAGAATTTAGCGTTTAGGGTTTAGAATTTAGGGTTTAGGGTTTAGGACACTTCCCAGTCCTGACGAAAACCTTTGGTTTCCTCTATGTAATCTCCTTTGTACTGCGGAGCTCGTCCTACCACAAGCCCCATCCTCGGAAGTAGCCGCCGCAATGCGGAGTGCTCTTCCGCGACAATGGTAGGTCGCGAGTGAACGGGCTGGTCGTTTGACATGTAGCGAATAAACACAAAGCGAAACCCACCTTCATGTTCGAGTTTTATCAGCCGATCTGGACTTCTTTACTGCTTAGCTTTCACACACACACAGTTTATAAGGAAAATGTGACTGGAAGCCGAACTGGGCTTCTTAAGATAGTTGGGTTTGGGATTCCCTGTGATGATCACGATTTGGGGCTCTCCACTTCCTACCGCGGTTTAGCGCCTAGGGTCTGGGCATCCTACGAAGTCCTATTTGTGAAACCTTTGCGAAGACAGAGTGCATTTCACTGATTATGAATATGTTTCGAGAACGCGTGGAAGCGCAAACTCCACCAACCCTAAACCCTAAACCCTAAACACTAAACCCTAAACCCAAAACAGGCACCATGGAAACGCAGAACCTGCGAAGCCCGGGCCTCAAGAAATGGTACAGGGCTTTGGGGGCGGGGGTACAGTATGGTTTAGAAGGGGCCCCCACCCTGTAATAGTGGTATAATAGGATTATAATAGGGCCTTAATATAATCCTTACGGTCACTATTACAGGGTGGGGGCAGCTTCTAAAGTATGGTACAGGATCCTTCTATCAACCCTATGCACCACTAGTTGGTACCCAATATGTCAATCCCATGAGATCCAAAACTTGCAAAAGAACAGCAACTCCCGGATTGGTTGCAATTCCTCTTGGCTCGGGAATGAAAGCTTAGGGGCTTGCAACAAGGGCGCAAACAATTCCCAAAACCATTCTGGGTGTTCGTGATTACCTGGGCCCTAAGGAACCTACCTTTTTAGGGACTTACATAAAGAGATCAGTACCTCACTATCATCCCGATGGATGCATCACCATCGGAGACCTTTCCACGAATCCACTCACCCACAATAAAGGGTATCGCGTCCTCAAAGAAGTACCTTGGGTCTGCCTCGATCACCACCGACGTCTTGCCGCCATCAGTGGTCACACTCAATGACGGGACCTTCCGTTTGCGAGGTGCAAGTATAAGGCCCTTCCAGCACGACGGTATCACCTCCGGAAAAGGGAAGAGCGGCTCCACGGCCGGGGGCCTGAGATTGATCAGCCTGGTATACCAATCTTCATCCAACAGACCTGCATAGTCAAGCATCCACTCATTCCACTGTTCCTGTATGGACCCTTCTTGCACGTCTTCATATTGTGGAGCCACCCGACCCACAAACTGGGGAACCTGGGACTTTACAACAGGAGATCCACACACTTTACGTGCCCTGTCTATTACTTCGCACGGATGCCCGGCCTTGCACGAGGCAATCGCGCACGTCAACTGTCGGAGCCTAGAATGCTTCCTTCCAAGTGAGTATTAGTAAGCCCTAAAAAGGTAGGTTCCTTAGGGTCCAGGTATAGTTTAGAGTATAAGATTCCCCAAAAACCTAATTATTGGGCTCAGGGTCTCCTAGATCAAGCCCTTTAGGGTTGAGGGTTTAGGGTTTAGGGGTTTAGGGGTTTAGGGGTTTAGGGGTTTAGGGGTTTAGGGCTTAGGGTTTAGGGTTTAGGGTTTAAACCCCTACCTCAACATCCCTGAACCCTAAACCCGAAACCCCTAAACCCTAGAGCCAATAAACCCCTTTTGCCCTTAATCCTTCTCAGAGACCGGAAACCCTCCGGAGATCTCTGAACAGCCCCATCGGAAACTGCTGCCTTTGAAAGTTGAAAGCCTGCGGTTTAGGGTTTAGTGTTTAGGGTTTAGGGTTTAGGGGTGAAAGGTGAAAGCCCCTGTGGTTCAGGATTGATGGCATGATACGAGGGCCTGAAGCATTGGAATATTTCTTGACAGGGTTTCATGGAGCATAACTGGAACAAGGAACCCTCAGGAGTAGCACGGGCAATTATTTCCTAAGCACTAAACCCTGAGCCCCAAACCCTAAAACCAGGCTTCTATATCACGGCTCAAGGAGGATAGTTCTTTCAGGCACCGGCCACTCTTGCGGCTTCGTCCGCTGCTGCAGATGCATGGAGCCTCGGCGCAGAGGGCACTTGGTCTCTTCAGGGCCTTACCTGGAGGGTAATGGCTAGCTAAAAGTAGGGTTAGAAGTAGGGTTTTGCATTTTTTAAACCCATGTAAGGGACTTATAACCCACTTATAGCTACCCAGGAACCTCCAAGTAATGCCGGGGCCTTACAATCAGAATAGGGCTTTGGGGTATATTACACGATAGTTATGCTCGGGCTTCTACGTTTCAGGAAAGATACAAGGATGTTACAGGGTAAATTCATGGTGGCCGTAAAGAACCTTCGCTCTTGAAGGAACCCTCACTATCGCTTGTGCTCCGTTCAGGGTTTAGGAGTTAAGGGGTTAAGGGTTTAAGTGTATGTTTGCTCCTAAACCCGAAACCCTAAACCCCAAACCCTAGACCCTAAACCCTAAACCCTAAACCCGAAACCCTAAACCCTAAACCCGAAACCCTAAACCCTATACCCCCATCCATTGTGGGGGCTCACGAGGCCAGTCTGAAACGATGCGCCCCAAACGCCCCACCGCGGGAAAAATCCGACACCTTCCCTCAATCAAAGGGGAAAAGGAGGGACCCCTACTGGAGACCCCTACCCTTTCATGGGCCATATAATAGCTATATTAAGGGTATATACCTAGGGGTCCTTATTAAGGGTCCCCCCTTTTTCCCTTGGATTCAAAGGTTCTCTGAAGGGTTCCTTGAAGGTTGCCTGTGAGGCTTTGGGTTTAGGTGAGGCATCTGTCAAGGCTCTAGGAAAACTTTAGCGTTCCGGGTTCAGGATTTGGGTTTAGGGTATGGGATTAGGGTGTCGCATAGCTTTAGATTTTTGCCCCAAATGCCGTAAGCTCTGAAACCACCCCCCAAACCCAAACCCCCAATAAGTCGACAAAGGGACCCTAAACCCTAAACCCTGAAAAGCTAACGGACACAAACCTGACTCTGGAAGTCGCGGAGCGCATCCGTCACCGACGCGTGGTACTTGTGCACGTGGTTCTCCAGGCCTTTTGGCATCGTTGGAAGGGAATCCAGAGAGCCCATTACCCCTTAACTAAGGAATATAGCTTAAATCATAGTATGAACCCCCTTATGATTTAACGCATATTCCTTAATTGTGGGGTATCGGGCTCTCTGGACAACCGAGGGCGTTCCTTGTTCAACTACAGTAGGGGCTTCTCTTTAAGGGTCTTGGCTAACTACTGTTTAGGGGTCCCATGTTTTGCCGATATGGATGATAAAGAGAAGAAAAAGACGACGATGATCATGATGATGATTGTGATGAAGAGGAGGACCACGAGGAGGAGGTGGACGAGGAGGTAGGAGGAGGAGATGATGAAGATCACGGCGCTGATGAGGATAATGACAATGACGATGATGACGGTGATGACGCCGTTGCTGACAGTGACGATGGAGATGACGGCGATGACAGTGATTACAGTGAAGGCGATGATGATGACGAGGATGATGAAGATGATGGCAGTCATGCTGATGAAGACGACTGTGATGACGGTGACGATGACGACGACGATGACGATGACGATGACGATGCCTATGCCGATGCCGATGCCGATGACGACGACGATGAGGATGAGGATGAAGATGATGAGGATGATGAGGCTGATGAGGATGATGAGGATGATGGTGACGACAGTGCTGGCGCTGATGGTGACGATGAAGATGCGTAGAACGGACCCGACTCCTGCACAACCCAAACCCTAAAACCAAGCTTCGCAATCCCTGAACCCACAACCCCAAACCCTAAACCCTAAACCCTAAGCCCCAAACCCAAGACCCTAAACGCCAAACCCTAAACCCCAAACCCTAAATGATCGAATAATGGCGAGTTACGCTTCTGCCAGAACTCCACTGACTTCTTCAGCACATCGAGCTTGTCCTTCCTTGGTTTGGCGATTTTGAGCCTAGGGGTTTGGGGTTTAGGGTTTAGGGCTTTCAAGTTTTTCAACTTGGGCTGTTCCAGCTGGTGATTCTGTTGACTGTAGCCTACTGTTTTTCCCCACTCCGGTCTTAATGTTCTAAGTTTACAAATCTTACGCAGACGGACAGCAACCTGGCAAAGCCGAACTTTTGCGAATCTCACTGCATCCAGGGATCAGTTGCTGAACCGGGTCGTCTTGCTTGACTTCCTGTTTGCATCGGATTAGACGCTTCTTCAAGTGCAGCTGAACTGAAACTCAGGTACATAACATGTTGAACTCGGGGAAGCTGCTCCGAAACCCAACTTAGACTGACTTTCTGGCATGAAGATGGTGTATTGATCTGCATAGTCAGTAGTATTCCACTATGGTCCTTAGATGCCCCTCTTTACATCAAAACACCCTTAGATTCGTCGGGGCATAGACCCTAAACCCAGAACCCTTAAACCTAAACCTTTGCCCCTTGGCCTTTAACCCTGAACCCCCGAAAACCCACGTCGGCCCCGCGACTTTTGCAGAAGCAAGCAGTCGCTTGCAGGGTTCAGGGTTTGGATTCAGGGCTTAGGAGCTTATGGGGTTTAGGATGTGCTTGGGTGTCGTTCCTTTGAGGGTTCCAGCAAAGGGTTCCTACAAAGGTTTCGTGAACTGATCTACGAGAGTTGAGGGTTCCGAGTGCTATAGGGTCTAGTTTTGGGTCAAGGTTGAGGGTGTAGGATCTAGCAGTTAACCATCCCCAAGACCCGAACAGGGGTAGCAAGCAGTTCGAACCTTTAAAGAAACTCGAATCAAGTCTCGCCGCGGCCTCATGTATTGAGCCCCGAGCCGAGCTTGGGCTTTGAAGTGCATGGGTTGCAGGACTAGCGCTTAGGATGTAGCGGTCAATGGTTCAGGGTTGAGGGGCTTAGGTTGTTTGGGGGTTCAGGGTTTAGGGTTCAGGGTCGAGTAGCCCTTATAGTAAACCTACAACTGCCAATCAAGTAACACCCATAATATCCTTTTTTGGGCTTAGGCAAGGCTCTGCTTCTACCGGCCTGCTGTGCGGGTCTCACTCCTCCCATGCCACCCACATCGCTGGCTTGGAAGACCCCGGCATTGATCCTCGGTTCATTTTAGGGTTTTGGGTTTCGCCCGAGCAAGCTGTCATACCAATTGGAGGTTGATTGTCAAGTATAGGCATGAGTTTGCGCGTTGGGGCCACAACTGGCCAAAAGTCTAGTTCTACCTGCATGGCCCCTTGATCTTTACAGTAAAAAAACAAGCGTAGAGTCGAGATGACCTGAAAAATGTTCAGGGATCTGGGCTAAAAGAAAGTAGATGGAGAGTGCAGGACCATCAATTTAGGATTTACGGGCTCCTGTACTAGCAAGGTGCTACCCACGCCAAACGACCACTGCATGAACAGAGGCCATCACGGAAAACTCAATAGTTGTTGAAAAGCCTCTGCAACAACCGCGGAAACGGTTGTATACCAAGCTGAACAAGCCAAGAAGGAAGCAGAGCGAAAAGCTTGAGGACTGTTAAAGACTTACCCTCACTGTAACAGGCTCAAACTTCAGATGAACGCATAGTAAGGTTTGGGAGAAAAACAGCAGTGTAACTGTGCGGAGATGCAGTCTGCTACCAAACCCCGAAATATAGGGGCCATAATAATTAGAATAGGATTTTGGGGCCCATTATACCATAATTAAAATAAGGAAGCCCCAAAATAGATTAGGTAATTATTAAGGCCCCGAGAGTAATTCGGCCTTTACATGCTCTTGGCGTGCAAAACACACGAAACACCACACATGCGCACAAGAGCACGGGTCCTTCTGGTCCACCCACAAAACAGTAGGCCATCAAACCTGGTCTCCAACCGCACTTCGTGCCGAGAAGCAGATCTTGTATGTTGTCCTTCGGGATCATGGCCATGAGAAGCCTGGCTCGGACTTTTCGGGTTTAGGGTTCAATATGGGGGCCTTAATAACTAGAACAGGGTTTTGGGGCCCATTGTTCTTTATGATAAGGAACCCCTAAAATAGTATAGGCAATTATTAAGGCCCCTAGATTAAGGCGTTTCGGGCTGACCCTGAGTTTAGGTCTTGCTTTGGGTTTTCGCTGGAGAAGGGTTGTCTGTGGGCCAGGGTGTACGGTTTCGGCTTCTTAAAGTTTCGCCTCATACGGTTTACGAAGGCTTCTGGCTTTGTGGCTTAGGGCGGCTTACGTTCGGTGGTTCAACATATACAAGCACAGTTTAGAGAGCCGCCTGTGTCTGAGGCCCGAGGCCCAAACCTGCAACGCTGCAGCCCGAAACCCTAAAGCTGTCAAAACCCTAAATCCCTAGACCCAAAACCCTAAACCCCAAAACCCCTAAACCCCTAAACCCTAAACCCCTAAACCCCTAAACCCCTCGACCACAACCCAAAGCGCATGGCCTCTCAAGCCTTGCTAGGAGCTGGCAGCGTAAAGCCGAATCCTTCGACTCCAATGTAAGCCTTTAACACCGGGGTTTCGGGGTTTAGGGTTAGGGGTTTAGGGTTTAGACGGTTTAGAGGTTTAGGGGTTAGGGCTTTAGGCGTTTAGAGGTTTAGGGTTCGTATCACACTGCTTTGGTATCAAAGGTGTAGTATTCTAAATGGCACTTGACGTGCGAGGGCAAAGCCCTCAAGCCCTGAAGACAAAACTGCATGTCTCCAGCGAAGGCAGCACGGGGCTCTCCAGGCCTTTATGGGGCGTAGGGTCTGAGTCTCGAAGTCAGGTTTCAGGGCTTATGGCATACTGGCGCTTGTTGGGGTAGGTGGGACCCTAAACAAAACCCTAAACCGGGGGGTCCACACCATGTCTCGGGACAAAGCCCCAAGCTCAACCACGGAAAAGAGGAATTCCCAAGTACGAGCCGGCCAGGCTTCTTCTTCTTTTGGACCTCTCTGCCGCTGCTTGGAGTTACGGGTTGGGGTTCAGAAAGAACTTAGGGCTTAGAGTTTAGGGGTTTAGGGTTTAGAGGTTTGGAGTCACTTGGAGGTTCACGGGTGTTATAGGTTTGGGGTACACGTCCTCTAGCTGGGGACAAAAGTATAGTTATCCTGCTTAGAAGTCCTACTTATAGCTGACCATGAACCCCCAAGTAGTGCTTGAGGTTTAGGGCTGTGCTCTAGGGTTGACGTCGGACTTTGGATATAGGCTTAAGGCCAGACTGGGGTTAAGATGCCCGGCGCTCAGGGGCTTCTCACATGCTTGAGCTTCAGTGGTTCTAGTGGCTCTAACAACTCCATGACTCCGTATCCGTCTTGGACCCATACACTTACTTCTTCGATGCTTTCCGGGGAGGACGAGCAAAGCTTTGGCTTGCAAGAGCTTTGGCATGCGAAATTGATGGCACCCCGAACACTTTCAAGCGACGACCCAGGTCCTCAGCACCTAAGGCCTCCGCACCTGAGTTCTTCAGGCCCGCTAGAACTGCACAAGGGCAGAGGATTTCATGCAGCTACACACAAAGCTTAAAGCCAAGGGTTTCAGGGTTAAGGGGTTTAGGGTGCAAGGACTAGTTTAGGGGTTTGAGGCTTCAGGGTTTACAGTTTAGGGCTTAGGGGGATAAGCGGTTTAGGATGTAGTCCTGGGGTCTCAAAAGGACAGCACCACGCAAAGGCTCCACTCTGGTCAGTTTGGTGCGAAGCAGGGTAAGCTTACACTCATCATCAGTCCGCCCTGAACCCCTAGACCCCCCGAACCCTAAACTCCTAACCCCTAAACCTCTAATTACACCTTGCATCCCTAAACCCTAGTAGCTTCTAAGCAGAAATTTGCAACCCCTGGCCAGAGCCTCTGTCTTCAGCTGCTTCACCGCTTTCGTCAACTTGTGCATATTCTCTTTCAGCGACTGCGTGCACGCGAGGGTTGTAGGTTTTCGGGTTTAGGGTTGTAGGTTTTCGGGCTTGGGCTTGGCTTAGGGCTTAAGGGCCCTCTTCTGCCTTAAAGAGCTCAGGATCTAGGGTTCAGGGCTGAAGTCCAAATCCGGCCGGGGAGAGTTCTGGAAACAGAAATCATCTTCACTTCCATCCACCGTTTCGGTCTTGCAACATCCAGATGCCCGGGCTCAGCAGATCCAGATGCTGTGGCAGCCAGCACGAATATCATCAGGAATCCAGAATGTACATGCGGCCAACACCAGTAAACACAAAGCACCGAGTCTCCCATGTTGCGTCGTCTAGGATACCCAGTAACCTAAGAATAAAAAGGCCTCTCTTTTTGGTATTGGGTAACCTTATAAGGAACCTAGGACTACAAAAAGGGAATAAGGGTACTACTAGGCATCCTAGTCGTGGTTTTACTCCGGACATACAGACAATGGCAAAGTCTCTGGGAGAGTCTCTGAAGCTACAATGTAACAGATGTGCGTGAGGCAGGAACCAGACGATATAAGTACAAGGAAGCTGCCGCTGTCATCTTGTTTGTCTTCCGTTTCGGCACCGAAGCAGGTGCAGTCGAGGTGTTCTTTTGCAGCCTGATCACCCTGCAGCCAGCGCGACATTGTATATACAATCACGAGTATGTAGGACACCTCAAGCCCAACCACACATACATATGCATATAAATGTATATACATGTGCTTATATTTAATATACACATATGTATTTATTTATACACATGCACATATATATATATATATATATACCCTGGCCAGCATATGTACATATATGTACAGGCACTATACACACACATATATATACGTATATATATATATATATATATATATACACATATATATATATATATATATATATATACATATATATATATATATGTGTTTCACCCCTGCACGAGAATGTCCCTGGCATGCGTTGGATCAGGATTGGGACGGGGCTCTGAAGCTTCCTGTGCTGGAGAACCATCCGATCCTAAACCCTCCCGAAGCCCAAGCCACGGTGGGTTACCGTGGCCTTAATTATCATAGCATGCTGTTGGAGGGAATAATCATAGGCGTGGATATATATATATATATAAGTATGTGTATATATATATATATATATATATATGTATGTATAATATGTATATGTGTATATGTATATGGTTTTAAGGACTGCGGAACCCTGCATAAATTCCTAAGAAGACCTCCCTTTTTTGAGTATGTGACTATGAACCCCAAGCCCTAGACCCTAAACCCTTAACCCCAAAACCCCAAATCACCAAACCCTAAACCCACAACCCTAAACCACTAAACTCAAAAACCCTAAACTCCTATTCCCCTGAACCCAAAACCCTAAAATCTAAACCCTAAACCCCATAACCTAAACCCCTAAACCCCTAAACCCTTAAACCCAAAACCCAAAACCCTAAACCACCAGATCCAAAACCCTAACCCCCAAAACCCTAAACCCCTGAACCCCCAAAACCACCAAAATCCAGAAGCCCCAAAAAAACAAAACCCAAAACCCACAATAAACCCAAAACCCTTACACCCTAAACCTTAAATTTAGGCCTATACCCTGAAACCCTAAAACCCTAAACCCTCTTCTCTTGAAGCCCCTTTAGTTGGTCTCCCAGGCCTTGTGGCTGCCGAGAGCTCCGAAGAGCGAAATGGTGTTGGCCTGCATGGGGTTCGCAGGGCTTTAGGATTTATTAGGGGGGTTTGTAGGGGTTTTGCGTTTAGGGCTTTAGGGGTTTATAGAAATTGCATAGGCTTTGGGTCCGGAGATTGCTCTGGTCGGGAATCCCTCGAAGATGTGTGTGAAGAGCAAAAGGATTCCCGATCAAAAAACAATCTTTTGCTTTTGCTGCAGAAGGCCAAAGCAAGAGGACAAGGGATTCCCGGTGGGTGTTCTCTCAAGAGAAGAGGATTGCCGATCACAAATAGTTTTGGTTTTTGACCTGCCATTTTGATTTTGGAGTGCCGGGGGTTGGGCTACCTGGGCTGCTGGTGCTGGGCTGGGCTGGCTGGGCTGGCTGGGCTGCTAGATTCTCAAGGCTGGGGGCTGGGCTGGGCTGCTGGGGCTGGGTGGGGATGGGGCTGGGCTGGGGCTGGCTGGACAGTTTAATGAGAATTTGAAACTAATGAAAATGTAGTTCGAAGCGAAATCCGCACAATTTCTATTTATCCTGCTCTTGAGGGTTTAGGTTTTGTTTGTTTTTTGGCTTTTGGGTTCGCAGGGTTTTAGGATTTTGGGATTCCTTTAGAAGGCTTCTATGAGTGCTCCTTTAGTTTAGGGGTTCCTTCAAGGGATATAGGACTTAGAGTTTCAGGACTTAAGTTTAGGGTTTAGGATTTAGGATTCATGGCTTGAGGGGTTCAGGGTTTAGGGGATTAGGGGTTTAGGGTTTAGGGTGGAGGGGTTTAGCGGTCTAGGCTTTTAGGACTTAGGGTTTAGGCCGGAGGGCCCTGTTGAATTCGGGTTTAGGGTTCAGGGCTCAGGCCGAAGTGCCCTTTTGAATAAGGTTTTTGGCCTTGCTTGTTCCAGGTCTTCGTCGGGTTTAGCAAGGTTTCACGGAGCTTTGGTGTAGCATGGGACGACAGCATCGCGGCATTTACGCGGCACCACAGCTTTGAAAAACTTCGCGGAGCTTGGTGTAGCATGCGAACGACAGCATCGTGGCATATACACTGCACCACGACTTTGGCAACTTGAATCAGAACCCCGCTGAATATATGGGGGTTTCCGAAAATAGGGACCCTGATATAGTACCCTAAATAGTAGGATCCTTATTATAAGGGCCCCTAAATAAGGTACCCCTATTTTTGGAAACTCCCATATCAAGCTCCACGACTTTAGATACTTGAGGTTGCAAAGCCCCATGCCGTCAGCCCTGGAACCCAAAACTACAAAACCCCAGGTTTAGGGTTTAGGGTTTAGGGGCACACTTGCACGTCTCCAAGGCCTTGCCTCCTTCTCACCAGCAAGCAATGCTTTGCTATTCTCGAAACCGTCTCCATTCAACCCTAAACACTAAGATCCCTAATGTCGAAATCACCGAAAGCTGCCGAAAGCTGCTAAAACTAAGACTGGCACCATATCCTTAGCTTCAAAAGGACAGCCTGCCTTCTTGCCCACAGGCAGCTCATCGTCCTGCGGGCTCCAGCGGGACGGTCGGATACCTTCCCCTTACACTGAACCCTAGAAAGGCGGAGGATGTATGAAGGATGATTCCTGCCGGGATTCCCTCTCCAGGGTTTAGGGGTTTAAGGGATGGTTTATCTTAATGGCATGAGGGTCGTGAGTGTCTAACTTTCTAGCTTCTACTGAAATGGTCCTCGACAGTGGGAGTTGTGGGAGACTCCCTTGATAGACGACTGCCCAGGGTTTAGGGTTTAGGGTTGGGAGGTACAGTATTATGTGTAGAGAACAGGATCACCACCTTCTTTGATGCAGGACGCTGGTGAACTTGCCCGGGCTTAAGTTGAGAACCCAAATTTCAAACAAACACAATAAACACCTTCATTTTGGTTGTCGGTGTAAGAGGGGCTTGGAGGCATAAGGTTCGAAGTGCGCAATATAGGGGCCTGAATAATTATTAGAATAATTAAGGCTTTGGGGCATATTGGATTGTAAGTGTAGTCGGTAACCCCCACAATAGTATTGGCAATTATTTAGGCCCCTATGTTTTTCTGGAGGTTCCGAGGTACAACCCCGGAAGTTCTGGGTTACACGCGCGCTCTAAGTACAACTGGCGACACGTAAACCCTAAACCCTAAACCCGAAACCCTAAACCCGAAACCCTAGACCCGAAGCCCTAAACCCTAAAACCCTAAACCCTAAACCCTAAAACCCTAAACCCTAAACCCTAAACCCTAAAACCCTAAACCCTTTAACCCTTTAACCCTAAACCCTTTAACCCTAAAGCCCTAAAACCCTAAACCCCTAAACCCTTTAACCCTTTAACCCTTTAACCCTAAACCCTTTAACCCTAAACCCTTTAACCCTAAAGCCCTAAACCCTTTAACCTTTTAAACCCTAACCATCCTGACCCCCGAAGAATGCCATCCGAAGGCCTTCAAGCCAGGAATAACCCTAAGCCCTTAGCCCCCAATGGCCCGAACCCATGGACCCTCAAAAAGGAGTCGTAGGGGTTTAGGGTTTAGGGTTGTAGAGCCCTGTATACTATGTTGTGCTTGAACAGATTATTCTATAACGCGCCAGCGGGCCGATCGCGCGCGCGCATTACTAAAGGAATGCTGAAAACGTCGTCCCTGCCAAGTGATTCCGGTCTTGCCCGACAGCCGTGCATCCCGTCTGGAGGGTATAACATATTATACTCTACCTGAAGCAAGAGGGTCTACACTTCCCACATGGCCTCGGTTCTGCTGCGCAGGATCTGCTCAGAGTGGGCGCGGATAAGGCTGGCAAGCTTGCCTGCTTGGGGGTTTAGGATCTGCAGGCAAAGGATATGGGATTTTAAAAAGAGAGCCCTATAAGGGCCCTAAGCCCTAAACCCTAAACCTTCACCAAATCAGAATCGGTCTAAGAAGGTATGCTACGGTATAAGTATGAAGGGCACGGAGTTCAGGCTCTCGTCTTACGACGCAGGAAGGGAGTTCAGTATTTGCTGTTCCTTCATAACCCTGGGATTCAAGCTCGGAGATTTGTTAGCGTCTAGGGCTTAGGGTGTACATTGCATGGCCTTCTACAATGTCCTTGGAGCAGATACAGCACGTCGGGCTCGCTGTGCGATGCTTAGCCGAATTAACCGTAGAGGGCGAATGTGCCTCAGAAAGGGTCGAAGATTTACGAGTAGTGATTAAGCGCCAAGTTGTGCTTAGCCGGTTCTTTCCGGGTCTAAGGACGCGTTCTCAGAGGATATAAGCCCAAATCCTGAACCCTAAACCCCTAAAATCTAGACCCTTGACGCATTCTGAGCCTAAAAGGTGTAGGGAGTGATCTTTTTGCGTCGACATGAATCCCCGCTGCAGGATCAGGATTTCGGCGTTTTGGCTGATGCGGCTTAGCCCCCTTAAGCCGGAAAAACCAAGAGGTGACATTCATCCTACAGTTTAGCTGAGCATGAGCATGTGTAAAACACAACCTGCTGCCTTGAAAATAAGGTTGGTTGTCAAAATTAGGGTCCCTTTTGGGGTCCTTAATACAATACGGCACCTATCATTTAGGGTACCCAAACAGGGACCCTATTTTTTGACAACCACCCATAGAGCTTCGGAACCTTGGGGGCTGTGATCGGTTTGGGTTGCATCAGATCCGGCTACAGGTTCGCTGCTTGGCGCTCGGGACGTGAGCGCAGCGTGCAGGGACTGCTGCAATGTTACGCCCAACATCTCGCAGCGGGCTGCGTGAGAAGCTGCTGCTGCTGCTGCTGCTGCTGCTGCTCCTGCTCCTGCTGTTGCTGCTGCTCCTCCTGCTACTACTGCTTCTGCCGCTTCTAGAGCTTCTACTGCTACAACCGCTACTTCCATAAACCCTAAGCCCTTCCCCAAGCCCCAAACCCCAAACCCTGAAACGTGGCTCCTACACCCCAAACCGCAAAAAATGGCTCCTAAGCCCTAAACCCTAAGCCCCAGACACTAAACCCTAAACCGTGGCTCCCAAACCCTAAACCCCAAGGCCCCAAGCCCCAGACCCTAAACCCTAATTATAATACGGCGCCTATTATTTAGGGTACCCAAAAAGGGACCATAATGTTGACAACCACCCATGCTACTAAACTCTAAGCCGTGGCTCCTAAACCCTACGTAGCCCTGCGCCGCCTTTCGAAGGCGTCCTCGCCTGCGAAGTCTCCGGCTCGAGCTCCTGATATCCCCAGAGAGCCCAAGACCCCTTAATTCAGGAATACCTAGGGTTCCTTTAAAGGGATCCTTTAAGGGATCTATAGGGTTTAGGGTTTAGGGGATTCTAATACCCCTTAATTCAGGAATAGACCTTGAATTATAAAGAGATTCATACTATGATTTCAGCTATCTTCCTTACTTAAGGAATATACCTTAAATGATAAGGGATATGTAGGACCTAGGGTTCCTTCAAGGGATCTATAGGCTTTAGGGTTTAGGGTTAAGGAATTTACCGTAAATCATACGGGGATTCATATTATAATTTAAGCCATCTTCCTTCATTAAGGGGTACTGGGCTCTCTGGGTCCAGCTGACCCGGGCTCCCGGCCTTCAGGGATCCGAGGCATAGGGGTTCAGGCTTTAGGGCTTTAGGGGTTTAGGGGTTAAGGGGTTCAGAGGTTTAGGGTTTAGGGTTTAGGGTTTAGGGTTTAGGGGTTTAGGGTTTAGGGTTCAGAGGTTTAGGGTTCAGGGGTTTAGGGTCATGGGTTTGGGGTTTGGAGTTCAAGGGTTTAGGCTTTAGGTTTTAGGGGGGTTTGGGTTGAGGGTTCAGAGGTTTAGGGCTTGGGATCTTGGGTTTGGGCTTTGGGGTTTAAGCTTCAGGTTTTGGGATTTGGGACCCTCTGGTGTCAGACAAGTTGGGGTGGTTTCCTTCCTTCGGGTTAAGTTTCAGGAATTCCGAGAACTTCGCTTATGTGGTCACCTTCAGAATCATAACCATAATCATAAGAGCGAAAGTCATAATTATAAACACAACAATCACACTAACAGCAACAATCACCATCAGCAGACATAATAACAGCAGTTTGAATAGTCATATAACAACCAGAACAATCAAAATAATCAACATTCATGATGTAGGGCTTGGGGCGTCCCGAAGCTACCCCAAACATATCGCGCAAACTTTAAACCCTAATCCCTGCCCTCATCCCGACAGCCACGCAGACCCCAATTAGTCAGACCGTCAAAAGACAAGCAAGGACCGACAATAAGGAAGAGACTCTTCTAGGAAAGCCCTCAAAGCCTAAGCCCCAAGGGTTTCTTGATCCCTGATCCAAGTATCTCTAATTCGGTGCCCTATCTTCCCAATCCCGAAAATCCCAATCCCTTCTCATACCCAAAAAGCCTCAGAACCTTAACACAGCTTGCATGCCCCTAAGGGAACCGGGCAAGCAGCCCACACAGTACTCATCCTGCAAAGACCCGAAGCCCTTGCCTCCAAGCCGTCCACTTCGAGGTCGGAGGTGGCTAGGCGAACACGGGGAGAGCCCTGGCGTAATAAGGGTTTAGGGTTTAGGGTTTAGGGGGTAATATAAGGGCCTTCATAGTTTGAACCGGGTTTTGGGGCCCATAATACGATATTTATAAGAAGGAGCCCTCCAAATAGTATTGGTAATTATTGAGGCCACTATATTAGAAAATTTAGGGGCTTCAACGTTCCGATAAGGGCTACTATGAGTCTTCCACACAGGTTCCTGGGAGTCTCCCGGCAGGGTTCGGGGTTTAGCTTTCACGGATTTGCAGGGTTAAGGGCTTGGGCTTTAGGGGCTTCGGGTTTAGGGGTTTAGGGGTTTAGGGAGCTTTCAGGGGTTCAGGGGTTCAGGGGTTTAGGGGTTTAGGGAGCTTTCAGGGATTAGGGCTTGCGGTGGCGGGTTTCCTTCAAAAAATTGCCTTTAGAAGCGGCTTGTAAGGGCACCGGAGGGTGTTTACAGATGGGCTTTCCCATGCTTTGCAGGCTTCTGGCTTTCCCAAGGCTGCGTGTCAGGGTCTTACGATTGGGGCCTTTGTAATTAGAAAAGGTTTAGGGGTATAGTACACTGTACATATTATAAGGAACCCCCAAAATGGTGTCGGTATTATTATTAAGGCCCCTACATTACTCGGGGTGTCTTCAGGGGCGTTGCAAGGTTGTCGAGCGGTTCTATGACGCGATGACGGCGAGGTCAAGCATTGCTGCTGCGTTCGAACAGAAGGGCTTTACAGCGTCGCATGCAGATTTTGGACTTGTAAAGGCTCTCCCCGGGCCTCAAGAGCGCCTAGTAGTCGAAGGCATGCCTTCCTGCATTTCAAGGCAAGTATACTGCGCCCCTACACTTGGCCTGCTTCTTGACGGACGATGATAGGCCCTGCCGCCGACGTGGCTTCCATGGCTTTTTTGCTGGAACCCCCAGGGTGGATCAGCTGGAAGCACGTTGGACAGTCGTCCTGGAAGCACGTGCACCCAAGAAGTGACATGGCTGACCGGATGCCGGATGCTCCGGACTGACTGACCCGTACCAAAGTCACCAAAGTCAACTGCGAAAGCTTTCGAAAGTATGGAACTCACAGTGTCTGTTCGTTCTGCAATTTGGCAAGACAAACTAGTCTAGGCCTTGTACCCTGAACCCTAAACCATAAAATCCTAAACCCCTACATGCCCAAAACCCCGCCAAACCCCTCGAGCCCAAACCCTAAACTCGACGTCAGACTTCAGGGCTCAAGGGATGAGATTTCGGAAGCCGGCTCGGCAGAAACCCTAAAACCCCAAACCCGGAACCTGGGTTGAGTCCACACCCCATAATTCTTACACTTCGGAAACCTGAAGCCTACACCCTAAACCCTAAAGCCTAAACCCTAAACCCTAAACCCTAAACCCTAAACCGCACAAACACCTGCATCCACAGGCTGCCTCTATCCCGAGGGCGTACCCGGAAACCTGAGCCCTCTCTGCATCCAACAGCTGCAAAGGTCTGACGCAGTTATATGTGGCGTTAAAAGTCCTGTAACATGGCTTAGAACCGTAGTTATCCTACTTATAACCCTACTTATGACTAACCATGAACCTGAAAAACAGGGCTTGGGTTGGATTTTGGGGTTTCGGGTTGGGGCTTATGCTAAGTCGGGACTGAAAGTTAGCCAGAGATCTCATTGCATTCAAAGCGGCCCCTGTCAAAAAATTACAGGGGCTCTTCTTGTGTATAATCCCTCCTAATTATGAGGATTGTAATCGGAATCTTCATCTTAGAGCCCTTAAGGACAACTGGTTCAACTGGTTCATTAAATCAGGGGTCTACATTCTAGTCTTGATGATCATAATTACGTAAACGGTTGGAGCTTTCTTCGTAAATTGAAGCTCCGCAACCGCAAAGCCAAAACCCAACCCTGAACCATGAATCCAAACCCCAAACACAAAACCCTGAACCCTGAATCCTTAAACCCCAAACCCCCAAACCCTAAACCACCGAACCCAAAACCCTGAATCCCTAAACCAAACCCCTATAACCCCTGAACCCCCTTGACCCCTAAAGCCTGAACCCCCGAACCCCTAGACCCTAAATCCCTAAACCCGACTGCCTCCGCCCCAGACTGCGGAGAATCCTGGCAGACGACTCAGGGTTTCCGCGTTCTGGTCTTTTTAAGTTGAGGGCTGAGGGTTCAGAGTTCAGGGTGTAGGGTTTAAGGTTTAGGGTTTTGGGGTTTGAGGGTTTAGGGTTCGGGGGTTGGGGTTTGGGGTTCATGGATCTAAGGTTTGGAGGGCTGGGGTCTTCGGGTGAAGGGTTGAGGGTTTCGGGTGTTTAGGGCTGTTGCTAGGATGTGTTTGGCTCAAAGGTTTGAGTCTTCATAAGGGCTTCAGGGCTAAGGGGTTTAAGGGCTCAGGGCTTTGCCTTTAAGGCTTTGGGCTTGGGGTTTCTGGCCAGTGGCGGACTTCACTAGCATAAGGCTTAGAGCTTGGGGTTCAGGTCTTGGAGTGTAGAGCTTGGAGCTTTAGAGATTCATTCAGGTTTTGCTTTTAGAATGCAAGGCCACCCGTCGCACATTTTGACTTCGTGGCAACTGGTCATGGCAAACTAAATTGGGGATGAATAGTGAAGTTAGATCAGGATATGAGGGAGGCGTTTACTGTAATGAGTTTTGCAGCAGGGAACGCCGAGGAATACTTCTACTAAGTATGAGTACAGAACCCAAAACCCGAGACACGGAACCCTACTAAGTATGAGTACAGAACGTTTACAAAACCAAAACCCCAGACCCTAAACCCTACCGAGTACAAGTATAGAACCCGCAACCCTGCATCCTCAAAGTCGAGGCCCCAAGAGCTCACCCTAAACCCCAAACCCTAAACCCGGAACCCTAAGCCCCAAAGCCCTAAACCCGAAACCCTTCTTAGAACCCTTAAAGGAACGCTGAAGGGAACCCTAAACCTCAACCCTTTTTGGAACCCTTAAGAGGAGCCCTTGTAGAAGCCTACTAGAACCTTTATAGGAACCCCTAAAAGGAGCCCTTAAAGGAAACCCTTAAAGGAAACCCCCTGAAAGGAGCCTTAAAGAAACGCTGATAGAACCCTACTAGAACCCTTAAAGGAGTCTTCAGGGAACCCTGAACCCCTACAGGAAACCCCTGAAGTGAACCTTCAACTCTAAACCCTTAACCCTTTTTAGAGCCCTTAAAGAGAGGAACCCCTAAAAGGAGCCCTTAAAGGAAGCCCCTGAAGAACCCATTAAGGAACCCTTGAAGAAGGAGCCTTTAAAGGAACCCTTAAAGAGAGGAACCCTGAGAGGAGCCCTTAAAAGAGCCCTTAAAGAACCCATCAAGAACCCTTGACGGAACCCTTGAAGAAGGAGCCCTTAAAGGAACCCTAAACCCCAAACTGAACCCTAAACCCCTAGTAGAAACCTTAAAGGAACCCGCAGGGAACCTAAACCCCAAGATCCCTGAAGCGGACCTTCAACTCTGCACCCTAAACCTTTTTTAGAACCCTCAAAGAGAGGAACCCCTAAGAGGGGAACCCTTGAAGAAGGAGCCTCTAAAGGAACCCCCCCGCTGAAGTGGACATTAAACCCTAAACCCTAAACCCGACACCCTAAACCCTAAACCCCAAGCCCCCTGAAGCGGACCGTCAACTCTAGACCCTAAACCCTTTTCAGGACCCTTTACTAGAAACCTATTATAGAACCCTACTAGAACCCTAAAGGAAACCCCTGAAAGGAGCCCTTAAAAGAACCCTTAGAGAGAGGAACCCTTATAGAACCCTCTAGAACCCTAAAGGAAACCCCCCTGAAGGGGATTTTAAAGGAACCCTTATAGAACCCTACTAGAACCCTTATAGAACCCTACTAGAACCCTAAAGGAAGCCCCCCTGAAGGGGACCTTCAACTCCCCGGTCACCACCGTCTTCCGCGGGCTCGGCGGCCCCGAGGTCTTGCGACCCGCGCGGAGCTCCTCGAGCTCCTCCGATTTTTGGGGATTCCTTTAAAAGGGTTGGAGGGTTTAGGGTTTTGGGGGTTTGAGGGTTTAGGGTTTAGGGTTTGGGGGGTTTGAGGGTTTAGGGTTTAGGGTTTGGGGGTTTGGAGTTTATGGTTTAAGGGTTTAGGGTTTAGGGGTTTAGAGGTTTAAGGGTTTAGGGGTTTAGGGTTGCGGGTTTAGGGCTTAAGGGTTTAAGGGTTGAGGGTTTAGGGTTGACGGTTTTAGGGTTTCAGGGTTTAGGCAAGAAAGGCCCAAGGCTTTTTAGTCAGGTTCCTACATTAGACTATATCGTACAAGCCAGAAAGTTGGAACATGATTATCCTCGTGCCCTTAAGGTAAGGTATAAGGGATCCTAGCACCATTCCTCCTACTGCCATGTTCCACTTTCTGGCTTCTACTATAGCATAGGCAGCATAGTCATACAGGGATGACTCAAGCTCCAAGCCCTCTATCCTGAAATCAAATCCGAGAATCCCAAGACCCAGCCTAAAGCCGCCTCTCACCCTAAACCCTAAACTTTATCGTAAACCCTAAACTTTACCGTAAACTCTATACTTCCTGAAACCCTAAACCCCAAATCCTAAACCCTAAACCCTGACCGAACGTCCTTCTTGACAGCCGCGATGTCATCCTTCAACGGGTGTATGTGTGGGAAGGTTTGGGATTTGTAGACGGTCTGTTCACGATGTACGGCTTAGGGTGCAGACTCTGATTAAGGCTTAGGATTTTGGGTTCAGGGTTTGGGGTTGTAGAGCGCATCCCAAACCTCCGGGAGGATCCAGAAAGTAGATCCCCTAATTTGGGGCCCTATACTACTAAGGGTACTTTATAGGAACCCCCATGAAAGGATCTACGTTTTGGATCCTCCCGGGGTTCGGGGGGGTTGTAGAGCGCGAAACAGGCCCCTTTAAGATTCCAAGAGGGGCTCCTCCTCGGACTCAAATCATCAGAACAGTGTTTTGGTGTATCACTATACGGGGTAGTTGTCAAAATTAGGGTCCCTTTTTGGATACCCTAAATATTAGGTGCCGCATTATATTAAGGACCCAAAAAGGGACCATAATTTTGACAACACACCCATACCAATAGAAATGGCGATGCTCTCAGTGTTTTCGAGAGGCTCCTGGGTAGTTATAAGTGGGGATAGGGGGTTTCCGAAGATTGGGTGTACCTTATCTTGTGGGTTCCTTTTGATAAGGATCCTACTATTAAGGGTACCATATTAGGGTCCCCTTATCAATCCTTTTATGTGGGTTATAGCCATCGTCATCCCACATATCACCCGGGACCTGCAACCTGCGAAATCCCAAAGGCTTCGCAGCAACAAGGTTGGCAGGGGAGGTTTCAGATACCCCAGAATCTTCCAACAAGCCCCAGCTCTAACTCTACTCAGTAGGCTGAGTAGGGTTGAACGAATTTGGGCTGAGGGTGCCGCCAGAACCGCTCGCAAAAGAAAAAAACTGTACACCGCAATCAGAAGAGAACTCGAGCAGACCCAAGCAAGAAATCTGACCCTAGCTCGGGGGGGTAAAATATACCACAACTTCATAGCTACTAGAACGGGATACTATGCTGGGGCTATAAGAGGATACTCTGTGAGGACTATAAGGGATACTAGATAAGGATACTACATATCGGGATACGATAGAGGGGCTTTGAAGGGGATCATGCTGCACCTTTAAAGGGGATCACCCAAAACCCTAAGCCCTCGAAACCCTGAACCCTTAAACCCTCAATCCTATCATGCTGCACCCAAAAAAGGTACCCCTAACTTTCGGAAACTCTAAACCCTTATAGAGCCCTTTAAAGGGACCCTTTCGTACCCTTACAGTACCACTTTTTTGGAACCCTTTAAAGGAACCCCTAAACCCCCTATATAGACCCTTAAACCCTTAAGGAAACCCTTCCAAGATCCTTTTAACTTGAACCCTTAAAGAGTCCCTTAAGCTACATTAGGGACTTTGAATGGACCCTTATAGTACCCTTACAGTAACCCTTTAAAGGAACCCCTACATTCCAGTACCCCCCAATCGCCCTTTAATGGAGCCCTTATGGCCCTTAATAGTGGGTATTTGGGGTATATTAGCGGGTAGTTGGGGGGTCTAGGTTAGGGCCTGTAAAGACGGATCCCCTATGTGGGCCCCCTACATCAGGGCCTTTAAAGACGGATCCCCCGTGGGCCTGCAGCTGGGCCTGCCGCTCCCGCGCATCCCGAAGCCTCGGTTCTCACGGGGATAGCTTTGTAGGATCCTAAACTTGGGGTTTAGGGTTTAAGGGTTTAAGGGTTCTAGGGGGTTAGGGGTTTAGGGTTTTGGGGTTTGAGGGTTTAGGGTGTTAGGGTGTAGGGTTCAGGGTTCTGCCGTCCAACCCTAAAGCCCAGACTTCAGTCTGCACTGGCCTAGGGTTGGTTTGGGGTTGGGGGCGAGGGTTTAGGGTTTAGAGTGTCGGTTTTGGGCGGCCTACTGACGAAGAAGGGACTCGGACGTCAAGGTCAGATCAACCAAGAATACGGTTCTCTTGATGATAAATTCAAGCTTCACCCCTAAACCCTAAACCCCAAAATGCCTAAAAGGCCTGATAAACTTTAAACTTTCAACCCTAAACCGTACTGCAAGACTAAGAACGAAACCAGTTCCTTTAAGGACACAACCCAGAGAGCCCAATACCCCTTAATTCAGGAATATACCTTAAATTATAAGAGGGCGCATAATATGATTTAAGGTACAGTCCTTAATTAAGGGGTATTAGAATCCCCTAAGCCCTAAGCCCTATAGATCCCTTAAAGGATCCCTTTAAAAGAACCCTAGGTATTCCTTAATTAAGGGGTATTGGGCTCTCTGGGCAACCCCCCAAATGATCCAGGTAGCTCCTTCTCTTTCCGCTTTCTTTCGGCCTCTCGGGCTTTCTCCTGGAGGCTCTTTGGCACTGGGGCACCGGAGCTTCGGCTTTGGGCTTTAGGGTTTAGGCTTTAAGGGTTTAGGATTCCGGCTTAGGCTTTAGGGTTTAGGGTTTAGGGTTTAGGGTTTAGTTTTTTTTACCTATGGGTTTAGGGTTTAGGGTTTAGAGTCTCAAGTATCAAGTTTCGGGCTGCCTCAAGCTTATTTACGCACCCCTTGTTGTTCCTCCAAAAGGCACTATAGCTGGAATCTACGATACTAGTCCTCAAAACCCTGGTCCCCTAAGACTCCACCTTAACTAAGGAATATTCCTGAAATTATAGCAGGATCCTTAACTAGGATACCCAGTAACCTAGGAATAAAAAGGCCTCTCTATTTGGTGTTGGGTAACTTTATAAGGAACCTAGGACTACAAAAAGGGAATAAGGGTACTACTGGGCATCCTAGTTAATATGGTGTAAGGATTATTCCTTAATCATCAGATCTTGGAGTCTCTTTGCATGACCCTTAGCCCGGCACCCTTTGCAAAATCGTCGGAACCCTTGACAAAAGTCTGTGATGACCTACAACTTGGAGGGTCGGGGGACTTAGTAACTGGTTATTTTAAGGACTTATAAGTACCATAACCCCAATTAGAGTCCCTTTTAAGGTACTTATATGTCTATTTATTACCTACTTACTAAGTCCCCCGACCCTCCAAGAACACACCCTCTAGAATCCCTAGATGTCCAAGCCCTCAACGCCTTGAAGAGTCTAAACCCTAAACCCTCAACCCCTTGAGAATCTAAACCCTGTTAGCCTATAGCCCTAAATCGTGAACCCAGAGAGCCTGAACTCTAAACCCTACACCCAAAGCCCTAGAACCCTAAACCCAAAGCCCTAAACCCTAAACCCTATACCCCAAGCCCTAAACCCTAAACCTTAAACTCTAAACCCTAAACTCTACACCCTAGGCCCTACACCCACAACCCTAAACTCAAAGCTGACGCCTCCTCTGACTCTTCCTCGGTGGCCGAGGCCGCGCTGCCACTGGCACTTCGAGGGGCCTGAGGCCAGCATGGCAGCCGCGGCGGCAACACGAAAAACCCTACTTTTTGAGCGTTTAGGGGTTTCGGGGTTTAGGGGTTTGTGGGTTCAGGGGTTTCGGGGTTTAGGGTTGAGGGCTCAGGGAACCCTGAAACCGCTAGCCCAAAACCCAGGACCTAGAGCCTAGCCCGTAAACCTGAAACCCTGAAGCCCGAAGCCCCAGAGACTAAGAACCCTTCTTGAACCGATGCGGCTACACTTATAGGAACACTATGATCGTAACACCTATAGCGCCCCAAAGACCCTAAACCTTTATGGAACCCAAAACCAAAGCCCTCAACTATTTACTAGAATCCTATACCCTAAACCTAAAAGAAGAAGCCGTGAAAAGAGTCCAAGGAAGAAAAAGAAGGGCCCACCATAAATAGAACCATAAACCCTAACCCTACACCCTTATAGAAGCTTAAACCCTTATAGAACCCTAAACCCATATAACACCAACCCCCCATAAACCCAAACCCTACACCCTTATAGAAGCTGATAAACCCTTAGAGAACCCTGAACTCTTATAAAAACCAACCCTAATACCCTTTTAGAACCTTAAAACAGAAACAAAACCCTAAACCCTAAACCCAAGGAAGCTTGAATCGGGTTCGACGCCCCCAGAAAGCACAGAAACAAAACCCTCCGAGGGAGCCTGCGCCGGCTCCTGGGGCGCTTGCGCCACCGTCGCCGGAGTCCCTTCGGAGCTCCGGCTTGGGTTTAGGGGTTTAGGGGTTTAGGGTTTAGGGTTTGGGGTTTAGGGTCTAGGGTTTTGGGGTTTAGGGTTTAGGGTTTTGGGGTGTAGGGTTTAGGGTTTAAAGGTTTAGGGTTTAGGGTTTTGGGGTTTAGGGTTTAGGGTTTGGGGTTCTCTAAGAGTTCCTTTACTTGGAGGATCATGGTTAGTTCGAAGCAGGGCTATTTACTTGGAGGATCATGGGAAAAAGTAGGGTTCTAAGTCGGGTTAGCTGGAAGTAGGGCTATATGTGGGATACCTATAATCAAAGCCCAGTATTAAAGGACTTATGACCCCACTTACAACTATGCATGAACCTCCAAGTAGAGCTTCTAAGGGTTACTCTGGGGGTTGCTGTGAGGATGATGAAACGGGTTACCATAAGTGGGTTGTCGAAGGTCTTCAAGGGTACCATGAACTTTCAATTTATGGTGTCCGGCTTATGGGTTTTGGGGTTGAAGCACTCAGCGCGCAGTATCAAAGCCTCTTTACGGTCGAAAATTATGACATAGAGTTTGAGGATTCTTGAGTTTACGGCCATTATTCATAAGCCATAACACAACGAAATCGAATCGCGAGGACCGCAGAAGCCGTCGGCCAGAGGCACTAGCAAGCTATCACAGGATTACCCAACCCTAAACCCTAAACCCCGGTTCTCGCAGAATGGGACCCTCGACGATGGTCGGGTAGAGGGTTGCGATCCGAGAGTTTAGCGAACCGTAAACCATTAACCCCTACTTGGAGGCTCATGGGTAGTTGTAAGTAGGGTTATAAGTAGAATAACTATAGTTATAACCCCTTTTGAAGGACTTATAACCCCGCTTATAAGTACCCCTGAAGCACAGGCATTGCAGGCCAATGGTGCCTGGGCCAGCGGATGCCGCTGCGCTGCTGCTGCTGCTGCCTTCCGGCACTTCTTCGACAGCTGGGACGTCCACCTCAAGGAATTGGGGCACAGGGTTTCGAGCTTGAGGTTCAGGGTGCTGTTTTGCGAGTTCTTGTTTCTATAGGCATTCGGTACGGATTCCATGCAGGTTTGGGGACCTTGGTTCTGTCAGGTTTGGGCACAGGAATTTCGTTTGAGGCCGGGGTGGCTGGTCCTGAATTCCTGTGACGGCTGGAAGTCTCACTCTGGGAAATTCAGTGGCAAACATGGCATCAACAAGGCGGTGGAGATCATCATCAAATCATGATGGTGAGGTTGATGGAGATGCCGATGCCGATGCTGATGCTTGTGCTGATGTATGATGGCGATGATGATGGTGGTTGGGGTGATGAGGAGGAGGAAGCGGCGAGGAGGAGGAGGAGGAGGAGGAGGAGGAGGAGGAGGAGGAGGAGGAGGATGACAATGATGATGATGATGACGGCGAAGACAACATCGATGACAATGATCGTGGCAATGATGACGATTGATAATGGTGATGATGATGGTGGATGATTATGATGATCTCTGGGGACGATGGAACTGCTGGTGATACTGTGGATGTCGCCGATGTTCGTTTTTGATCATGTTGATGGTGCTGGTGATACCATCGAAGCACAAGCCCAACTCTGATATTGTTGTTTTCTGATGTTGACGCTGCTTGACACTGCTGCTGATGATGTGCAAAACCAAAGCTGAAGACGCGAGCACGAACTAATGCAAACACAAACTGAGCCTATGTGGTCTTTTGGCCCGGGAAGCCAACCTGCCGGCCTGAAGCCTCAAAATGAAAGCCTACTGGCCTACACACACCAAAAATTAAATATCTTCAGTCCCCTAAACCCTAAACCCCTAAACACCCTAAACCCACGATCCCTGCACACATGGTCCCAAACAGCACGGCACACACCCTCGGCAGACTTCAAGCTTCCGATACGGCCGATGAATCCTGATCGTTGTAGCCAGATCCGATCCCCTGTAGAGCTCTCTAAAAGGGTTTAGTGTTTAGGGTTTAGGGTTAGGGCCCTGCATTGAAACAGACCAACCTAAGCTGAACTGAACTCGAAACGAAACCCCAAGACTCCACCTCGTGGGCCTCAGTGCTCGGCTCCCTTAAGGCAGTGCGGATCGGGGAGGACAAGCTGAAAAGGTGCGGAAGCGTTCTGAAAATGTTGTACTGGTTTGAAGTTTGGAACCCTACCTGAGGCACCGAATAGCCCAAAAGCCTTATCATGCATGCTCCTTGGGTCGAATAGCTGTGAAATGTGAGTCTTCAGCAGGGTGAAGAAAGCTGTATCATGGGATTTGAAAGATATTGCGGTACAACTATATAGGACTATCAAGCGTGACCCTAAACCCTAAACCCTCAATCGATGTCTTCGTTTGGAGCCTTATTTTAATGCTTCTGGCGTGCACTGATAAGAGCTCAGATCCTTTGCAATACTCTTGGCTTCTGTGCCTTTGGGGTACACACGCACACATGTCGAAACCTAATGTAGGAACCTGATCAAGAAATTCTGGCCCTATAACCCCAGTATACTAGGATCCATATTAAGAACCCTAATAAGGACCCAAGGTTCTTGTTTTATCAGGTTCCTACAGTAGGCCACCAAAAATGTCCCCAAAAGCCCTCGGCCCACCACCAGGGTCGAGAGTTTCAAGACTTTCGGGGCTCAGGGCTTTAGGTTCCTGGGCTTCGGGTTTAGGGCTTCAGGGTTTTGGGGTTTTGGGGTTTTGGGGTTTTAGGGTTTTAGGGTTTTAGGGTTTTGGGGTTTTAGGGTTTAGGGTTTGGGGTTTAGGGTTTTGGGGTTTAGGGTTCAGGAATCTGCGCGCTCTTAGAAAAAAGCGCAGGTCACGTTTGGAATCAAGCTGAACATGCACAACGCCCGGAACAGTGACAGTTCGCTTCTCAAAATCTGAATGACTTGGGGCTTGAGGGTTTTGGGATACATCACCCGAAGCATCTTAAAGCTTCTACAGGGGCTTCTCAACAAGCTCAATTCATATTCATCGCTCAAACTTGCATTTTTTAAGAAAGGTGACTGTCCTCGCTCTGACAACCCTCAGCCCTAAACCCTAAACCCTAAACCCTAAACCCTAAAGCCTAAAGCCTAAACCCTAAAGCCTAAACCCTAAAGCCTAAACCCTAAATCCTAAACCCTAAACCCTAAACCCTAAACCCTAAAGCCTCAGGTCTAAGGACCAGGCATCACTGCTGCACCGTCGGCATCGGAGTTGAACTCGCTGCCGAAGGATGCGGTGCTTCCTGAAGAGATGGCTGTGGTTTAGGATTCTTACACTTTTTGTTTTAAAGTGCAGATCCTTACACTTTCAAGTAAAAGCCAGAAAGTTGGAATATGATTATCCTAAACCCTTTATGGTAAATCATAAGGTATCCTACCCTGAAACCATATTCCAACTTTCTGGAGTTCCCTTTAGGGTTTAGGGTTCCCTAAACCCTAAGCCCTCCAGCCTCAACCGTAGACTTGTGGGGCTTGGGGACTTGACCACCAAGGCTCTGGGTGTTGGGTCCAGGGTTTTAGAGTACGCGGTTCAAAAGTTTCGGCTTTTGGGTTCAGGGCCCTTAAAGGGTTTTTTGGGGTTCAGGGCACTTAAGAAGTTTGGTTTAGGGCTTAGGGCACTTAAGGGGTTTCGTTTAGGGTCTAGGGCTTTTGGGTTGAGGGCAGCCTCGTTTTTCCTGGTCCCGCGTTGTGAGAGTGTCGGGGGGTCAGGTTGGCCCAAATGTACGAAATACGGTTGATGATATGAATCCTGGTGTTCCTTTAAAGGGATCTATAAGGGTACCTTTGAGGGATCTATAGGGGTTTTAGGGTTTAGGGTTTAGGGATACAAATCCTGCGTTAACCATAATAAGGAATATACCATAATTCCCATAGTTTAGGGTCCTTAAGGTGATGCAGGATTTATTTTATCAACAATAGCCCACCGTTCGCAATGCCCTTAAATTCAGACGGTTCATAAGCCTTTTGCCAACGATGCTCCTCAAACCTTTTGAGGGTTCACATCTTAGCTTAAGATGTATTCGTTATATGAGGACGTAGTAGGTCATAATACTAAGAAGAAGAATACCGACACTAGTGACAGTAATTACAAGAATAAAAACAACAAAAGTGATCTGCTAATAACCATGATAATGATGGCAATCATGGTAAAAATGCCCATAATAAGGAGTAATAATTAACACTAATCACGGTCATAATGATGGCTTGGGTTCTCTGGGAAGCCTGCTGCTTTCACCCTGACCGCCTTGAGCAAACCGTCGCACGACATGCCGAAAATGTCGCTCCCTCTTTCCCAACCTCGGGGTGACCTCTAAACCCTAAACCCAAGCTAAGGAAGCTGCTTTCGGCTTCCCTGTAGTTGCTTGCCGCTTCCTCCTCCGCCCTGCTGTCCCATCATCCCGAACCTCTTCTCCTGCAGTTCCAGAGGCCCAAAACGCCCCCACCTAAAAATCTCCGATCCCGAACATCTTATAAACCCTCGTAACTTTAGGACCCTGGCACTGTTGGTACTGCTACCCAGAACCACCAGAATGATCCATCATCAACCCGAATCCCAAACTCCAGATCTCAAGCTTGGCAACCTTCAATCGCAGACCCAGAACACTGAGCCCTAGCCCCAAAACCCTATAACCCCTAAAAAGCCTCTAATCCTAAACCTGAAGCGGCGGGTTTTAGGGTTAATTAAGCCTGAAAGCCCTGTAGGAGATTATAAGATAATGTCAAATATTACGACATAGTATATCAAAATATACTAAACCCCAAAAGCCGCAAACCAACCCGTGCCTGCGTCGTACCAGGACTCCTGACTCAAGCCTGTTGGCACGTCCTGTTGGTGTGGTTGTGGTGGTGGGGTTTTATGAGGGTTTACGGTTTAGGGAGAGGGTTTAAGGGCCAGGGTTTAGTGTTTCTTGTGGTGCGTGGTTTATCAGGGCTCCGGTGGGTTGGCAGAGGGCTGGTCGGGGTTTAACGCTTCAAAGGGCTTCTTGCGGATTCTACACGGATCGAATAGGGGCTCTATGCGGTGTGAGCTGGCAGAGTTTATGGTCTTTGAGTGCTTTACGTTCTTGGCATCGGCATTTGGGCCTGGAGGCTTCACTTGTTCTTAAAATGCACGTACTTCAAATCAGTTTTGTTTGTTATCGGGTCAGCCTACGGGGCTTGGGAAGCCGGAGCCCTTGAACACCACAGCGAAGTCTCGTGTGCAGGGCAAAAGGTGCTCACATGCAGAGTCGCACCGTGTCAGTGTCCATGCATGCCGCCCGTCATGATGTCCCTCTTTTCATGGAAGGCACATGATGCCTCTTCAGTCGTCCGACTCTATGTAAGGACTAAGTTGCAGAACCCGCGGATCCATCTTACACTTCAGGATCTTGAGCTCGGCAGCCACGGAGCTCCATACCACGGTGTTGCCCTCAAGGTCTCTGGAGTTCTTGCCACTGAGCTTTACTCCATCGGTCGCAGCAACATAGCCGCTCTTCATTGCAACCCACTCGACCTTGCCCTTCAACTGATCCATGGAAAGATTACTAGAGCTATGGCCCACATGCGTTACACTCCTCGGGCTCTCGTGTCCCCCCTTCCTTCCCCTTCTCTCCGGGTGATGCTGTCCTGCCTTCTGTCCTGGCCTGTCCCTGCCTACTACTTCCCTAGGCTGCTGCTCCAATGCAAAACTCGCTCTTTTTTTACTCCTCTAGCTCGAGGCGCCAGAGGTACACGTGCTTCCAATCCCCTTTGGGGTGGAAGGCACGTTTTAAAAATAACCCCAAGCGGGTGGAGTTTTCTGGTGAAACAAGGATCTTATTGTCTTCAGACACGCCCTTGATCTGTGCCCGCCGCACCCTCTCCTCACCGTGCAGCCGGATCTGGCAACTCCAGTCGGAGCCTTTGGGCCGACCTGGCCGCACGGCGAGGATCGGGGCCTCACGTCCCATGTCAAGCTGCTTGGTCAAGAGCGCGTCCACGTCGGGTGGAAGGCCGCGACTGCAACAGGCATGGGGCAGGCACCCAGAAAAAATTTGCACTGCACTCTGAGGCTCTGGCGTGAAGCGAAAGGCCTCGACCGTACCATTGGTACAGCCTTGGCGCTTTGCCTCCTTCTTGGCATGCTTCGAGACCTGCGACGAGCTCGCTTCAGAATCAATGACTCCTCCAGCCCAGCCGGGCCTTTGGTGCCATCGTCTTGAAGTCCACCCTTCGAAATCGCGACGCAACTCTTGAGCAAGGCAGCTGCAGCGAAACAGTGAGTCGGCTCTTGCTAGGCATGTGGAGGCCGGTCAGTCGAATGGTTCGCCGCAGCCATGCTACGGTTAGGCCACCCTTCTTTCCACAAAGATGACAGTACCCCGGCGTCCCCAGGCCCGAACGCGAGTCCCAAAAGCGCACTGTGTGTGCCTGGCTCCTATCGGAAAATTGTTGCGGAATGACAATTTAAATTGTAATTTCGTGACAATTTGTGGGGGGGGGAGATTGTCATGTCATGACAATCTTTGTTTGGGGAGGGGGTGGGGGGCGGAAATTGTCAGAGCGTGACAATCTGGGGCGAGGGGGGAGGGGAGATTGTACTTCGCGACAATCTGGGGGGTGTGGGGGGGGGGGCCTTGGGAGGGGGGACAGATTGTCATGTCGTGACAATCTGGCGGGTGGGGGGCGGAAATTGTCAGGGCACGACCAGAGGATAGGGGAGATTGGGGGAGATTGTACTTCGCGACAATCTGGGGGGCATTGGGAGGGTGGGATTGTCTCATCGTGACAATCTTAGGGGGGTGGGGGGGGGGGGGGGGGGGGGGGGGGGGGGGGGGGGGGGGGTGGGGAGATTGTCACGTGACAATCTGAAAGGGTTCGACAGCGTAGCAGTCGCCCCAGTCAACTAGCGGGGTGGGCGCTGGGTGGTGGGTGGTGGGTGGTGGGTGGTGGGGTGGGTGGTGGGTGGTGGGTGGGTGGTGGGTGGTGGGTGGTGGGTGGTGGGTGGTGGTGGGTGGTGGTGGGTGTTGGGTGGTGGGTGGCTGCGGGTGGTGGGTGGTGGGTCGTGGGTGGTGCTTGCATGGGAAAGTTTGTTCTTTTTCAGGATTTTAGTGGCTATCGTCCGTGTGGGTGGCGGTGGGTGGTAGGTGGCGGGTGGCGGGTGCTGGGTGGGGAGTGGGGGGTGGCGGGTGGCGGGCGGTGGGTGGTGGTGGTGGTGGGTGGTGGGTGGTGGGTGGTGGGTGGTGGGTGGTGGGTGGTGGGTGGTGTGTGGTTAGTGGTGTGTGGTGGTTGGTGGGGGGGTGTGAAAGACTTATGTTATGATCACCCCACTGATAACTACCCAAGAGCCTCCAAGTAAACCCCTAAACCCTAAACCCCTAACCCTAAACTTTACTAAACCCTAGAGGAGGCGTTGAGTTGACGCTGTTGGGTTTGAAAAGTCTTGGAGGCCAACCCTGAATTCATGCAAGGAGGAGTCGAGACGTTTAGAACTTTGGGGTTAAGGGCTTAGGGGGGTCTCGTAGGTTTAGGGTTTCGAGTCTGGTAGGTTTAGGGTTTAGGGTTGTTGCTTTTCGAACTCTTTTGTCCCAAGACGCTGCAGTCTGCGGCTCCTAAGAAGGCCTTGGGTTGAGGGTTTAGGATCTTGTGGCGTGCACTACGAGTGCGCACTGCCTTCAAGAAATACATCCCCGACGCATCCTTTGCCACGGAGCATACCGTTAGTTAGCATAAGAAATCCTCAATGAACCAAGGCATGATCCTAAACCGTCGCAAGGTTAAGGTTATGGGTTTAGGTTTTATTTTGATCCCCTAAACCCTAAACCCTAAACCCTAAACCCCAGAAAGAGCCTCAGCACCCTGCAGAGGATCCTGGGTCTGATTTCGACCGGACTTCCGGACGGCTCAACTCTCGCCTCTCTGCACATCTAAACCCGACCTCGCTTATCTACATACAGGCCTGCTGAAAAGTTTGTACACATGTGTATATATATATATATACATATATACATATATGTCAACATATATTCATAGGTTCATCCCTGCACACAGACATAAACACGTCTCTGCATGCGTGCATGCAGAGAGACAGACGGACAGACAGACAGACAGACAGACAGACAGTAGGAGTTAGGATTAGGGGGATTTTTGGAGATATAGACCCTCTCAATAAGGTCTCTTTTCAGACGTAGGGTCAAGAAGGGTCCCCTCTAAGCATTCTCCCTAGCACTACCTAGGAAAGAAGGATAATGCAGGGGCCTTGATAATTAGAACCGGGTTTTGGGGGGGCCCATTTTAAATTGAAATTATAATAAGGAAACCCCAAGATCCCTACGGTTTGTGATATAAATCCTGCATTACCCATAATAAGGAATATACCATAGTTCTCATAGTCTGGGGTCCGTATGGAAATTCAGGATTTATATCATCAACCGTAGTACTGCCTAGGAGGCAGACTGCAGGCCTGACCGCCAGCACCTAGGCCAGTGGTCTGCATGCGTTGGAGGAACATCCGCAAGCCAGCCTCTCGGAGCAGTTGCTGAAGAGACTCTTCAGGAAAACTGTATACATAGAAACCGGTTTTGATGAAGATATAGACAGAGAGACAGAGATAGACATAGAGAGAGGCAGTTGCCGAAGAGAATCTTCAGGAAGACCCCAAACCCTAAACCCTAAACTCTATATCCTAAATCCCGAACCCTAAACCGTGTTGGGGCCGTCAGGGCTTCGGAGCTTTGTTCTCCAGGGTTTCAAGGTTTAGGACCTCAGGAGTATAGCTCCGGATCCCAACCTATACCCTAAACCCTAAACCCTATACCCTAAACCCTAAACCCTAAACCCTAAGACCCTAAACCCTAAACCCTAAACCCTTAAAGTACGAGGCTTTTAGCCCGACGTCACACGCCTACCCTGTACCAACATGGAGCCTCAAATGAGCCTCTTCAAAACAACTAAAATACCAAGGTGCTTAGCAAATTGCTGTGAGGGCCTCAACAAGAATACTGCTTGGGGATATATTGTACTATAGTTACAATCAAAATAAAGCCCAAAAACCCTATTCTAGTTTCTAAGGCCCTTACATTGTAAACTTTTGGACTGCTTTTTAGTTCGCTGAGAGAATGCGAGAGCTTTGAAGCGCAAGCCTTGACTCCTGGGATCTAGGGTTCAGGGTTTAGGGGTTTAGGGGTTTAGGGGTTAGGGGTTCGGGTTTAGGGTTCAGGGTTTAGGGTTAAGGGGGTTAGGTCTCAGGGCTTAGGGTTTGAGGACACATTGTGGGTTGGGGCTGGGCTGAAGCGTTATGGCGTCAGAGAAAGATTTGCGGATTCTACCCTCTAGACTTCAAATCTTTTTATTTGTGGCTTAAGCGGTTGGGGCCAAGGCGTTTAGTATAGCATTTCAATTTCGGGGTCGTCGGTTTCATGTAGCTCGTCTACTTACAGCTGCGCTTCCGGGACTTTTTGAAGTTGGGGTCGTGTTGTAAATCGGGTGACCCTTGTTCAGCTTATGTTGAAAACAGGGAAACATCGTGTCGCCTAGTTCTCCTCGGAGTCATACTGTCTCCTCCTGCCCAGTCGTAGAAGCCCGTCAAATCGACACTGCACAGCCTTCAACAAACCCCTCAAGACCTTGGGCAGCTTCAGAAAACCGAAGCCAACTCTCTACGGTTTCGGGTATACCGACACGCAATACACGAGATTCCGCGTCGCCTTGGAGTTTTGTCCCGACGAGTCATCCTCGGTTCTGCGGTGTGAGATTTGCAATCGTAAGTTCTTGAGTCTCAAAGGGTTCTAGTCTAGGATTTAGAGGTTCAGGGTTTAGGGTTTTGGGTTGATTCCTATGGCTTTGTGCACTTGCCACGCCCGAAACCGTAACCGCACGGGAGGCAAGTTTCGAACAGAACTTCACAAAGCGCTACGAATGAGCCCTGCGGTTTAGGATTCCAGGGTTGCCGGAAAGACCAGGTGTTTCGGGCAACAATGACCCTAAACCCTGGGTCCCTGATTGTCCCCACAGTACGAAATTCCACGCCTTAGCTGAAACTGGCTATGGGTATCCAGCCAATTATAACCCTACTTTCTGAGCCCCGTGGTCCATTAAGTTTAGGGTTTAGGGCCTAGCCCTAGACCTGAAACCCTGAACCCTGAACCTTTAACTCTAAACCCTACGCCCTATATCCTAAACCCTAAACCCTAAACCTTGAACCCTAAACCCTAAACCCTGAACCCTAAACTCTGAACTAAACCCTGAACCCTAACCCCTAAACCCTAAAGTCTAAACCCTGAACGCTAAACCCCCAAACCCAACATCCCTAAACCCCAAATGCTAAACGCTGCTGGGTCTGGGACGGGAGCCTCGCTCTGGAGACGAATTGCCTGCAGCGTCGAAGCGCCACCACATATGACTAGTTCTCTGATTGAGGGGTTGAGGGTTTAGGGGTTTAAGTTAGCAGAACCCTTGCCCATTTTAGGTGATAATACCACCAGCCTACCACTAACCCACCCGTTAGAAGACTATTCCTATACCCCCTACATCTCAACAACTATATCACTACTACTACCCCATTACCAATACAAGTATCGGAACAAACCATTACCTCATCCATAATCCCAAGAGTGGTCTTATCATGGACGGAGGGTTCCTGATAGACTTGGATCACGTACTTTGCTTTCTGTAGAGCGCAGCTAGTTTCCTGACCAATTTTTTCCGTGCACGAGTTCCGCAATCTTGTCAAGCGCAGGCACAAGCAGTCTCGTGGAAGACTCTGTGCTGGGCGCGAGGCCTTATAGAAGCACTGCTAGATAAATATGTCATCACTGGCCTATAGGCCCAGATGTCTAAAGGATTCGTAAAATGCTTCAGTACGTCTGCGACTCAATAATTCGTCTTTCACCTGCAAACACTCAATAATGAAACTCACATACGAGTCTGCGTTCAGAAGTGCCAAGCCTTCGCTCTCCGCAGCCAAGCTCTTGCACTTCTCTGGTCCATATGCTTTCACATCATTCTCCAGAGGTACGTCTGTAACGAGATAATCGGCGATGTGCACTGCTTCGTGCAGAACTGTGGCTGCAAGCAAATCTGTGATCTCTGCATGGCTGTCCACACAAACGTTGATCCAAGGGCGCCCCTGATTATCCTTGATGACGGCACCGCCATGGAATTCTACAAAGGCACCCAGCCGCTCGTCTGGGCATATATACGGCGCTGTGACCCGAAGAACGAGCGGCCGCGTGTCCTTCGTTGGACATCTGCAACGTGGCTCTGTAGAGTCGACCTGCCTGATAGCAACTCCATCGACCATCACATTGCGAGCTGCCACGAAAGTTGCATGAACCGCCTGCGTTGTTGCCGTACGGTTCTGTTTTGCATCCCCGAAGTACTTGGTGAAGACTTTGCTCAATGGCGTGAGTACTCCCCCGAGACTTGCAGCAACTACTGCCCCACACGCGGCCAATTCAAGGGCTCTTTGCAGAGCTCGCTTCAGCTTCTTCCTGTTGCCTCGATGCATCACATCTTGGAAAACCACTTCGGCTGCAACTCCACGGTTTGGACATAGTGACTGAAGCGCGCTGTCCGAGATTGTAACGCCAAAGACACCGCCCAAATCACGAGATGAAGACTGGATGCTGGAGTTGGCTTGGACTAGCGAACCATTCAGCCCTCTTGCGTCGACTGCAACGGCTGTTGACCCAACCACGCAATGCAAAGCAATGACGGCCTGCATTAATGCAATGCGCGGCATGGCTGAAAAACACCGTGATGCGACTTAGAGCTTATCTGCAATGTTTCTGCAAGCCCCGTAATTAGCTAAAAAACACGACGACAACTGCACCTACGGCTATGCTATGATCCTCTAGCACCTTGCGAACATCTATAGTGATGTTGACCACATCTGACCAGATCCAAAAGCATCACACCAAGTCCAAATGCAGCAACACAAACAACAAAGACGGGAGTAACTGGCTACTACGCAACTTGTACGACTCTTACCACAAGTATGCACTATCCATAGCCTCAAGATAGTCGTTGACTTTCTTAACCCTCTCAGCTACATGAATATTTCTCCGGTTGCCAGCCGCTGCCAGCCCTTTCCCTCTCATTTGGTTCGCGCTTCCTGTATATCGTGATTTCGTCACCTTTCTCAATCTCGGGATGAAACCTGTTCTTCTTCTCTACGCTTACCAAATTCAGCCTCATGGCCAATTCCGTGCCAGAATTGCTCCTCTCTTGTTGTGTAAAATCTGTAGCGAGTGCTTCTGAAGTAACCCTAGACCCTGCACCCTAACTCAACTCCCTGCCACTTCCACCCTCCGAAGAGACCGACCAACTGCGTGCATCGTCGTGCCCTACATGACTGAGCAACTCAAATCGATGATGTTCTACCACTACTAGTGACTTGGGTTGGTTCGTGGGTTGCTGTTGCTGTTTATTGCGTCCTCAGCCCTTAAAACAAAACTTCAACTAAACACAAATACCATATTTTCTTGAAACCCATGCAAAGATAATACATATGCATAAAATGATACAAGGCACTGAACAACAACAAAGCACAAACAGTAAATCCGCAAGAACACACAAAATCAAGTTTGACAACTCACGGTACCACGGCTACCATTCCATGACGAATTATCACAGTTCTTAATTTCATTATGGATTTGCTGGTTGTAATTGCTAGCGTCTCCCTTCAGTATATGATTTACAACTTTTTGGTATGTTGGGAATGGGCTGAAATTCACATAATAATGAATGTTTGTGTTTCATTGTTTTGCACGTTCTCCAGATTCTTGTATTTTATGCATATGTTTATCTTCAATTGCTTCAACGGTATTCTCAAACTTCTTCGTACTACAACCGTAAACGTGACTTTTAACTTCTTTTAGTGTGGCACATGTGTCGCATTCTTTGTAACTGAAATTGCAGATGGTTTTAATAGCACTTTCAGGTATTGGCAAGTTATACAAACATATATTTGGCTCTGTGAACTTGCACTTGCGACAGATATTCACCGCCACGTTTATAACTGTTTTCATTTTGATAACATTTACGACTGCATTAGTGTTTTTCCTGCTCTTCTTCGGTGAACAATTCTCTTAAAGTATAACTAGATATTTCTTCATTAAACACTTTTCTTAAGAATAATGATTAAAGGGATATTAAACTTTTAACAATTGACGTCTTAAGTAAGGTCTCTCCATACCATCTACATAATAATGACTTTGACCTGATTTCTTTTCAATTCTCCCAACGGTATACACGTTTTTACTCCAATGTCCCACCCGTTCCTTCTCATTCGGTTTTCGCTTCCTAAATATCTTGACTTCGTCACCCTTGTCAAGTTCTGGATATATCCTATACCGATTACCATTACTAGCAATATTCAACCTGACTGTGAATTCGTTTCTTGATTTTCGTGCCTCTTTTGGTGTGAACTTTGTACTGGAATGTTTCATTTGGTTGTTATATGTCAGCAATATCTCGTGAATGTAATCAGTCCACTGAATATTACTTTTGCCCTTCTTCTCGTCAGCCTCATCTCTTTTAGATAACATGTCCTTAAAAGTTCTGATCGCCCTCTCACTGAAAATTGCATGTGCCCTTGTCCTGTGGTGCCCTGTTTTTTGTTCCTTTAAATAGGTTCGAATAGCTTCCTTGGATAGAGCACCTTCATCATCAGTATAAATAATCTTAGGTTCTTCCCCAACTTATTAAACACTCAAACATACCACTTGCTAAATCCTCTTCTTTTTTACCTTTTGTCGCAACAACATGGATAACTCATCAAAGACATCTGTCATGATCATACCAACCTTAAACTGTTAATCTTCCAAATCATTTATGAAAAACAAGTCCATTTGATACTCGTATGCCGAATGTGATGCTACAAAACTGTTCTGTCCTGCAGGTTTTCTTTTTGCCTCAACGTTCTTCTTGAAAAACTCATTGACATCGTCAATAGTTATACGTTTATCTTTCTCTCGTGCTTCCTCTACGGTCCTCTGTCTGTTCCCATAACCCGCGCGATCGCAATACACAATACTAATAATCTCTTGCTTACTCATATAAATACCCTACGAAAATATTGACTTGATCGTATTTCTGATATTAAATCATCATTCTTCTGTATTCATGGGCATCACAACTTTAACATTATTCATGTCATACTTAGGTCCTTTCTTACTCTGACTGCTGTTGAATTCTGCCAGTTGCTCTTCGTTTAAATCTTCTATTGTGCTATTGATATTGTTGTCTTTCAGATATTGCTTTAACTTCTTCTTTTGAATGCGCTTCAGAGCAGAGTCGCGGTTTTTCTGCATGTATCCTTCCTCCTGTCTTCGCTTTTAATAATACAGGTTGTAAATTGCCAACTGTTCTCTTCTCTCTTCCATGGTCATATCCTCTGCAGTTTTCATAGACATAATACTATACTGTATAATTAATATAATATTTCTTTAAGTGAATTTCTGAACAGCATTTCCCAAATATATTTAGTTTTCAAAACTTATCTTCAGAAAACATTTAAATAGAAATAATTATACTGACATGGGCCAGACCATCCAACGCGGTGTAAAAGCATTAGAGACAGCGCATGATTTTTATAACGGCAGATTTAGCAGAGCAACCAAAACTAAAATCAAAAATATCATCGGCTTATACGATGACAGAAAAATAGCACAGTTCACAACATTGATGCACCTGATGTTTTAAAATCCTCTTCTGACTTACCTATCAGGGTCAACATGCTCTGTCTGGTTAGTCTGTTCTTTTCTCTGCGCTTTTCTCCCATAAGTGTGTCCTTATAGAAATCGGTTATGGTGTTCAGCCAACACTGGTTTCCTTGATAATGGTTTACTTTGATTGCTTCCTAAAGTGTTTCGTATGCTGGGTTTAATGGAGTTTGTATGTATCTGTGAAACATGCTCACATGGGAAGTGTCGGTTAAATTCTCGTCCACTGGTATAAAATCAGTGGCACCATCTACTCTGTCTACATCCTTAACTTTGATGCACACTATGTAGGAATGGACGAAGCGAAGGGTTTCTTCCATATCTGGGTCAGACATTATTGTCTTCAATAGTTTCTTGAAAAAATACCTGTCTTTGGTCTCGTATTGAAACACACGTCTGCCCGATAAGTCTTCAGTATAGTCTGTTGTTTGAATAGTTGCTCTCTTAGTCTCATACCAGATCGGGATTAGGGGTCTACCCTTGCTGTCTTTGAAGGATGCTTTGATGGCATCCTTGGGGAGTTTAAATTTGAAGAACATAAGGTCTACGGAATATGCATGTGTTGTTGTGGACTGTTCCGCTCTCACCCTCTTCTGTATTCGCTGAACTGCGGTCTTCTGTGTTAGTCGTCTGCGGATTTCTGTGAGTTTGTTGTCACGCTTTGCTGTTTACATTCGTTCTCCTAGTGGTTTCTTTTCCTTGTGTTTATCGTATACCTTGTTGTATTGGTCACTTGCCTTTTGTTTTTGCTGGTCTGTCTTGGCATTGATGAAGTTCCTTATTAGTTTGTCCGCTAAAGGAAATGGTTAAAGTGTTTGAGCACTACAAAATCCAAGTCAGAATATACAATGCTTTTGAGAGACTGATTTTTCAATATGACCCACCTATGCGAGATCATCATATACCAGCATTATATGCCATTGTGAAGAACAACCATATATACACAGTAACCGATAATTTGAATGTATTAAGGCAGATGATACCAAGAAGCTCTGGGTATGATATTTCAGTGATCGCTTCACCAGATTATCACCTGAATGAGAAGGACGAACCCTTTCAATGTACTAAACGACATCAAAAAAATCAATGGAGAAGCCGAACACGCGAATGCTAAAAGCGAAGCCGAATGCGCAAAGGCTACAGGCGAAGCCGAATACACTCTGATATACGACGGTCATGACCTTGCCGAACTCTTTTGTGAAAGCAAAAATGCAGGACACGAGCCGCAAGTTAAATTCAGTGCAGGTATAGTATCAGAACTGAATTTTTAATTCAAGATAAGAAAGAATGTCATCAAATACAAGGTTAAGACCCAGAACCTTGTAAACAACTCCATTGACGGAACTATATCAGTGAGAACTGAGCAGATCTACAACAACATGTCTAAAGCAATGTATGTATTTAACAAGTCCTTGTTTGATCCACTACATCCACTACATAAGTCATACTATAATGAGAGTGTCATGGAATTGTTTAAGGAATGTAGAACGATAAACCCAGTTGGTGAGATAAACAGACAGTACTTCCAGACAAGCAAGTTTTTCTCTGTACCTGTGGGCGATGGAGACAAGCTTCCTGAATTTGATCAGGGCCAGTATAATGTGATAGTCTTTGATGAGATTTACATGAACGGACTGCGCGTTCTGAAGTGCATAAGAGGGTTTGTGAACAACAACCCAGACAAAATTATCATAGGAGCAGGTGATGTGAAACAGCTTACACCTGTGTGTGATGATCTGACTAATACAAGGAATGCTGGTGAATACTCTGATGAATGTATAGATCAGATTTTTAAGTATAACATTTTGCTTAAGGTGTGTAAGCGACTTGGTCCCAAGGACGACCCAAAGGCAAACAAAAACAGAGAAGTATTAGACAGCATGTATGACGATATGTGGATACGTCGTATTCCATTAGAAGAGTTCGTGCCTAAATACTTTAACACGACAGATGATGTTACAAAGGCATTACACAACATCGCCTATACCAACATGAGATGTCTGAATGTGTCTAATTATGTCAGGTAGCACTTGGGCAAGAAAGATAAATACGAAGTGGGTGACACGCTCATATGAAAAAGTGTAGAAACATGTGGGTAGCCAGCGGATTAATGTGAACTACAGGTATAGGATCATAAGTATGACACTACCAACACTTACACTAGAGAATGTAAAATCCAAGGAGAAGTTCACTACTGACATATACACATTAGATAAGCACTTCAGATATGTATACTGCACTACATGCCACTCAGCACAGGGTGCATCCATAGACGGTCAGATCGCAATCCATGAGTGGGAGAAGAAACACCTAGTAACTCGTGAATGGATATGGTGCGCCCTTACCAGAAGCACAGACTTTAACAAGGTTTCTTCAACAGTGCAACCAACCAGAACGAATTAAACGAAGAAGCTTTAACAAAATACATATCAACTAAGATCAAGAGTTACCAGATGCAAGATGAGAATGCCAACAGAGTTATAGATGTTGACAAGTATGTTAATCACGAGTGGTTTATGAAGCGGCTGACTAACACATGCTGTAATTGTGGTTGTCGGATTGAATTTGAAATTAAGAACGGAAACCTAACGAATAACATGACTGCACAAAGATGAGGTAATGAGCAACCGCACCACATAGACAATTGTGAGGCATGGTGTCGGGGATGTAACACAAGTGCTAAATAAAAACCATTAGTGTAATTTTTAATTAGTTCTTCTTTAGTCTTATATTAAAAACGTTTTCTACCTATTATAAACGGTTTCTCTATACAATTTTTGCAAGTCTTGTTAATGCTTCTTTCTTAGCAGTAGGAACACCTCTATTAGACACCCATTTATTAGAGAGACTTCTATACTGTCTATAAGTTGTAGTGTTAATGGCGTTTTTATTATTAGCATCTTCAAAGGTTTCACGTAGTTTCTGAATTCCTATTTTGCTTGGCATACTCAAAGGTCTCATATTCAAGTCTTCTCGTGAAACATCTTCATCTTCTCGGGCACTTTCCTTTATATATATATATATTGGTCTTTTTAGTTAGTCTGGTTCGCGGTCTTCTTGGTGGTTGTTCATCTGCTTGTCTTGCAAAACCGTCAGGTTGTCTTGCAGAACCTCGTGGGAATTGAAAGTTTCCTCACGATGATGATGATGATGATCCACCTTGTTGAACAATTGGTATCGGTGCTGGTAATGCTGGTTGCTGAACTGCAGGGGGTAATGGTTGTTGGGTAGCACCCACATTAGGTTGATGAGGTTGTAAAACAATAGATGGCGGTAGCTGTGCTATATTGGGGTTTGCCCTCCATGGATTATTAGGCGGTGTTCGGGGTGCTTCTAAATCAAGCAAGGGGCGGGGTTGTGGCAAAATCCTTCTTACCACCCGTTCATTAATTCCTTCTTGCTCTGCTTTCAATCTGTCCACATGGTCTTTACCATCAAAATACGATCCTTTATTGCTAGCTTTGTAAAATACTGCATCTCTGTTGGGAAAGGGTTTCAATGCTTCTTCGTTCTCATTCACAAGTTCCAAGATGTCTTCATATCGTGACCTTCTATGAAATTGTATCTGTGTTTTATTTCGTGTCATTCTATTTTGTATTCTTATATAGAAATTCACGATCTAGAAAATTCTTTCACTTACTGTAATGTTCCAAGGTTTGTATTCTGTTTCTTAAATGATCTATAGATGTCTCTGGAATTCTTGGGTTATGCATTTCTGATTTTCACCTGTCAATTTCCATTGTGTAATTGTCTTTCATTTGCCCCTCTAATAGTCTTCTCTTCATTGCTAGATTTGCTACCCGTGCTTCTCTGGCGTCCATCTCCTTTTTCAAACTCAACAAGTAATCAATATTAGGCTTGTGGAAGTTTAATTCAGATGCTTCATTTACCACGGGAGTGTCTAAGGACTGGTGCTTCTTCTGTTGCTTTTGTTGTCTATATTTGTACTTGTTGTATAAATCCATTGCTGTATATATTATTTACCTAGATTTTTGAGGACGGGATTTAAACATTGCTTGACACATACTATTCGCCTTTTCCTGTCTTCTTCTCATTATTTCTTGGTTCATGGTTCTCATATGTAACTGATATAGTTGAGCCTGTGTCAAATTGTCATAAGGTGGCATGTTTGGAGGCGATGGCAGAGGAGGACTTTGTCCCCCCTCAGACCTAGGTCTCGGGGGCATTGCTTTAGAAACTGGAGGTGGGGCTTGTTGTGGAATTGTTTGATGTGTCTCTACACTTACTGGTTTTACCTGCACCTGTGGTTTCACATTGTTTTTTCTCACTGGCTTTTTTCAATTATATTACTTGACTTACCTTCACATGCGTCTTTATGTGTATACCTAGCCGTCTTCATTGTAATGATGTTGTGACAGTCCTGAAACTCTGTCGTTTGCTTTGCAACCTCTCTGATTTTTACTCTGGAAGGTTTTAGACATTCATTCTTGTGGTACTCTGCCGTTTCAGGTTTGATTTCTTCTATGGTTTCAGGTGGTTCTTCTGGTTTAGGTGTTTCATCAACGGGTAACATTTCAATGTTTTCTTCAATCATATATATATATATATATGGTCACCCCCCCCCCCAAGATCCACACCCGCCTCTTCCATGCTATTCCACAGCTTGCTTCTCTACATTGATCCACTACTCATATAGGCAGAAAACACCGTAAATACCGATAAAATCGTGCGTTTCGTCATGTGCATCCAAGCCTTGTTGCTACAAGTCGCGGGTTTGATATCTGTAAAAATCTGGAGCCGAATCTCGGCCGGGGATTTATGGTAGTTTATGTGTTCGACAAGCTGAAATGCTGGAGGGCGTGCTAGTTTTGTTCATGTAATACTAAAAAACCTCGTGTTTTTTGCATTTTATGGTGTGTTATTTAACAACATTCCTCTAATAATAAAAATACTATTGTCTCTCTTACGAAAACGTCTGCGTGCGTGGGCCATCTCTTTCCCGCTGCTCGTGAAGCGTCCGATTCTGATGCGACCTAATCGCTCTAGCGTTTGATTTATGAGTTACGAAATACAAAGAGCTCCTTTCATGTCCTGTCCATTATACATGAAGGAAGTCGAATATACGGGCGCGTTTATTTTTGAAGCAATACTCCAATAGTTGTTCTTTGCCTCATAAGAAATGGGAAAGCTCCCCTGGGGTTGAAAGATTCATGTGCATATGCGGGCGCACAAGAAGGCTCGTCTGCAGCAAAAAGTAAGAGAGCTCTTGCAACGTTCCAAACATGAAGCAGGGCTGTTCATACTTATCAAACAAAAGTAATGAAAACCGTTGCTGTTCCAGAAGGCACATAAAACATTACTTCCAGTCCTTGACAACGGTTGAAAGCACCCAATTATCCAGTCCTGGACATCAGAAAACACTGTAATGTTCAAAAAAATCCAAAATTTCCAACCCTGAAACTCACAAAACACTGTAATGCTCAAAAAATTCCAAAAATTCCAAAATTCTGGCATCTATGGCCAGGACGGGGGCAGATTCCTTAAAAGTTTGGAATTTTTTGAGCATAGCAGTGTTTCGTGCGTTTCAAGGCTTGGAAAAATTGATATTTTTTGAGCCTTTTGTGAGTTTCAAGCCACGAAACACTGTAATGCTCAAAAAAAATCAACTTTTTCAAGCCTTGAAACGCACGAAACACTGCTATGCTCAAAAAATTCCAAACTTTTAAGGAATCTGCCCCCGGCCTGGCCATAGATGCCAGAATTTTGGAATTTTTGGAATTTTTTGAGCATTACAGTGTTTTGTGAGTTTCAGGGTTGGAAATTTTGGAATTTTTTGAGCATAGCAGTGTTTCGTGGTTTGAAACTCACAAAACAGTGTAATGCTCAAAAAAAAAACTTTTTACAGCCGCCAAGCTCACGAAACACTGCTATGCTCAAAAAATTCCAAACTTTTAAGGAATTTGCCCCCGTCCTGGCCATAGATGCCAGAATTTTGGAATTTTTGGAATTTTTTGAGCATTGCAGTGTTTCGTGAGTTCTGGGGTTGGAAAGTTTGGAATTTTTTGAGCATAGCAGTGTTTCGTGCGCCCCATGCCCTAAGAACCACGATGGCGTGGATCTTGGGGGGGGGGGGGGGGGGGCGAGCATATATATATATATAATGTTCTGTATATTTTCTATTTGTATTCCATGTATTCAACATAATGAAGAAGTCTCTACATGTCCTGATTGTAAAACAATAGGGAGAAAGTGACATTTATACCATTTAGATCTATAACATTCCCTGCTCCATCCGTTATTCTAAATGTTAACCTTTTGATGTTTCTTTTGGATACATTTATATAGTCAAAACCTGTTATGCCATAACTGTCGCTAATAATACCTGCAAATGGTGCATTTACTGGGACGTTTTTGACTATTGCATCTGAAAAAGAAGAAGAGCTGTGAAAATTATTATTAGACAATTCAGGAGGACAAGAAATATGAACATCAGGATAGTTTATCAGATTTGTAAACCCTGTTGTCCAAGGGAGGATGAAGCGAATGCGTCAACAACTGGTGTGGTGAAACCCAAGACATTATTGACAGAGTTCAAGTTATTGAGGTCAAAGGAATTGGAGAATGAACCAACAAAAGTAGGAACATCTGTATCAGTCAAGGGTATAAACACGACTTCGCTGTAGCTAGAAGATATTGTAAGCTTATTCGTTAAAGTATCATATATAACAGAATAAGAGTTAGCCCTTCCGCCATTCTCAAAGAAGGCATCTAATTGTGTTTCCATGGCTGAGGCTAGATCAGGAGCAGTGAAATTTCCAACTGGTATCTCAATTCGTCTATGTGTTATTCCTTGGGGTGTGGCGGGTGGTAATATCTGATGTCTAAAATACAGGTTCTGATTGTTTGTATTGATTGAATACCATGCATTGGGAATAGCTACCTCGTGCACTTGCATAATGGTATTATCAGGTATTTCGAAGGTGTCCTGCAAATGTATTTTGAAATCAGAAGTTGATTTACTGTCAGAAACTCTGTATTGAGAATTAACATAAACTTTTTGTATGCTAAAGGTCTGAAACTCATATTAATAACAGATAAAATAGTTATGTGATTTATTGATATAATGACAAGAGTTCAGTCTCAATTAGACAACATGCTGAAGTCTAACGGGAGAATATCTAACACACAAGGTATTAAGATGGCATACGATCGTGATGATAAGGTTTATGTGAGAGGTAATAAAATGTATGTTGGTGGCACAGTTTCTGCAAATGATTGGAAACAAAATTTTACAATGCTTAAACGGGGCAAATTAGAAACATGGTTCGGTATAAAGAAGCAAGAAGGGTTTTATTAGAAAATCCGCAGGTGGATACATTACTAGGGCACTCTATGGGCGGCAGTGTTGCTTTAGAACTAAATAATGAGTTTAAAGACAAGATTTCTAAAACTCGCACCTACGACGCTCAAGTAGTTTTATTAATCAGTCCAATCTTTGGGTTTGACAGACCCACTGAACAACACAAGAGATTTAGAAAAGCGGGAGATTTAGTAAGTTCACTAGACAACGCGGCTATTAGTTGTAATACTGACAGTTTATATCCTATCAGAAACCATGATGTGGATGGTTTAATGAATACTGATGAAAGTATACCTGAAATGGGTTGGATTTAATCTCTATTATTATAATATGATGTTCAATAAACCTAAACATATAAAAGAAGCACACCATGTTGGTAAACCATCAGAAAGTGTAAGGTTCAAAAACAAATTAGTTAAAAATATGAATAACTCAGCTTATGAGAGTGAACGGAATATTATAGAAGGGGGTAATGTAGCATCACACCCTCAGCTCGAGAAACAGAATGATGAACATTTTAAAAGCCACAAAAAACATATTAATAGTAAAAAGTCTAAATAAAATATGTATAGTTATGGATTTGGTCCTCGCAGAGAGTAACGATAATATTATGATAAATAGCCTCCAGTTTGGACTTCCTGAGAGCGCGGCGTATGTAACTGACAGGAAACAAGTTCACTTTCCTAGTGTATCTGGAAACATCTTTAGTTCATCTAACGGAAACAAATATTTAAAATTTGTAATCACAGGTGAAGATCATAATTATATTGATTTGTCCAGAGTTTGTTTGCTCTTTGATGTTGTCAATACATCCACTACTGCAGGTCAGTATTTGCGCCCTTTAGGTGAGAGCCATGAGTTCTTTACCAGATACAGATGCAATGGAGCAGGGCAACAACTAAACGATATTGATGATTACAACCAAGTGTGCGAAGAAATGAAATCATTCAAAAGCGAAGAAGTGAGAAGTTCAGACGATATTCAAGAAGATTTTTTAACAAGATACGACAGTAGAATTAACCGACTGTTCGCTTACACTATAGAAGCACATGATGCAACAGCAACAGCAGGGGCAAATCTAAGAGGCGTCGTTCTACCGAAACTAACACGAATTAATACTACAGGAATTGAACAGGGTAAGTTCGTTCGGATGGGGCATAAGCCTTGTTGTGGGTTCGTTCAATCTGGATATTATCCTCCAATTTGGTATTGTCCTCTAGAATTTATTTTTGGGATTGTTTCAGATGCAGGTGAGCCAGTTATCAGACCAGCAACACCAGTTGCAGGAACTCAAGCCGCGGACGATGAAAACGGCTTATGTTTTACAACACGCAATACTACCACAAGCTGGTCAATTCAGAACTTGTGAATTGATACAGGTGGACAAGACCGTCAACACTAACATAGTTTCACATTTATTGAAAAGGGGTAGGCTTAGAATGGTTTATCCCGCCTATCACAGTTTTTCTCCAAACCTTCACTGCAGGAAACACAGAGATCAACATGAACATAGTTAAGCCTTCAACTCGATTGTCTCAGATGTTCTTCACCTTTAGCAACAGCAATATCAATAATGACAACACTGCAGTTAATTATGACAGAAAGAGATGGGACTACTTTTTCCATCCTATGGCTGTGTCCATTGATAATCTGGAAGGTGTGATCGACAGCGATAGACAAATCTCGGCGCAAATACAAATAGCAAACAAGAAGTTCCCAGAACAGGAAATATCAAGTATAGCTGAGTTTATGTATTTCTTGAGAAGAGCAGTCAATTAAATGAGCCCATATTATGATGGCTTTAGTAATGACATCTATCGTTATGCTAATGATAAACCTATACGTGGCATAAATTTCGATAAGCAGCCTGATATGAATTTCACAGGTTCCAACACGAAAATGGGCTCCTTAATCACTTTTAAAAACAAAGGAGCCAACCAAAACTTCGCACTAGGAATTGAAAGAGTTTTCATAACAGCCGTGTCAGAACAGATCTTTGAATTATCGGAGAGCGCCTCCACTGTTCTTGACTAAACAAAAGTTATCATCATTAAACAAATTAAAATCTAAATTTATTTAATAATGGCTTCACTTAGCAACATGAATACAATCTTCGCAAATGAGATATACAAAGTATTTAGCACGGGTGTAAGTGAAATAAGTGAACAGTTCGCCACTACTGAGTATGCTGACAACGAAATATCAAACATTAATGTTGGATCTGGAGGCATAACACAACAGGATTTAGACGATGCGATAAATCCTTTTATAGCAGTTAATGACGGTCAGACTTTAGTAATCACTGATATTTATAATGATCTAACTAACAATTTCCAGACAACAGCACAGCTTAATACCAATTTTTGTAATAAGACAGAGGTAGACAACGCTATCGGTGTTGTAGATGGTAAAGCACTTACTAATTTCAATGCTATAAATGCCATAAATGCTAATTTAACTAATAATTACCAAACTAATACACAACTAGCAGCCAACTATTACAATAAGACCGAAATAGATGCTAATAACTGGTTTGATGCAACATCATTAGCACCATATGCTACAACTGCAACATTAACAGCGAATTATCAAACTAATGGCCAGTTGGCGGCCAACTATTACAATAAAGGCGAGGTAGATACATTAATAGCAGGAGCAGGTGGTGGTGTTAGTAAACTAACAGAATTAGCTGATGCTAACACAAGCATTGCAAGATACACAAACGCTTCAGAATCTAATATTTCATTAGATTTATCAATAAACGAGACAGCAAGTGCCATAAGACTAATTAACGGAACTAATGACGACACTCATACAAATACTTGTATTGAATGCAATAATACAACGAATGGAACAACATGTTTTAAGCAGGTATTTTTTTATCGAAGCGATGATTATTAATACTAATACTGTATTTTTCCAGCTAGTGCTAATGGTATTTCATTATGGAGACTTTCAAACAACACAAACCCAACACTAAGAATTAGAGATGGAACAGCCCAGTGTATATATGTAAATAACAATTTAAGATGCACGAACGCAAATGAAGAAGATGGTAATATTATGATATTAAATGATAATTCAGCATCTAACAATTCTAACAGGATGAGATTAGGTAGTGTGACAAGTGCAGAAGTCAGTATAGGCAAAGCACACGAAAGCGGTTATTTTTTGTCTGTTGGAGGTGCTACGAAAGTAAATAGTTTAGACGTTGACAATAATGTTACAATGAACGGAAATAGAATGACTTCAACAGATGACAATGGTATTGAAGTATTCAAGAATACGACAGACGCCTGTAATGTTTTTCAAGTCAAGAACGCACAAGGCTACATAAGGATGCATTCGTTCAATATTGATGCTTATAATACTTCTGATGATAGTCCGAGTTAACTATTGTTAAATACAGTTAGTAATGGTGGAGTTTATCTGAATAATTCAGGTATTGGTGCTATTGCTGGTGCTAACAGATTATCAGTCGGCGGTGGCAACTCTAATTTTGGTGGTAATGTAAGTTTTCAAGCATCAACAACATTTAACAATGAGATTTTAGTTAATAGTACAGGAAGAATATACCAACAAGGAAACGCTATTTTTTCATTAAATTTTATATCAACAAACGAACAAAATGTTTCAATACAAAGTAGTAGAAACGCCGACCCACAATCATCAGAAATATACATGGAAATATATTTACAGTTGAATGATGTAGCAGGTATTACATTAAACAAACCTACTACTTGTAATGAAACACTTGATGTAATAGGTACAGTAATTTATCCACCGAGAATGAATTTCGTGTAGATATTGGAGCGACTGGTTCACCCGAATTTCGTGTCTTAGGTAATTCGGTTGATTTCTATGAAAAGTTTAGTATTATATACACATCAAACAGCAGTAGGAGCAGTGGAACAAATATTTTTGAGAAATCCAGATACAGATGGTGAGACAATAACCGAAATAGGAACGAAACATGTTTTAACGGTTACGACAGACGGCATTGACGCTATAGGTGACATTTCATATACAGGGTCTGTTGGACCAAGCAGTGACAACGACTGAAGAAAGACATAAAAGAAATCAACTCAAAGAAAGCAGTAGAGATAGTAAAATACATTGTTCCTAAAACATATAAACTTATTGATAAGGGAAAATATCGCCACAGGTCGTGTTGTGGCTTTTATTGCCAACGATATGATGGATTATAAGGGAATTCCCAAAGAATGGAGCAATATCGTTAGAGAGGGAAGAGATGGATATTTAAGATGAACTATTCTATGACCACCCCAATTTTATGGAGTGCTTTACAATATACTGTGAATGAAAATGAAGAAATGAAAGATTTGTTTAAAGCAGTGAAAAAGGAAATATCCACCCTGAAAGGAGACATAGCAAAGCTGAAAAAGAAAGTAAAAAATCGTAGCGATAGCGATGAAAAATAATATGTTGTTGCCCAGTCTCGTTGTTTTACTAATTAATAATATTATCAAGAATTATGAGCTATCCCCTATTTCAAAGCGTTGTTCAAAATTATTGTAAAACATGTTATTCACATCTTTAGCATTTGTGTCTATATAAAAAAACGAGTAAGGTGCAAAGTTCACCGCTTGCTGATACATGTCATAAAGTGTTCGCTTGTCTACAAGGGCACTATTCTCTTCTAGGAAACTATTTACCTCGTTCATGCTCTTCAGTCTGAATATGAAAAAGTGCTGAGGCATTAAGTCTTCTTAGAGGAGCAAGGACATTATATTTTTGTGTGGATAAGATACATGAGACTGCATTATGTCTTCCGCGTGTGAACAATCCATGCGGGATATGGGAGTATCTTACAAATTTAAGGTCATCCGCGAAGTCGTCCACCATTATTAAAATACTGAATAATTCTTTTTGTTTGTTCTTCTTCTGGAAGTCTATTACCTTGTGTTGTGTTTCTATTATATGCTTTAATGCAATTGGATCGAATTCTTCATAATATACTTTTTCCTTTTCGGTATCCACTTTCATTACGTCAGTAATGTATTTCTTGACTGCCCTCCATGTGTCATCCACATGAACACTAGGGCTAAAAATGTATATCCTTTCAAATGAACCACGGTATATCTTTGGAGTTAGATTTTGTATTTAAACAAATTTGCCACCCGTTGAAGAAGCAACACATAACATTCTTGCAGGTAGACTTGGCATCATCTCGTATTTTCTATTCTTATAATTGTATTTGGGTATGTCTTTAGGTTCTACTTTAGGAAGATTTTCTAACATTACTACTAGTTAGAAATTTTATCATTTAAATATATATGGATCGGTATATAGAAGTAATAAATGAGATAGAGAAACTTGATGAAATAATGAAAACTCCAAGATACAAAATGTGTTGTCATAGTTTATTGGAATTATCAAGAATGTTAAAAAATGTAAATAATTTAAATGAGCAAGAAAAGCGATGAAAGCTATAAGAAGAAAGAATTTTTCATTAATTCTAAAGGTGTATCTTGTATCCCCTGTAGGTGTAAAAGACAATCTTATCATAAGGGAACAAAAACACAAAAACAATCAAACAAAATGACACAATAACAACTAACATTGTGGAAGATAACCATAATATGAAATTTGGAGCAACAGGACGACATGTATCACCCGATGAAAACCACATATTCAGAAATGATAATCAAACAGGAAGCGTAGAAATATGTGATACTGGTTTTGGAACTCATGGTATAATGCGAACAGAGAATAGAAATGACCGAGACAGACATTGAATGTATTAAGAAAGACATAGAACGATTGGAAGTAGAGAATGAAAAACTGAAGTTTAGAACTGATAAGAAAATTGTATAATAATATAAGTATGGATTGTTTTTCCTAGGAAAGAAAGCAAAGAAAACAAAGCAGATTGGCTGCCGGAAAGAAGAAACATTAGCATGTATAACGCCAGATTACGCGCTATTATAGATGAACTAGAGGATTATTATCATTATGAAGAATATAAGAAGCGGTTTAAATTGTTGTTTGAATTTTATCAGCTGGAAGAAATTCTAAAACAATATTGTAAAGAGAGATTGACTTATAGAATGACAGCGCCCCACATACAGCATTTCTTCCATTTCCCCATCGTGCCTTCCATAAGCACGTCAAAAGAACATGGTAATGGTTAACGTTGAAACAATGTTTGCCATAATTGATGCATTATGAGAAATATTGTAAAATAATGTAATATGACAGTATATGTTGATAAGATAATCATGGATTTTAATACTGAGCATTACCCTCCCCATTGTGATCGGCAATGTGCTAGATGTAAGAAGTTGCAGAATTTAGTGCATTTCAACAGATATTATTATTGTAAAACGGGTAGGTATTTAATGCAGTATAGAACCACGGTTACATGTTGTGAATGTTTAGATAGCATGAAAGTATACAATGATAAACGGAAAAGTGAATTAAAACCATGAGTATAATGTAAGCACATTTCATAAGAGTTTATGGAATATAACTCTATTCTGATTACAACCTTTGAAACTAAACCTGGTAAAACCTATGAAAGAACCCTTGGCCATTTCGGGATGATAATACCACCTTAGGGAATATGGATGTGGTAGTTGGTTATTCCTATACTAGTCTTGGTAATGGGGAAGTAGTGGTGATATTTTGGGGGAAGTGTTAGGGAGTATAGGAATAATCCTCTTATATGGATGAGGTAGTCGGTTATTCCTATACTGGTATTGGTAACGGGGTAGTAGTGGTGATATAGTTGGTGAGGTGTAGGGGGGAGTATAGGAATAATCGTCTAATGGGTTGACTGGTGGTATTATTACCCAAAATGGGCAAGAGTTCTGCTAACTGTTTAGGGGTTTAGGGTTTAGGGTCCCTTTTAAGGGATCTATAAGGGTTTTGTATAAGGGTACTTGTAAGGGTTCTACAGGGGTTTGCAAGAGCAGTTCTCTAATCTTGGGTCCCCAAAACGGATCTATAAGGGTTGCTATTCAGGTTTCTATAAGGATGGTTCTCTAATTTAGGCTCCCTTCCGGGGCTTAAAGTTTAGGGTTTAAGGGTTTTGGGTTTCAGGTCTCTTATTTATGGTCCCCTAAAGGAGTCTATAAGGGTTTCTATAAGGGTACAAACGGGGTACTGTAAAAACAGGTCTCTAATTTAGGGTCCAATATTATTATAGGTCCCCACACACAGTACGGCACACTTCTAAACAAGGACCTAGACAACTACCCACAAGTATCACAACGACTTGCTACCTACTGCTGCTACGTTGTTTTTTGAGATCCTTTTTCGCGGACACACCTCCGCTTGCCAGCAGGAAAAACGAAGTAACAAGCCAGACCCCAGCCATTACAGGCTGAGCCGTGCAAATGTGATGCGGACGATTCTCGACGCAGGGTTTAGGGTTTAGTGCTTCTACTAATTCTACTTCTACGACGACTACTACCACTACCACTGCTACTACTACTACTACTACTACTACTACTACTACTACTCCTGCTGCTGCTGCTGCTGCTACTACTACTACTGCTACGGCTACTGCTACTACGACGGCTTCTGCTGCCGCGGCTCCTGTTAGCGCGGCTCCTGCGACTGCTACGGGGACCGCAACCATCGCATCTGGACCATCAAGGCCACTCTGCCCCGACCGTCCTTTTAAGGGATATCTGTAGTTGCATTATGAATACCATCTAACTGTTGCAGAGGGGGGGGCAGTACCCAAACTATGCACATCATCGGCGGAAGCTTTATTCAGCAGACAACATTTGCACCTTTGCCACGACCTTGCTAGCAATCTCTGCTTTTCATCTCAATCCCGCCACTCCCAGGCGCCACGCAAGCAAACCGGGACTCCAAAGCCTAAAGAAGGAAGCCCGTCTCAACCATACAAGATCACATCAATTCCAACATACGGGACGGTGCGAAACCCCACAACACTGCCCATCTCCGTGCTTCGCCTCGTCGCGCTCCTTTCTGGTGGCTTCCTCCAGGGGCTTAGCCGTCAGGGATCGGGGGTTTAGCGGAATCGCTGCAATGGCTGAAACCACACGCCCGGTTGCAGTACCTGGTACCCCGATTGGGGTGAAGCCAACCCAGCTTGGGCTCCGGATCTATATGGGCAGGTCTCGAAATTAGGGTCCCCTCTTACAGTAAACGCCAGAAAGTTGGAATATGATTATCCTAAACCCTTTATGGTAAATTATAGGGTATCCTACCCTGAAACCATATTCCAACTTTCTGGGGTCCCCTCTTAGGTCCCTAAAATAGTAAGGCGCCCTTCTTTGGGCTTTCGGGCTCCGGGTCTGAGGTCTTGAGCCCTAAACCCCTAAACGGCTAAACCCTAAGCCCCTAAACTTAGGGTTTAGGGTTTAGGGTTTAGGTAAACCCTAAACCCTGAACCCTGCACCCTAAACCCTAAACCCTAAACTCTAAAGCCCTAAATCCGTAAACCCGAAACCCTAAGCCACAAGCCAGGGTCTTAGGACTTTAGGGCTCGGGGACTCGATCTCCTGGCAGACTTCGGACAAGAACTGCACAGGGGTTTCAGGTAGTTGTCAAAATTATGGTCCCTTTTTGGGTACCCTAAATAATAGGTGCCGCATTAAAATAGGGACCCCAAAAGGGACCATACTCTTGACAACTGGACCTGCTTCAAGGGCTTAGAGATAAGGAATTTGATGTAAAGTCAGGATCTAAGGTTTAGGATGTTAATGTAAAGTCATGGTTTAGGGGTTTAGGGTAGTAATTTAAAGCCAGGGTTTAGTTTTCACCTAAAAACCAGGTTTAGGGTTTAGGCCTTAATTTATATTCAGGATTCAGGGCCCGGGGTGAATACTTACAAGAAGCTTGACAGAGCACTCAACCACCTCCTGTACAAAAAAAAGCACTATACAGACTTTTAAAAGCCTGCTCGATCACGAAACACTTTGCAACTTCTCACATCTACGTCCACACCGTGGTCTTGGGAATTTGATGATTAAAATCGGGTTTACTAGAATGAAGAGCCCCTGGGTTCAGGGTTTATTGGTAGTCTTACCCTTTATACGTGAACACAACAGCGGCCTTCAGCCGCTCCAGGCGTCGCTCGCGTTGGGTGTTCTGCTCCATTAGCTCATGCAGCTCGTCCTGCCTGGAATGGGATACACAGAGACCACAATACCCCTTAGCGAAAACAACTGTAGAGCAAGCTGTTTCAGGCTTCTTGCTATGGGTTTCAGCATACCGTAAACCCCAAACCCTGCTGCCTAGTTGTTCCATGGTTAGGGAGCCCTCGAAATATTTAGGATGCAGAGTTTAACGCTTTGGTCTTGTTACGAGATAAGGGGGTTTAGGGCTTCAGGGTTTAGGGTTTTGGGTTGGGTCTCTTGCTCATTCATTTAGCTTCCGCGACGTCGACCCGGGCACTGCACACAGACACACACACACACACACACACACACACACACACCCACGCACGCACGCACGCACGCACGCACGTCCATTCACGCCTGCATGCGTTTGCATGCATGAGTTTGTATATCCCTGCACATGCCGACACGAGTAGAATCGTATATTGAAAAATTGCCCCAGGTCATGCACGGATTCATGCATGCAGCCGTGCATGCGTACGTGCAAATTCCTGCATGCGCATGCATACTGAGTGCAGACAAAGGTTGAGAGAGACAGAAACAGAGATAGAGCCAGATACAGATACAGAGACAGCAACAGGGACAGCGACAGGGACAGCGACAGGGACAGCGACAGGGACAGTGACAGGGAGAGAAAGAGAGAGAGAGAGAGAGAGAGAGAAAAAAAAAAAAAGAGAAGAAGAGAGAAGGGAGAGCGAGTGTGAGGCAGAGGCAGAGAGCGGGAGGGAGAGAGAGAGCCAGAGCCAGAGCCATCTCCGTGAGTGTCCTGGGTTAGGGGTTCATCCAACGAAGCTGAGGTTTGAAAACGGTCCAGGTTTGCGTTTCAGTTTTGCAGTGTTGAGGGCTGCGGCGTCCGAAGGCTCAAAGCCCTAGAATCCAAGAGAGCTCAGGGCGGTAAATTGTTTATGCTTTCAGAACTACAGGGGACCTCATCAACACTCAAGGGTCTGGCTTGGCTTGCAGTTGAGCTGAGTTGAGGGTTCAGGATTGATCGATTCAACTCGCAACCGAGATGCTTGAGCTGTGTGTCGTCCTCGTCCAACTCCTGACAAAGGCGGTTTGGGGTTTAGGGTTTAGGATTTAAGGACCTGCCCGGACCTAGAGTGTGGTGATGAGGGTTACGAGTGTTGGGGTCATACAAGCATGGGAAGTATGCGATTGAGGTTTAGGGCTTCTGGCCGGCGGACATATGGGAGTTTCCGAGAAAAGGGGACCCGAATAAGAGTACCCTAAAGTAGGATCCTTATTTGCAGGACCCCTGTTAAGGTAGCCCTTATTTTCGGAGGCTCTAAACACCTATAGAGCCTTTTAAATGGACCCGTATACTACCCTTACAGTAACCCTTTAAAGGAACCCTGTAAAGTAACCCCTAATTTTCGGAAACTCGCATACCATATTCATGAAGATCTGTGGCGATCGGCTCGCTGCCGCCCCTCCGCAAGCGCCGAAGTAGGCTTCTCAAAATCAGCTCAATGGAGCTTAAGGCTTAATGTAGGGACCCTCAGAATTAGACTTGGCTTTTGGGGGTCCCTGATGATAACTATAGTAAAAATATACCCCAAAAGCCTACTCTAATTATTAAGAACTCTATATTAGGGGCTTCGTGCTTGCAGCTATGGCTGCCTGGAATGCGCAGTTCTGGACATCTGAACCCTGAAGTGAACCCTAGATGATCCTAGATGGAAGACAATTCTTGACTCATCAAGATCCAAATCAATATCATCAAGAACTTGATGTTTCCATATTCGGGTGGTTGTCAAAATTGTAGTCCCTTTCTGGGTCCTTAATCCAATAGAGCACCTAACATTTAGGAATGTAGGGTGCCCAATGCCAAAAAGGGACCACAATTGTGACAACTACCCAGTTGTAGTCTTGAAAACGAAACCTCTTGGCTCGGGGCTCTGGGACGTAGGCTCCAGCTCAGGGCTTCGGGGCTTACGCTCTCCCTAAGGGCCAGAATCTCCCAGAGAGCCCAAGACCCCTTAATTAAGGAATATACCTTAAATAATGAGGGGATTCATATTATGAATTAAGGGGTATTGGGCCCTCTGGGCTTGCTCCTAAATCCTAAGACCCAACACGTACAGCTTTGCACATTTTTTGTTTGCCCGCGTCGTACCCACTCTAGCATGGCCGAAAAAATACATAAAGCCTGGTTCTTTAAGAGAGAATTTACACGATTTTTTGAGTTTCGCCCTCAAACTTCCAAACCAGGATCTCCAAGAAACCCTGAACCCTAAACCCCTAAATCCCTAAATCCTAAACCCCTAAACCCCAAATCCTAAACCCTAAAACCGAAACCCTAAAAACCCTAAACCCCGAAAAAAAAAAAACGAAATCTTCGGAATCCAAAACCCGACATCAGCTTCGAACCGAACCGCTACTACGCAATACTCCGTCGAAAAACCATCGGGAACCCAATTGGATCGATACAACCAGTCATGTAGGAACTTGATTCAGAAACCCTGGCCCCGTAACCCCCAAGTAGTAGGATTCATATAAGGAACCCTCATACCCTAAACCCTAAACCCTAAACCCTAAACCCTAAGACCCAGGGCTTCTTAATCAGGTTCCTATATACCTTAATTAGAATACATCCATGGGAAGCGTGAAGATATCGCAAACCCCGACAAGCAAGCCAAAAATTCTACGAACTCGCCAGCCGCCCCCCGTGCTTCAAAAATCGTTATTACAAAACCCCTGAACGCGGAGACCCGAACGCTACAAAAAGTCTACACCTTAAACCCTGAGCCCAAACCCTATACCCCAGACTCGAAACCCGAAACACAAACCCTAAAGTAAAAGCCAGAAAGTTGGAATATGATTATCCTATAAGCCCTTCATGGTAAATTATAGGGTATCCTACCCTGAAACCATATTCCAACTTTCTGGAGTTCCCTTTAAACGGTAAACCCGAAACTCCAACCTCAACATGCTATTCAATCGGTGCTATGTGGGAGTTTCCGCAAATAGGGGACTAGTATGGTACCCTAAATAGTAGGATCCTTATAATAAGGATCCTACTATTTACGGTGCCATACTAGGGTCCCCTATTTTCGGAAACTCCCATGTAGCGGTTCGGGCCTGAAGGGAAAGCGTCAGCTTCCGTGACAACGAACGCTGGAGGGAGCGAGCACCCTGGCAAAGGCAAGGATCACGATTTGAGGGGTTTAGGGTTTAGGGTTTTAACGGGGTTGGGCTTTAGCTCTTAGGACTTTGGTAGGTTCTTCTTCACGGTACTGCTTGTGATTGTTCTGATGTCTGTCATGAGCATTGCCATTCTTACCGCAATGAATATCTACTGCTACTCTAGCTGCCACCGCTTGGACCTCTTATGTACAGAACAGCAGCATCATCACCATCACCTCCATCATTGTCATGTCATTCGTATATTATATAGTGTGGCTTGTTCCGATTCTGGCTATTCCAATCGGTATTCCTGCTCTCTTTGAATCATAGTTATCATGATCGTGATGCTTATCATTGTTGTCACTATGGTCCTTGCCATCAGCTTTTCTAGTTCTGCATGTGCTTCTTCTTCTTGCTCATTATTCGTGCTACTCTTCGCCTTCTTCTTCTTAGTCTTTCCAGTCATCTTCCTGGCACCGTTTATGCTAGACACTGGGCCATGGCCACCAACACAACACCGACCAGTACCCCTTGGATCTCTTGTTTAGGATTTAGGGTTTAAGATTTGTGGTTTAGGGTTTAAGGTTCAGGGGTTAGGGTTTAGTATTTAGGAGTTAGGGTTTAGGTTTTCTTTTAAAAATGCAGTGGCCCGGTTTTGGGGTTTAGGGTTTAGGGATACTGCCCCAGTTTGCAGGTTCAATGCCTCCTCGCCGGCTGCAGAAACTTCGTTGAACCTTGGCTGAGGGAGTGGGGACAGGTTTGGAAACCTTGGGCCTTTATTAGGCTTCCTTACATGAATCCTACTGTTTTGGGGTTATAGGCCCAGGGTTTCTTAATCAAGTTCCGAAAGGGTAGCTGTACGGCTTTTCGAATCTTGTAAAGATTTCTGTTGCGTCTTATCATGTGGGTAGTTGTCAGAATAAGGGTCCCTTGTTGGGTACCTTGGGTAATAGGTGCCTTATTAAAGGACCATAGTTTTGACAACCACTCATGTGGGGGAAAGCGGTTCGGGTTTAAGGCTCAGGGATTTTATAGGGCAGAGTTTCACAGCTTGGCGTAGAGCTTAGGAGTGGGGGCTTCGAGTTTGGGGTTTAGCTGCTCTTGCATCACGGCCACCGCCCAATCACGGGTTTGCTGGCTAAAGTTTAAGGTTTAAGGAAACCTAAACGAGCCATGCACAGCCAACGGAGCGGCAAATCTTCCACAACCCCCTAAACTGGCAAGCTCCTCACAAAGGGCCTTAGTGATGGGAGTAGGATGTCGGTACTCATTACAGACTCGCCATATAGGGACTAGACTACAAGGGAACACTAGTACGAAATCTTATAACTGCAAAGAAAAGGCACTATCATGGGGGAACACCAGTACCACTTCTTCAATACCCTCTACTCACCCACTAAAACCTCCACAGTTCGGCTATCTTCACCTGAATCCGAGCATCTGAGGGCCTCAAGGGCCGGAAGCATGCTGTTGAGTCGATGACCGCACGGTTGATGATACGGGTGGTTGTCAAAATTAGGGTCCATTTTTGGGTACCCTAAATAGTAGGTGCCATATTATCCTAATTTTGACAACCACCCATATAAATCTAAATCCTACATTACCCATAGAAAAGGAATATAAGATTACTCCCACAATTTAAGGCCGTTGAGGTAATGCAGGATTGGATTGTTATCATCAACAGCATCACGCCGTATCACTATGCAAGGGCGCAAAGAACAGAGTAGCCGATTGCCCGGACATGTCCTAAATCCACCAGAATCCCCGGTTGGACTCAGTGCTACTGTTGACGACATAAATCCTGCATTACCCATTATAAGGAATACACCTTCATTCCCCCAGTCTAGGGTCATCCAGGGGATGCAGGATTTACTGATATCATCGACCGCATTTTTAAGTCGTGCCCCTGCAGCAAGGGCAGTCTTTGCAACTGCAACGCGAGCTTCAGCTGCCGGCAGCAGAAATGCGACAAGAGCCCTACGGTTGATGGTATAAATCCTTCATTACCATAAGAACCATTAACCATGGGAAATAATGGATCATCAGCCGTAAGACACTAGAACCGAGTGATTCCCTGGACTGCCAGCAAAAGGGCTGGATCTGCATCTCGGCGAACCGCTCCTGGCGTCAGGCAAGGGAGAATTGCAATGGGACAGACCTGACAAGTTCAGCTTTATAGGGTGTTGTCAATCTAATGTAGTACCCTAAACAGTAGTATCCTTCTGGTCCCAAATTGAAAACTCCCATTTGGTTTAGAACATGTACGTGTAGAAGTCTCCTTTCTCTCTGTTTGAAACATTCCCACCACCGACTGAGAGTTCAGCGATCACTTTAAAGCAGGGAAATAATGCACCCACCAACAGCAAACTCCACGAGCTGGGCAAGGGACCACTCTGTGCTCTAACACGCGGCTTTGAAAGCCCTATAGACAGCATGGCGGTAGGGAGCGGATGTAGAGATGTTTTCCAATTGCCAAATGTCTTGAGATCAACGACGTATACGACAATGACGACAATGATGATACACACACGCCTTTCAGACCATAAGCGACACCGCATGGGCTTTGTATCACTACTTATTCCGACCCTCCTCCTACACCTCAGGAAAAGTCACGACATCATAAAATCCCAGCAACACCCACAGACAAAATAAACCCTAAACCCTAAACCCTAGACCCTAAACCCTAAACCCTAAACCGTGGCTTAAGAGGAGCTTCATTCCCCAAGGCCCACGACCCCGAAACCCCAGAGCCCCTCCAAAAGCCCAAAATTCTGAGCCCAAAACCCAAAGCCCAAAGCCCTAATACAGGGTAAATAATAAGTCTTTTAAGTAAGCAATACTTTTTTGGGGGGGTGGGGGTCGTAATTATAGTATAACGGGCCCCAAAAACCTATTCTGATTAGTAGGGCCCCTTTAGTAGCTCCCAAGCCCACCGACTTCCTGAGGACTACAGAAGCGACCGAGGCACCACCAGGTCGTCCAGGTGCTCTGCGACGGATTCCTCGGACTCTGCGGCGTCCTTCTTGGAGGCCTGGCAAAGAAGGGGGAGGGTGCTGAGAGCACTAAGAGCAAGAGCTGGAGCAAGGCTAGGGGCAGGAGCAAGTAGGAGCAAGAACAAGAGCAAGAGCAGGAGAAAGAGTACGAGCAGGAGCAAGAGCAGGAGCGAGAGCAGGAGCAATAACAAGGGCAGATGAGGCAAACCTACTATGAAAAAACACATGTCAAGTTTCTGCTGGGAGCGTTTAAATAGGGAGAGAGGAGTGACCTTAACTGGAGGCCGTTAACAACCGCAAAGTTCTGGTAAATGTTCTATTATGGTGCAAGTGGCCCGCTTCAAAGATTAAACCGCACACCCTTAAACCCAAAACCGAAGCGAAAACCTAAAAGAAACAACCCCAAACCCTAAACCCTCAACCGCAAACCCCAAACACTCAACCATAAACCCTGAACTCTAAACCCCAAAAACTCCGAACCTAATCTCCAAATCCCAAACCTAAACTCCAAACCCTAAAACCCTGAACCCTGAACCAGGCCTTCGCCATCTTCTGGAAACACTCCTGGCCGGTCGTGTTTTTGGTCTTTAGTCTTTAGGGCGTAGGGTTTAGGGTTTAGGGGGTTAGAGTTTAGGGTGTAGGTTCAGGCGTTTAGAATTTTTGGGGTTTAGGGGTTTAGGGGTTTAGGGTTTCGAGCTGAGTGCGCAGAGTTTAGGGCGTAGGGTTCAAGGTGGTGTTTTGAGGACCCTTTTCACTGCTCCTACTCCAAGAAAACCTTTATAGGCAGGTCTGTGCCCGGAGCTTGTTGTCCCATGCTAGAAAATGGGGTTTAGGATGTATGTTTTTTTTTGGAGAACTCCTTTTTCCCAAGAGGCTGCCAGTCTGCGGCTCCTAGAAAGGCCTGCAGGCCAGGAGAGAGCCGATGTAGGGTTTAGGGTTTAGGGTTTGGTGTTTAGGCTGGACAGCGGGGTTTAGGATGTGGGGCGCTGTTTTAAGGGGTTTAGGGGGGTTTAGGGGGGTTTAGGATGTGGGGTGTTTGTTGAAGGGCTCAGGGTGTTTAGGGCCTAGGTTTGTTGCTGCAGAGGCCGCATATGTTTGTAGGTTCTACAACAGTTCTGCGAGGTGGAGGTTGAGGGCTTCGACACGTCAGGGTCTTCTTTTTCTGAAACTATCCCCTGAGAATCTAGTGATTTCAGGCTTGGGTGGTCAGGTCTTCCTTGCAAGCCACACCCTAACAAGAAAAAGCCCGCCGGCTCGGATCTGGACTTTGGGATTCAGGGCTTGGCGCAAGGGCTTGCAAGGAACCAATACCTGAAAGACAAAAAAAAGTCCAATGCTACATTGAAACCTGGCACCTTAAGGCATAAACCCTAGACTCTAGACCCAAACCCTTGGACCCTAGAAGAACCGGCAATGCCCCAAACCCTCCACCAACATGCAAACTCCAGAACCCGGCAAGAACCCGCAGAGTCCAAACCCTATACCGAAACCCAGAGCCCTAAGCCTTAAACTCTCCACCAAAAGCTGGGCTGTTCCAGTCTTGGCTTGTCTCGATTTAAGTTTTAGGATCCCTAAACCCTCAACTCTAAGCCCAAAACCCTTAACTTAAACCCTAAACTTTAAACCCTAAGCTTTCAACCCTTAACCCAAATCCTAAACTTAAGCCCTAAACTGTAAACCCCAAGCTTTCAACCCTAAACCCTTAAAGCAGCTACTCACCCTGCTCCCAGCTCCTTCGCACGATCCATGAGAGCTGCGGAGGTGTCCGACATCGTCACTTCGTTCACCTCACCGGCTTAAGATTGGGGTTTACGGTCTAGGGCTTAGAGTTCAGGGCTTAGAGTTGTGGGGTTGTGGCGTTTAGGATTCGGATAGGACGGGCATCTGAACAAGAAAAGCCCTGAACCTGTGAATGGTAGGTAGCCCCAAAAACCCAACCAAACCACAGGAACCATCGCGGCCTTACCTACTTTCGGTTCACCTTTGATAAAGACTATGTGGAGGGGCCCATTATTTGTAATCCATTGTTCCGACCTCCTGCATACCCCGGTGTCGGGTCCCTCGTTCCCTGGGCTACGCCTCCCCACCGACAGTCTTGTGGTTTAGGGTGTTAGGGCTTTTAGGGATGCCCTGGGCACAGGGTCTTTAGGGTAGGCGTACGCTTAGCTTTTACCTATATAACTTTACCCGAACTCCATCTCGATGCTTACGCCACTCTACCTCGCCATGTGAGGCCAACGGAACCGACAACTCGTTGAGCCTGTACAGTCCCAGAGAGCCCAATACCCCTTAATTGAGGAATATACCTTACTTAAATTATAAGGGACGCATAATATGATTTAAGCCATATTCCTTAATTAAGGGGTATTGGGCTCTCTACAGTCTACAAACCCTGCAGCACAAGAGCTCGTAGAGAATCATAGCTATAGAAGAGTATACGCCAAAACCCTGCTCCAGTTACTGTCCCCTTACCTGAAACCCCAGCCCCTAAACTCTAGACCCTAAACCCTAGAACCCAAACCCTAAACCCCACACCCTAAACCGGAACCCTAAACGCTAAACCCGAAACCCGAACCCAAAACCCTACAGCGGAATCGAAGTCCCCAAGCCCTCAGCGCGGCCTTCTGCTCTGTGCGGATGTCGGACAGGACGAGATTCCTCCGGTTGGGGGCTTGGGGCTACGGATCTCACCCTTAGGATTTAGGGCTTGGGGGTTTACGGGTTAAGGGTTTTAAGTTTAAGGGGTAGGGGTTATGGGTTAGTGGTTAAGGGCTTAAAGCTTAAGGTTTAGGGTTTAGTAAGTTTACGGTATCGAAGTTCCAGTTCGTACTTAGGGTTTAGGGCAAACTCGACTGTCCAGTGCTGGACTTCGCACTTATCGGGAGCTTCCGGAAACAGTGTATTATAGGATTCCCTTTAAGGGTTCCTTTTAAAGGGGTCTACAAGGAATACTATAAGGGGTATTACGGGGGGTTTAGTATAGCGGCCGTAATGATAAGAACAGGGTTTCGGGTTTCTTCTTATAAGGGACCCAAAAAATGTAAGCAATTGTTAAGGCCCCCACGTTATGTGGCTTCACTACTTGGAGGTTCACGGTTTGTTGTATAAGTACGGTTCTGAGTAACATAACCTCTAATCTATATAACAGTACTGATAGCTCCACTTATAACTACCTAAGAACCCCCAAGTAGAGTCTGGAGCATTGTAGCTGCAAGGTCGTTAGACGCTAGGGATTGCCCCTAAACCCTACCCTGAACCCTAACCCCAAAACCCTTAACCCTAAACCCTAGGGAGAAACCCACTGACTGAGTTGCCTACTACGGTTGATGATATAAATCCTGCATTACCCATAACAAGGAATATAACATAATTCCGATAGTTTTGGGTGCGGTGGATGATAAAAAAAAAACCTGCACTACCTTAAGGACCCTAAACTATGGGAATTATGGTATATTCCTGATTATGGGTAATGCGGGATTTATATCATCAACCGTGTGAGTAAAACCCCACAGCCCAAAAACCTTTCCGTTGTAGAACCCTGGCACAGCCCTGTGGAAAATCCACAGAGAATCCTTATGATTAGAACCACCCATAGACTGATAGAACAGCTAGTATAGGGGACTTAACAATTAGAATGGGGTTTTGAGCCCCGTTATGGTATAACTTGAACACGGAACTTTAAGGAATAATATTGGCATTTATCTATGCCAACTTATTAGCCGGCTCTGCCCCCTAAACCCACAAAGCCTGAACCCTACGCCCGACAGCCAACCATAGAGGCCTTCATTATCAAACGCTCACTGACATCTTAAAATCCTGACACATGAAACCCTTGCATAACCCGGATTAAACGTCTCAATAAAGTTTCTATGTAGGAACCCTTAAAGGAACCCGTAGAGGAACCCTTACAGGAACCTCTTAGAGCAACCAATAGAGGCCCCTTTCTTGGCCCCCCCCTTTTTTTAGGTCCCTTTCGAGGCCGGTCCCAGTGGTGGCCAAGCTCCGTAGTTGCTTCAGCAGGCCTGCTCCGAAGAGCTCTCCAGGGTTTAGGGCTTTTGGGGTTTAGGGTCTAGGGTTTAGGGTTGAGGGCTTAGGGCTTAGGCTTTTTGTAGTTTTGAGAAGCGTTATAGGCAGGATAACTATAGCTATGAACCATATTGAAGGACTCATATACCTCCTTGATACCTATGCATGAACTAACAAATAAGCAAGTGCTCTCTTTTTGGCACAGGGGTGCTTTCTGCCTTCATTAACAAGTGCTGCTTCGCAAGGTTTTCGGTCAACAGGAGCTTCTTTTTGTTATGTCTACATGGGAGTTTCCGATAAATAGGGGTACCTTATTTTGGGGTCCTTATAATAAGGATCCTACTATTTAGGGCACTATATTAGGGTCCCCTATTTTCGGAAACTC
>CAJNDT010005959.1:287500-468515 GCA_905221615.1 Symbiodinium sp. CCMP2592
GTAATAGTTGAATAATATTCATAATATAGAGATATTAGGACGTTAATAGTAGCCCTATTATAGACTCTTACTGTAAGGGGGCCGTACCTACCTCAGACTATATTAAGGTTCCCAGTTTTTGGCATTGTTCTTTTGGGATTTCGGGCCACGGACTGTAACCGACCGCCTCTTTGTCCTGACGCAGATTCTGGCGCCGGCGCGCTGCAGCGACGAGCTGCGGGTTGGACACGTTGTGGCTCTCCTTGCTGGGTTCAGGGCTTACCTCCAAGTAATATCGGGGCTTCATTAATTACCAATACTATTTTGGGGGTTGCGTATTCTTGTAAAATTACAACTATAATATACAATGAGCCCCAAAACCGTATTCTAATTACTGCCTATGAAGGCCTTGGAGGGACAGAGTGCTCTTACTTTTTGAAGCCCCTACAACACAGAAGGTTTTAGCCATCTAGGGCTGGGGTAAGGCTCGTGGCCCAGGTTGTTTATGGCGCTGAGCAGTGTTTGTGAATGCTTTCCTCCGGCCTCGTGATGGCTGAGCGGGCATATCACCGTCTACTTTTGGCAATGATGTCAAACTCCGACATGCTATTGCCAAAGTTTCCTACTGCTTCTCCCATAGATCACAACTACCACCCACATTCCACACCCTTTGTCAGGTCAACCTAGTGGATGTTTCAGCCGTATGGGCTCTGACTAAACACATGTTTCCCCGGGCCATGTCAAGTTCCAGGGCGTATCGCCGGTGTAACTCCTATCAACTCGATTTCCCTTCGGTCTAAACAACCGCTTCGCAACCTGCTAGTGTGCCTGATGTGTCCAAGCTCCTCAAGCGCCCTTTGTGCCGTGGTCATTGTTCTGGCGTGCATTCCATGAACCGGTTGCTTTCACTCATGCGTTCTTGTCCTATGGTGCTTGAGCGCTGTATCTGGGTATGTATACCTGTCTTCTATTGAAGACAGGCCTGCTTCGGATGGCGACGTGCCTGGAGATGCCTTGCCTTCTTCCACTGATAATACTTGAGACTCCTTTCGCCACAGCAGGACGGGTTAACATCACCGTTGAATTCGATCAGGCATCGAATCCAGATGTCGTGTGTTAGCATACCGCCTTGCAAAATACGATGCTTTCGTCGTGTGTCAGTTACAATGAGCCTTCCATTTACACTTCTTCCTTGGGGCTCCTTGTGGTGTAACAACACAGAGTAATTCTGCGCCATGCAACACATGTTTCTGATGCACCTGCGACAACTAGGCAGTCTACATGTGGAAGCAGTGCAGTTGTGTGGTATATCATTGTCTCATGGTTCGAAGCTGAAAGTGCAGATAGTATGCATCGGCGACCCATTCCTGGAGCCCGTTTCAGAGTAATCAGTAAAGGTACACATACCGCAGAAGAAGTACAAACAGTGGGCAAAAGCTGGGTCATACCAACCTATCTGCAACTATATTCCGGGGGGTGAACCCGTCATGATGCACAGAACAGTATTTCAAACCTACCGCAGCTCAAAGAAAAAGGTGGACAAGGTCTTCGCAGTTAATGGCAGCTAAAGAGCTTGGCCCACACACAAAACTACATGTCAGATTTCCGAGAAGAGAATTGTCGGATTTATTCCCTGATTGCGGTTGATGATATAAATCCTGCATTACCCAGAATAAGGAATATACCATAATTCCCATAGTTTAGGGTCCTTCAGGTAATGCAGGATGTATACTATCAACAGTTGTTGCTGATGCCAGAACCGTCCTCGTCACATCAACACATCAGCAGCGTCAAAATGTATGACAAAAGCAAACTTTGGGTACGGCCCCCACTCAGTAGTCGTTGAATAATTATTCACAGTATAGTAATATTAGGAGCTTAATAGTGGCCCTATTATAGACTCTTACTGTATGGGGCCCCTCAAAGGCCTCCCTAAAGGCCATACCCTCGAACCACCAAACCAGAAACCAAAAAAACAAAAAAAACTGAAACACCCTACAGACCCGAAAACGCCCTGAACCCCCAGACGCTAAACCACCCCAATTCCCGATCTTGAATCCCAAAAAGCCCTACAAACCTTACGACAACCCTAATCCTCAAAATTTACCGAATCTACTAAAATCTCGGAGCCTGCAGCATCTCGGACACGTTCTGCTCGGTCTTCCTCGGCAATCATTCTCGGGCTTAAGGCACAGGGGGCACAAGGGCTCAGGGTTTCAGGCTCAAGGGTGACTTGTCGAAGACTACAAGGATCCTTATGAAGACTATTTTCATAAGGATGCCGTCACTAAACCCTAAAACCTAAACCAATCGGGACCTCAAAAGGGACCCCAGTTCGGGGGACTACACATGTGGCGCGCTGTGGGTTTAGGGCTTAGGGTTTCGGTTCCAGGCCCGCAAGTTTACAAAATCCTGGGAACCAAGCCCTAAACCCGAAAATCCGAGGCCCCCATTTTGGATCTCTGGCGCTTCAAGTTTAAGGTGGAGGAGGGAACTTGAGATGCCGACATTCGAACGTGGGGGGGGTCGTTCCTTTGGGGGTTCGGAGCTGTGGGCCTTTACGCATATATGCATATATGTATGCATGTGCATAAATATACACACATACATATATATATATATACATGTGTGTATATGTGTATGTGTATATATACACATGCTTATCTACTTGCTTATATGTAAAAAAATATACATACATACGTACATACATATGTACCTGGAGAAGCGAGAGAAAGAGACAGAGAGAGAGAGAGAGAGACTGACACAGAGAGAGAGAGATACATATATACCGAGGAACATACATAAGATATAAATATACAGTATAGATAGTTAGACAGACAGGTAGCACAAAAGGTCGATAGACAGACAGACAGATCGATAGAGAAAGGTGGTTTCCGGGCGATGCGGTGCAGGCCTGGTCTGAGGAGCAATTACTGCCATCACCCTGTATGGCAAAGACTCTCAACCCTCTACACCAAAAATGTCTCCACACAACCACTCGATACCCCAAACAAACAACTCGAGACCTTGAACCCAACCTCTCAACTTTACGCCAAATTTACCCCAAGAGACATCACCCCAAGAGATAGCCAGGTTTCTCTCCAGAATACCTATGAAAGCAAAGCACCACACGGCACTGAACCGCGCCCTCATGTTCCGGTCTCCTCCACACACCCAAACCAACGCAACACAGGCCTCAACACTTAACGTGGATAAACTTTGGGTGCTGCCTCCACTCTGTGACAATCTATAGTAGGGGTCTATACTATAAATATCATCCAACTGTTACAGAGTTGGGGCAGTACCCAAGATAAACTTGCTAGCACCGAGGATCTCCTGTCCCTCTTCCAGAGGCTTGATAATGCTTCCCGAGGGCTGGGGCGGCTCCTCCGGTATCTTTCACTTCTTTAGGGTTTAGGGTTCAGGATTGTTTTAGGGTTGAGAGTTTAGGGTTCAGGGTTTTGAGCGACCGCCCATCATTCCACATAACCCAAAGTCCCAGGCCTTGCACTTCGATCGCTCAGAGTCTTAAACTCAGCATCTACTGTAGACTCCTAGCAAACACCGCCTTGCCACACGCGCCTTAACATTGGGATCACGATTGCATCCTTTACTCCAGGAAGCGAGGTTCCTAATGGGGGGTGTCTGTTCCTAATACAGGGTGTATCTTGGCACGATGCCCGTTATTTCAGGAAACTAGTACCCGGGTCAAGGCTTGGGGTCTGTTAGCATAATAAACGGGCCTTGAGAATCATACTAAGATTTTGGGGCATCATTATCGTGTGATGATAGTTCAGGAGCTCTAAGAATAGTAGTAGCAAAACACTTCAGGGCGCTATATCCATTGTCCTTCCATCCGTCCACCTGTCTATCTGTTTATCTTTCTATCTACATGTGTGTATACATATATCTATCTATATATATATATATATATACATACATACATACATACATACATACGCACATACGTCCCTCGCAACTCAGAGCTTGGAGCCCACGGAAGAACCCAAACCTCCCCTCAAAAGACAGCCTCAAAGACTGATGAGAGGCCAAAAGGGGGGTTCAAGATTCTTGGGCTAGGGATTCCTTAATATGAACCCCATTATGGGAACCCTAATCCCTACTAAACCCTAGGGCTAAAACCCCTTTTGGCCTCCTATGAAAGACCTTCTGCAAGGTACGGTTTAGGGTTTAGGGCTCTGCAAGGCTCTTAGGATGTATAAACGTTCCATCAGAATGGGTTTAGGGTTTAGGGTTTAGGGTTTAGGGTTTAGGGTTTAGGGTTTAGGGTTTAGATCAGAATCCAGTAAGCTTTCTGGAATGGTGCTAGAAGGGCGCTAGAAGGTTCAACAAAGGCTCTAGCAGGGCTCTACAAGCGCTTCAATAGGGTTCTGCAAGGGCGCTGGAAGGAGCTAGAAGGGTTCTACAGGCCTTCCATGCGGCTCGATTGCATGTTGGTTCAAAACTTATACGGCCTCTATTAGGGTTTTTTAGATCTATAGGGCTAAAGCAGTTTCTAAAGCCCTAACCAAGATAAACAGGCTCGAGCTTGATTTCGCTAGAACCTCAGAGCCCTAACTCGAAACCCTGAAACTCTATAGACTCCAATTTGGGGTTTAGGGTTTAGGTTTTCGGTTTAGGGTTTAGGGTTCAGGGTTTAGGTTTTAATCGACCCATACCCTATATCACTCCAGCATTAAAAGCACCATAAACCCTCAAACCGCACACCCTAAGACCCGTAGTGCCTTGGAGACCCCCCAAGATCGTGAAACCACTAAATCCCTGAACCCCACACCCTTCATCACTGCACCCTAAACTACACCTTCAGACCATATCAAGTCATAAGCACCTCCGCCCCGCAACTCCTTGAGACCAAACCCTCAAACCCTTAAAACCCTAATCGTAAACCCTTCAGTATCACCTGTACAACCTTTGCAGTAAGCTTTATGGTAACCCTGAGAGTCACCGCCTGAATAATTACCTATACTATTTTGGGCTCCTGATTAAAACAAAATTACAGTATAATAATGTATAATATGCCCCAAAACCCGATTCCAATTATTAAGGCCCCTATATCAAAACTAAACCCGCGGCTGACCTCCTCCACCTCCTCCACGAGGGGCAGAACGTCCTTATCGAGCAGCTCGACGGCCTCCGAGCTTGACGATTCTAGCGTCTTAAAGCATGAACCTTTAGGGTTTGGGGTTTAAGGGTTTAGGGTTTAGGGTTTAGAGGTTTAGCATCCTAAAAGCATGACACAAGGGTTGGGTTACTGCCCCCTCTCAGTCACAGTTGGATAATATTCATGATATAGATATATTGGGCCCTTAATAGTAGCCCTATTATAGACTGTTACTGTATGGGGGCAGTACCCAATTCAAGGGTTTAGTTCAGCGCTGTGGAATTGGGGTTCAAGTTAAGGGCTTCATGGCGTTTGGGTGTTAGCGTCTGGGGTCCAAAGTTTACGTCGGGGGATATCATCGGTCTGTGCAAACGTCTTGCTTGATCCTGCGCTCTAGGTTTAAGGTTTAGGGTTTAGGGCTTAGGGTTTCGGAGGTTTATGGGCTGTGCTATACAAAGCTGCGTGCAAAGCTTACAGGAAGACGACCTGGAACCCGCGCTGGAGAGGGTTCTCCGGCTGTGGCGTTCATGGCGCCACGACCTCTGCCGAATCCGGCGGGAGGTGCTCCAGGACGTCGCCCTGCTCGTCGAGGACACGGCCGAGCACACCCAGGAGTGGCTGGAGCAGAGGTCGGCGTCCGTCAGGGCGACGTACACCCTCCTCGGGCACTACACCTAACTTCCTTTACCCTTAAGCCCTAACCGATAAATTCTAAACCTAAACCCGAAACTCTAAAGCCGAAACCCTAAACCCCTAAACCTTATCCCCCAAACCCTGACCGATAAAGTCTAAACCTAAACCTTAGAAGGGGCCCCCACCCTGTAATAGTGACCATAAGGATTATATAGGATTATATTAGGGCCCTACTTTTTTCTATTATACCACTATTACAGGGTGGGGGCAGCTTCTAACCTAAACCCTAAAAAAAAGCCCTAAACCCTAAACCCTACGCTTGAAACCCTAAACCCTAAACCCTGAACCCTAAACTTTAACCCGTAAGCCCCTAGATCAAGTCTAAACCGAACCCCGGAACTCTAAAGCCCTCAATCTGAAACGCTAAACCCCAAAACGCCAAAACCCTAAAGCCCCAAAAGCCCTGAAACCTTGCCACCCTAAACCCTAATGGGCTTTGAGAGCAGTGTAAACGCATGAGCCACAAGATCTTAAGGCTTCTGTCGTTGGGGTTTGGGGACATTTTGATTTCAGTGGCTTTGATCTGAGTGGCGTTAAACGTGCATTGTAGCATCCTGCTATATTCCCTACAGTATGCCATTAACCTCGGCATTTCTCCGGTGGCCGACACCCTAATGATGTAGCCAGCCCCCTAGCCCCCTAACCCCGAAACCCACAAAATCAAACAAGACCCAACACACCCCGAATCCTTAAAACTTTTTGGGTTTAGGGCTCGGGGGTTTTAGATCCCAAGCCCCAAACAAGCTTCCCGCCAGTGGGGTCTTGCGGGCTGATACAGGCAAGGTCGGGCTCAATTTTGCTGAGGACGTGCGCTAACAAACCGTAAATCCGAAGCCCTAAGCCCCTAAACCCCTCAATTTTTAAATAAACCCCTAAACCCCTAAACCCCTAAACCCTAAACCCCTAAACCTCTAAACCCTCAAACCCCTAAACCCTAAACCTTCAAAGCTCAAACCCTCCATCTCGGGATGTAGCTCTGCAATGCAAATTCCTTCTTCAAGCCAAGGCACGATCTCTTTGTTGCGGATCATGTCCCAAACTAGCTGCCTCCACAGACAAACTTTGAGCGCGGAGTCTTCACCCTCAACCCCAACCAAGAAGCCTGAATTTTGAGGCTTGGTGTTGGGTATGTCGATTCTATGTCCCTTTACATCATGTTTCGACATCATACTACATAAGGGACATAAGGCTGAGCGCACCAGGCGCCAGTGTCCCGAGTTGTAGAGTTTGAGCAGTCGGGGCCAGGGGGTTTGTCTCAAGTGTAGATTTCAGATTATGATTAGGATTTGAGGTCGCGGGTTGTCGTTTAAGGTGTCGGTCTGGGTTTGGCTTGGGGTTTTCAGGTTCAGGGTTGAGGTGTCGTCGTTGTGTAAGCGAAAGAAGCGTAATCTCTCAACCATACATCGTAAAAGTACAACCTTACATCCAACCCGAAATATACCCGGAATCGCAACGGCCCATCCCTAAATCTCAAATTCTCCGCCTTCAACGATGCAACAATCATCCCGACACCAGCCACCCTCCCGGACCTTAGCATTCCAGGATCCGGAAGCCTAAACCATCAACTCCAAAACCTCAACCCTTATATGTATATTTAAACCTTGAGCCAATCTGGACCCCAATGTTTCAGGACCGGTCAATCTGGGCCCCATGTTTCCGGTTTAGGGTTTAGGGCCTAGGGTTTAGGGTTCAGCTATTCAAGATTTAGGGCTTCGGGGTTTAGGGTTTAGATCAGTGCCACGAGCCAAACCCTAAAGCCCTTGCCTTCCCTCGGCACCAGCGATGTCTTGCAGATTTCTCGTAACTTTGTGGCTTTTCCTGGGAGCACACCCAGAGAGCCCAATACCCCTTAATTAAGGAAGATACCTTAAATTATATGGAGATTCATAATATGATTTATTCTATATTCCTTAATTAACGAGATCAGAATCCCCTGATTAAACCAAATAGATCCCTTATAGATCCCTTAAAGGAACCCTACATATATTCCTTAAGGGGTATTGGGCTCTGGGCAGCTTCGATGGGAACCTTCTGAACTTCCGTCTGCGCGGGCGCTTAGCATGGCTCCAGCTCTCGGGGAAGAAAGTGGGCTAGGAAGGCTTTCGTTAATGGAACCCAGAGACTCCCATATCCCTTAAAGGAACCCAGAGACTCCCATATCCCTTTTTATGGAACCCTGAGACTCCCTATATCCCTTTAGCTAAGGAATATACCTTAAATTGTAGTAGGATCCCTAAAATGATTTAACGCATATTCCTTAACTAAGGGATAGGGTTTAGGGTTCAGGGAGCTACCTACCGCGTGAACCCAAAATCCGACGCCTAGAGGAGACGAGCCTTGGTGGGTTTTGGGTTTATCATAGGGATCCTTAGGGGTGTAGGGGGAGGGGGGGTAGGGGGCCTTAAGGCCCATAATAAGGACTAATAAGGCCTATTTAAGTAAATATAGTCCCCTACACCCCTCCCCCCTACACCCCTAAGGATCCCTATGATGAAAACGATAAGTAACTGTCTTCTTCAACAACCGGGTCGCAAAAAGTTCAAACTTTCAAAAAAAGAGCTATATGAGATATAAGGCCAAAAAAATTAAAGTTCCCCCGTTCACTATCGAAGGTAACTGAGTTGTCCTTTAAGCCCTTTGAAAATCATGTACTATTGTGGTTCTCTACAAAATAGTAGGGGGAATTTTAAAACAAGAAAAGGACAACGCAGGTAATGATTCAGACACCTATCTCACTGGAGTTCAGCTTCCGAGTCTAGGCAAGCCCTGACAACAGGCAGCTTTCCAGCTTCCCAGAGAGCCCAATACCCCTTAATTAAGGAGTATGGCTTAAATCATATTATGCGGCCCCTTATAATTTAAGGTATATTCCTTAACTAAGGGGTATTGGGCTCTCTGGGCTTGAGCCTTCTCCTACATTAGGGTTACGTTCAATTGCCGTTGCTCATCTGGTTGCTGACAGCCTAGGCTTAAGGTTTAGATATTTGAAACGGTGATAGGCCAAAAAGCATCCATGCTCTACAGAAGTTTAAGGCTTAGATGTTTAGAACGGTGATAACCCAAAACGGATTCAGAATCTAGAGAGGCTTCTGGTTTAGATATTTGGGTATGTGTCAAAGTGATGGTCCCTTTCTGGGTACCCTAAATATTAGGTGCCGTATTATATTAAGGACCCAAAAAGGGACCCACAAATTTGACAACCACTCATTTGAAACGGTGATAACCCAAAAAAAGATCTAGAATCTAGAGAGGTTTAAGGCGTAGATGTTTAGTGATTAAACCCTAAACCCTAAACCCTAAACCCTAAACCCCAAACCTTAAACCCTAAACCCCTAAACCCCAAACCTTAAACTCTAAACCCCAAACCCTAAACCTTAAACCCTAAACCCCAAACCCTTCTCGAGCCACCCTCACTCTCCCCCGAAGGAATACCGGGTGCCAGCGGCCAGGGGACAGGCCCTCAGAATCCTACACCCTAAACCCTGCCCCTACACCCCCTTTAGGTTTAGAGTTTAGGGTTTAGGGTTTCGAGTTTAGGGTTTAGGGTTTAGGGTTTAGGGTTTTAGTGTTTCGGGTTTAGGGTTTAGGGTTTAGGGTTTTAGTGTTTCGGGTTTAGGGTTTAGGGGACTCCGGAAAACTTCAACCCTGAACCCTGCTACTCGGCCCAAACTCTGGAACGCAGGCCCTTGGTTGACGTCGCGAGATGGGAGCTGGCTGCTTGGTTCCTTTAAAGGGATCCTTAGGGGCTCCTTTAATTTAAGGGATCTATAGGGTTTAGGGTTTAGGGGACTCCAATATCCCTTTTTAAAGGAATATTCCGTAAATTACAGTAGGATCCCTAATATGATTGAAGGAATATTCCTTAATTAAGGGATATTGGAGTCTCGGGGTGGCTTCGGGTGTACTTTAGGGGCCTTAAAAATTAGAATAGGGTTTCATAGGGTTCCTTTCAAGGGGCTACTATAAGGGATCTATAAGGGTGCCATAATCTAGGGGCCTTAAAACTTAGAATTGGGCCTCGGGGCCCATGATACTATAGCTATAGTAAGGAACCCCCAAAATACTGCTGATGGACAAAATCCTGCATGACCTTCAGGACCCTAGACTATGGGAATTATGGTGTATTCCTTATAATGGGTAATGCAGGATTTTGTCCATCAGCCGTAGTATAGATAGTTATTTAGGCCCCTATATTAATTAGGTCTGACGATGCCGGAAGCCTCTGGGGAGCAGAGGGTGTTATAGGATCCTTAAGGGAGGGTGGTTCAAGGGGGGAGGGTATAGGGAATCCTTAGAGGACTGTAAGGGAACCTTAGGGAGTACTAGGGAGGATTAGGGATCACTAGGCTATATACCCCCCTTGGACCCCCCTCCCTTAAGGATACTACAAGGGTGTATCAAGCCCAGCGTTGAGGGTTTGGGAGTTTCAGGGTTAAGCCATTGGGAGTTTTAGTAGATCCTTAAGCCCCAACCCTAAGCCCTAGAAACCTGAATCCTGAAACCCTGAACCCCACAACCCCCCGAAACCCGAAACCCGAAACCCCAAGACCATTCAGCCGAGGTACTTGTCCATGCCGACCAGCTCCTGGAGGGTGTTCGCCATGTTCTCCGAGCCCGTGACCATGAACTCCACCATCCTCGCGCATTTCTCCCTGGTTCTTAGTAGGGAATGGATCCCCATACTGGTCCCTATATAGTCCCCAATAATAGTCTCCTTTTTGCATTCCGCCGTTCCCTACTAAGAACCAAACAAGTTTCGAAGACGGGACCCAGGAATGCATTTAGGAACCCGAAGGCCTTTGGTAGACCCAAAGAGCAATTTCTAAAGGAACGATGGAGCTCTCCTCCAGGTTCCAGGCTTTAGGGTTCAGGGTTCTAGGGTTTAGGGTTCAGGGTTTAGAGTCTAGGGTCGCAGGTGTAGGGTTTAGGGTTTAGAGGAGTTTCAGGTGTTTAGGACTTAGGCTCCAGATGGTTCCAGGATGTAGGACTTGGCATTGGCGGACCAGGGGGGTATCAGGGATTTCACAGAGGCTGTCTAGGATCCTACTATTACTACCATGTTACTACCATATTACTACCATATTACTAGCATATTACTACCATATAACTACTATTACTACCATATTACTACCATAATACTACCATATAACTACTATTACTACCATATTACTACCATAATACTACCATATAACTACTATTACTACCATATTGCTACCATATTACTACCATATTACTACCATTCTTCTACAACCTTGTTGTGACAGTGAATCTGGATGGCAGTCTCGGCTCACAGGTGCAGCAGACTTCCACAACAGCACCTAGCTATGGAAATGCACCCTTTTCTCTGCAGCATCGGGGCCCAAGAGAGAAACCAGTAGTATACACGAGGGTTCCTTACCAAAAATGCTCCCAAAATTAGGGCTTCCCGAACCCAAAAGAGTGAATCATACCATGCTATGCAAGACACTAGTCTTACCTGGAATTGCCCAGGCTAGACCAGACAAGACAATACCATACCATACTGTGTCATGCTTTGCTATCCTATACTATCCTACACTATATTGAACTTCACTTGGCTATACGGCTATAGTAGCCTATGCTAGACTGTTCTAGATACCAGACTATAATAGGCTAGACTAAAGTATATAGTGCCCCTTATACTAGACTATCTTGCAGGACCCCTTACTATTCCTCAAAGCAACCCTGTTGCTAAGGCCCCTGTATCACAAGGGCTCCTCTCGATCTGGGGGCCGGCACCCTTCAGCTGCTCCTGAACCTCCGGTTTGGGGTTTTGGGTTCAGGGTTTAGGGTTTAGGGTTTTGGATGTTGGGTTTAGGTTTAGGGTTTAGGTTTAGGGTTTAGGGTTTAGGGCTTGGCTTGAAGCATCTGGGTCTGGGCTCCGCGGAGGTCAAGGCACCAGCAAGGCAGTTGGGTGGTTTAGGACCGCTTAGGATTTAGGGTTTGGGGCTTCTGTTTTGGGGTTTAGGGCTTCGGATTTGGGGATTAGGGTTTAGGGTTACAGGCTTCGGCGCTGTTGCCTACACAAGGCTTTCAGACCGTGGGGGTCGACGGGTCGACGCCCGCTCACTGCCGGCTCAGATGCCACCATGGAGCCCTAAACCCTAGACCCTCTTCTTCATAGTTTTTGGGATGTGCTGCAGATAATCAAAAGCACCGAGGAAATCCTTTGGAGCTTGTGGGGTGTTAAGGGGGTCCCGTACCCACCCTCCTCCTTCGTAATAAAGGGACCGTAATAATTGTCTAGACTCTTCTTGGAGGTTCCTTGTTCGAAATATAGTATGGTACACCCCCAAACCCTATTCTAATTGCCCGCATCACCCCCAAACCCTATTCTAATTATTCAGGCCCCTGAAGTACATCAATCGACTTCGCATGGGTCGCCACAAACCAGCAAGCAATCTAGTGGCGACGCCCAAACATGCCGCGGGTCAACTGCCCAACTGCTCAAAAACAGAAGAACCAGCTCCCTTCATCTGAACATCCGGGCTTGCATTCAGACCGGCCACAACGCTAGAATCCACTGGGCCTTTCATGAGCATTTGAAGCGGAAAAGCGCTGACGACCGCAATTTCCCAAGTGTAACTACGGCCTCGATGTAAAATCAGGACCCATTCCAGCAAGCACCAATACACAGTATGGTTCACATCATCTAGACCTAAGAGTAACCTAGGAATAAAAAGGGTGCCCTTTTTGGTTTAAAGGGGCTTATAAGGGAACCTAAGCCTCAAAAAAGGGAATAAGGGCCTACTCTGGGTCCAGTCATGAAAGGACTAGGGACCGAAAACGGAGAGAAACAAGGTGGCACTTCTCCTGAAATCAGATCAATTCTAATCATAGCGAACCACAATCGCAACAGTAGCTTTAAGCAAGGTTGCAGGGGAAGTTTGCGGGCATCACGGCAGCAGACTCACCAATGCAGACTGTCGTGCTATCTTGACATGGCAACATCACTGCTGCGATGGTCCTTGACACCTAGCACATCCTAGAAGTGATTTAGAAGCCCTAAACCCTAAATTTCAAACCCTAAAACCCTGAACTTAAACCCTACAACCCTAAACCCTATCTACTAAAACCCTAAAACCCTAAGCATAAACCGTAAAACGACGAGAGACCTTGGCACGCTCTTCGCACAGATCCTCGACGACTTCCGCCAAAGCTTCAAGATCTCAGCACTGCAGGGTTTTGGGTTTTGGGCTTGGGTTTGGGTTTTTGAGTTTAGGGTTTAGGGGTTAGGGTTTAGGGTTTTGGGTTTAGGGTTGTGGGTTTTGGGTTTAGGGTTTTGGGTTTAGGGGCTTTAATAATAGAGTTGGGTTTTTTGGGAGGAGTATTTTTTACTAAGAGTGATGAGGATGCTTAGGGCTTCCTGTGTAGCTGGGGCTCCGGTATTCATATAAGGATCAGGCACACACGTCTGATTTGGATGGGCGCTTTTCGATTTTTGTGCTTAGGGTGTAAGCGGTTCAGGACTTTCAGGTCGCGGGGCTGTAGAAACCTTGGGTGGTTTTTCGGAGGGTTGTATGAGCGCTTGGGGGTGATCGGGTATTCATGACCTACATCTCTATGTAGTTATATTTTTGTGCATATGTAGGTGTGTGTATATATGTATGTGTATATATATATATATATATATAGACAGATTCTTGTATATATGTATATTACATTATATTATCTATATATATATATATATATGTATGTGTGGAGTCAAGCTTGGGTCAGGTTTATGATACTCTGGGCGACGCACCTTAGAACCACACGACAGAACTACTGCAAGATTTCTTGGGCTGAGCTTCAGGATTGACGGTTCAGGGTTTGGGGGTTCGGATGGATTCGGGAGTCGGGCTTGCGGTTTACAGTTCAAGAATGATCACGGCGGGTCGGCATCTCGGAACTTGAATCGGACTTGAGCAGCAAAATTTGGGACTGTACTTCGTTACTAATTATTGAGAGCCCCAAATTTGTTATTGCGACCCAGATCTTAGGCTTGGCTTGCAGACTTGCAGGTTTAGCTTAGGGGCTTCGGCAAGCTGAAATCTCGCGCATTAGGGCTATCTTCGGAAAGCTACCCATGTAATGCATATGCTGCCACTAAAGGAACCTCCAAGTAGACTACACTTTGTGGACAAAGCCCACCCTACACCCTAAACCCTCAAACATTAAAGGCCTGAGTCAACTTAACACTACAGGCCTAAATCCAGCCCTAAACCCTTATAAGACCCTGTATAGAACCCCGCAGAGACTTCAACAAACCCAAAAACACGTTCTCAAACCCGGTACACAACCCTACTACAACCCTACCCTCCAAGCAAAACAAATAAGGAACCCTTTAAAGGAGCCCTACTCTAGTTATTAAGGCCCCTATACTAAACCGCATAATACCCCTTACAGTAACCCTAATAGGACCCCTTTTGTAAGGAACCCTGAGGAAAAGAATTGATGGAACCACGACCACGGCCTTCCGCTTCGGCCAAGCGCACCGCGCCCTGCGACCCGGCCTGCTTACTGTTGAATTTGTGACTATTATGCTTCCCAGAGAGCCCAATAGCCCTTAATTAAGGAATATACCTTAAATTATAAGGGGATTCATATTATCATTTCAGCTTTTTTCCTTAATTAAGGGATATTGGGCTCTCTGGGTTGCGTTATTGTGATGGTTGCTGTTATTGATAGTAGTAATGTTATTCATATTAGGGGGGGGCTTGACGCGCCCTTCACATTTTGCAGTCGAGACGCATCGGCACCGGGCCCTGGCGTCCACACCTCGCTGATCGCCCAAAAGTGTAAAATTCCGCGAAGCAGAGATGTGTACCTGTGGCGCACCGGCATGGCTGCGCCGCCATCCGGCCACTCTGCAAGAGCCGTGTATGCGCGCGCGACATCTCCTGCCACGTGGAAGGCAGAAGGGAAAAGCAGCGAGCCCCCGACATCGCTCAAAGACCAAGACGATCAAAACAGCGGTTTCTGCGCTTGCAGGATCGCCACAACTTCCAGCACGTGCCCGATCTGCCATACAAGAAACAGCAAAAAGCTGCCAGCAGACGCACTCCTGCGCGTGCACGCTGATATGCTTTATGTCGTGTTAATCCGCGATGCCCTTCCTTCTTTTTGCTTTATCGTTTCCAGATCTTACCTTGCCTTTCTGCCAAATGGCGCTTCCTACTCCTCCTCATGCGAAGCACTGACGTCACGTGGACGTTACATGTATTGGCGCGCATGTGTTCCTGCCGAGTGAAGCTAGTTCTTGAAATGAGCTGGTCTGCGACTGCTAATTGCATAGGAAAGTCGTCTCAGCATGACATGTGCAACATGAGCGCGTTGATAGCACGGGCATGCCGGGTTCCTACCAACGAATCCCAAACAAGTATCTGCGCCATTTACCCGAAAACCGTTGAAGCCAAATCTAGCCATCTTGTCTCTGCTACTGGCCATGCAATTCCCAGGTATTTACACTACTTTCGGCTTGTTGGCTCAACATCGAAGTCGTTGCACTGCATTGATACTACATAGTTTGTCCCCCAACGCTTTGGCCCTGTATGATGAATTCTTTGTAACAACAACGAAGGTACTGTAATTTACAATACTTCACACACTACCACGTTTCCGTGCCTTTGCTCCCGGCAGCGGGCGCCCAGAGAGTCCGACCAGTAGTAGTATGTGCGGTAGTCGTAGTAGTAGTAGTAGTAGTAGTAGTAGCAGCAGCAGCAGCAGCACCGGCACCAGCAACCTTAAAATCGAAAATCCTTGCAGACTTTCATCTTCCGAGCCATGGCCCTGTACCGTGATAACCTGCACCTTGAAGCTTAGTTAAAGGTGTCGGGTTCAGGGATTAAGGTTTTGGGTTTTTGACTTCGGGCTCATGGAGAGCTTGGTTTAGGGCATTGTGGAACTGCTTCCCGAGGTTTGGTTTTTGGGGTTTAGGGTTGTTGTTAGGGTTTGGAGTCTGAGATTTCAGGGGGCAGCGACGTACTCTGTGTCGGTGACCCAGAATCCAGCCTGTTTTGTGGCGGCCTTCGAAAGTTGAATAGGGTTTTTCGCCATGTTATAGGACAGTTATCTTAGGGAGTCCTGGTGCCTAGTCTCTCCAATGATTTCAGACCTCTACATTGACCCTAACCCTCTGAGTTCGAGTTTCAAAGCATCCGTAAAACCCTAGATTAACACCTGAAACGCGAGCCTCGACGAGACCCAGAGGGTTTTAAGGGTTTGGAGGGTTCTAGTTTTTCGCCCTAGACCCTAAACCCTAAACTCTAAACCCAAAACAAATCGTTCTCTCCATTCTCCCGCATGTGAAACCTGTGAAGCTCGAGAGCCTGTACGCCGGCGTTGCCTGCCGCTGGCCTCTTCTCATCGTCCTCTTTACGTGGGGATATAAATTCTTTTTGGGCTGTAACTGTAGTTATCCTACACGTAAACTCTACTTATAGATTACAAAAAGCCCTCAACCCTCAACCCTAAACCCCCTGAACCCTAAACCCTTTAACCCTGCACCCTAAACCACGAAACCCTAAACCACAACTACCCATGCACCTCCTCGTCCTTGTTTGCTCTGGGGTGGGTCGGCTTAGGGTTCAGGCCTTAGGGTGCCCAGGTTTGGGTTTGGGTTCTAGGGTCTAGGGTCTAGGGTTTAGGGTTTAGGGTTTAGGGTTTAGGGTTTAGGGTTTAGGGTTTAGGGTTTAGGGTTTAAGGTTTAGGGTTTAGGGTTGAGGGTTTAGGGTTTAGGGTTTAGGGTTTAGGGCGTCTCGCCGCGCAGCGGCAGTATTTTCTATGTAGGATGGCGCCCCAACACTCCCAGGGGTGTGGGGGGGCGGCATTTCGACGTCAAGCGTTCGAATGCGATTCCACCACCAAACAATTACACATTGGTTCCTCACCTTTTCCCACCCGCTGTGAGAATACACAGGCTACCACCCAAAATATTGCCTTTTAGGGTTTAGCGCTTACGCCCTCAATTCCCACCTGCCCCTGGTCTGTCTGTTGAGGAAGGACGCACCTACACACACCCCAAAGCAACAGGGCCAGGTGGCGAGAGCCAGGGGGTGGGCCAGGGGGCCCAGGGGGGGCCGGGGGGGGCCGGGGGGGCCAGGGAGAGCCAGGGGGGGGGCCAGGGGGCCAGGGCGGGCCGGTCAGGCGGCAGGGCGCCACGCAAGGGGCCTAATGGCTAGGGGCTGAATTCGACCACTCTCGAATGGCTCCATGCATTGTCCATTCAGAGTTGGTGTCAATCACTGCCGGATTTCGTTCTGGGTCCAGGCACCCTAAGAAAAAGGGTGGGTACGGCCTAAGCAGGCCTGGGTGGGAATTTAGGGTTTAGGGTTTAGGGTTTAGGGTTTAGGGATTTGGGCTCACTTACCCACTTAGAAGAACCGTGATAGATGTGCAGGTGCGGATGATCGAGAATGGGTGTCCAGTGCTAACATGGGGGCCTTGATAATTAGAACCGGGTATGAGGTCCATTATACTAATATCATGGGGGAGAACAAGGCATCCTGTTGCTAAACCTACAGTAACTCTTCAGGTTCGTGCGATCCTGCATTCAGAACTGATCTTGGGTGCAGGGTTTAGGGTTTGTTTTGGGGATTACGACATGGGGGGGTTGGGGGTTGGGGGCTACTTGGAGGGTCGGGGGACTTAGTAACTGGTTCTTTTAAGGACTTATAAGTACCATAACCCCAATTAGGGTCCCTTTTAGGGTACTTACAAGTCTACTTACTACCTACTTACTAAGTCCCCTAAAGACCCTCCAAGTATACTTCCTTAAATAGGCCTTATTGAGTCCTTATTAGGGGTGTCCCCTACCCCCCTCCCCCCTGCCCTCCTAAGGGTCCTTATGATTTTATGATGTGGGAGTTTCCGAAAATAGGGGACCCTCATTTAGTACCCTACATAGTAGGATCCTTATTATAAGGAACTCAAAATAAGGTACCCCAATTTTGGGAAACTCCCATGTAGGGCTCAGAATAAGAACGCACTGCAGCCTGCGACCGGCCCTGAGGTTGGGAGGCGCTAGGTCTGGTAGGGTTTAGGATCTACCCAGAGAGCCCAATGCCCCTTGATTAAGGAATATACCTTAAATTATAAGAGGGCGCATAATATGATTTAAAGTATATTCCTTAATTAAGGGGTATTGGGCTCTCTGGGTAGGGCCTTAGTTTATAGGGTAGTACAAGGGCTCTAGAAGAGTTCCGCGCCTTTAAGCACACCTGTAGACCCACAGCGTCTTCTTGAGAAGGTTAGGGTTTCAAGGGCTTCCAGAAGAGGGCGTCTGGAGTTCGTATCGTTTAGGTACTAGCTCAGGTGTGCGGGATGGTTTAGGATTGAAGGTTGCGGATGTGTGGAAACTTGCGGAAACTCCAGCGTCGAGGAATAAGGGCTTTGGAGAGTTTGGAGTTCCCAGAGAGCCCAATACCCCTTAATTAAGGAATATACCTTAAATCATATTATGCGCCCTCTTATAATTTAAGGTATATTCCTGAATTAGGGGGTATTGGGCTCTCTGGGTTAGGGTGTAGGGTTAAAGACTTCGGATACAGGGCTTAGGCCTTTCTTTGCGAGTTTCAGGGTTTGCAGGCTTCAGGATTTGGGGTAGGTCTCCTCCTCCAACCTTTGCTTCTGCTTCGCCAGTGTTTCTAACCTCGGCTTTTCTGGGAAGGATCTTCAACTCAACTTGTACACGAAGGGCTTAGGGTTCTGGGCTTGCCAGACGTAAATAAGGGACCCCCAACTTTCAGAAATGTCATCGAGCTTCAACAGCAAGAACTGCAACTGACAATGCAACTGCAAAGTGCACGGCAACCCCTGCAGCAAAACAATGCGGCTCTACTTCCTGTCATAACTATCATCCGTCGTGCCTTCATGCCGAATAGCATTCTGCTACTAGTAGTTGTAGTAGTGTCGTCGTCGTAATGTCGTAATAGTGGTCGTCGTCGTAGTCGTAGTACCAGTCTTGGCAGCAGTAGAAATAGCAGAAGCAGTAGCAGTAATTGGCAGCAGCAGCAGCAACAGTAGCACTAGCAATAGCAGCAGTAGTAGTAGCAGCAGCAAGAGCAGTAGCAGGAGCAGTAGCAGGAGCAGGAGCAGGAGCAGGAGCAGGAGCAGGAGCAGTAGCAGTAGCGGCAGGAGTAGCAGTAGCAGCAGGAGTAGTAGTACTAGTGTAGCAGTAGCGTCGTAGTAGTAGTAGTAGTAGCAGTAGTAGTAGTAGTAGAAGTAGTAGTAGTAGTCGTCGTCGTCGTCGTCCTTGCAGTAGTAGTAGTAGTAGTAGTAGTAGTAGTAGTAGTAGTAGTAGTAGTAGTAGTAGTAGTAGTAGTAGTAGTAGTAGTGGCAGTAGTGGCAGTAGTAGTAATAATGGCGGCAGAGTAGTAGTCGTCGTCGTAGTAGTCGTAGTAGTCGTAGTAGTCTCTCAACTAAGATTACCTTCCGTTGAGCGGTGCCTTTTCACCTTCGTGTCGCGACGATAACTTGTAGGCACGTGGACGCTAAGCGCGAACCTAGTAGCTGCATCCCGTAGTGCCTACAGCCTGAAGCCCCAAGTCCCGACATGCAAGCGCGATGTCCTTCACCCTAAGTAGTAGAACTCTTATGAGAAGGATTGACAAAAGAAATAACCTCGAGTTATTGTTTAAAACGCCCTGAGCGAAATAGTAGGATCTCCGACGCGCCGCTCCCAGAAAATGATACTATAGTTTAAAAACCCAGCACAGCTCTGGAAGTGCGATAGCTCTAGCTGGAGACTCCAAGACCCTTTAACTCAGAAGCGTTGAGGGTTTAGGGAAGGGTTCAGGGTAGATCTCACTTCTACTTCGCAGTACCGAGGGTGGGTTCAAGTGCGTTGCTTACATAAGGGGCTCTGGAATCCCCTAGGCACCAATTCTCGCCCCAAACCTACCCCGAAAACTTTTCAACCGTAACTCCAAACCTGAAACCCTGGAGAAGGAGAAGCCCTGTAAACCTGAACCCACAACCCTAAAACCTGCAGACTTAAAGCCCCAGAACTCTAGAGGAAAGCCTCCGAGTAATGGTTGTAGTACCCGTGAGAGGAGTCCTTTTCAGCCCTTACAATACCATAACCCAAACCCTAAACCCTAAACCTTAAAAGCCGCGGCACTGAGCTTTCAGCTCCCACACCTGGCTGCAGAAGGAACGTCAGATAGTAGTAGTAATAATAATAATAGTAATAATAATAATAATAATTAGTAACAGTAATAGTAACAGTAGTAATAATGATAATAGTAATGGTTATAATAACATCCACGGTTGAGCTGTAGGGGTTCTGGATGTCGGGTTCAGGGTCCAAGGCCAACCTTGTCGAGTTTGAGGCTTGGGTTCTGGCTTTGGGTTTCAAGGTTTAAGGTTCAGGTGGGTCTAAGGATTTGACATTTGATCCTTTCGCCTGCCTCGTGATGTGGTGTTGCGATTGCTTGACGCTTCCTGAGGGTTTTGGGAGAATCGGATCGAGCATGTGGCCATGACATCAATGCGTACGAACATTGTACTATGCAGCAAACAGCACCGGGATGTGGCAATATGTGATAACACATGAAGACATCTGTTATCGTTTGCCATCTGTTCTTATTGTGAGGATATGATGCTGAGCATGTTGCAACGTCAAGTAACAACCTCACTACAATAAACACCATGGCATGTAACGACTGAATTTAACAAAAAACCACAAGATGATAAGGAAGAAAAGAGTGGGCGCAAAGCCGGCTACCATGCACAGACAAGTCATAAACGACAGCAACACCAAAGGCTACAGTTGCAATGACAACCACAGCGACAACAACAACAACGACAACGACGACAACGACGAGGATGGCGACAAGAGCATCAGCAACGACAAGAGCAATAAGAGCAACAGCAGCAAACACACCAACAGGAACACCGAACAACACAAACCAAAAAGCAGCGCAGGTGTCAGTGCTTTGACATAGCGACATACAGTCGCACGACAACAAAATTAGCAAAACAAATCATGCAAACAGCAAGAGCATGTAGTACTTTTTGACATATTCTCCAAGGACACTGCAACAACGAAAGCGGAGTGTACGAAAATGTACATTCAGCCATAACAGCATGCAGAACCAGGGTATTGCAACCGGAGAGCAGCACAGCAGTGTGCACTGGAGCAGCACAGTATGCACGTACGAACTGTTTCTTCGGAAATAAATGCAGGGAGCAAGAAACGTCTTAGGTTGGCCGGTAATGTTCCTTATGCTTACACAAATGCACATACAACTCTCGCAGCAAAGCTTGGTGAGAAGAAATGCGTGTGGTGTCATCATGGCAAGTGTGCAGGGAAGACCATTTTTTCCTTACTCTTCTTCTGCTGCTCCATGCTCAGCTTCAGATCTTTCTCCTGCATGCAATGGGATCGCTTAAGGTTAGGGTTCCGTGATCGAACATTCATGATCGCCTAAACCTGCACCATGGACAACCGAAGTTGATTGTCCCCAAACTTCAGTGCTACACTCGCGCGTTCCCTCCAATAGACACGAAGGCGATGACTTCAAACAACCAACTACACCCATGTGTCTTCCAGCGGCATCTCTTTCGCAAGCACGGTAAAGTTCACACACATACACACACACATACACGAATTATGTCCCAAGTCTGATTCCTGCATGGACCGCGGTCACGCTTGGGGTTAGGGCGGCATGATACAGCACGGCCGGAGGTTCGTTGTCAGCAAGCAATTCGGACATGAATCACACGACCATAAAATGTTCATGCCGACATAAGGACATATCTCCTTCTACACCAGCAGACAGCCAAGGAGGTGGGGGAAGTCGCGATCCCACTCGTCTTGCTCGGTATGGTATGGCTGTGTGGGCGATGACGTCACATGCACTTGGATAATCGGTTCGAAGCATGAATGCAGTATGCCTTTCAAGAGCTTTCAGACCTTCGCACCTGGTTGGAAAACGTTCGTAGCGGCTGCCATGTGTCGAGGATGCCCTGTAAACACAATAACCCTGTAGTGCCGGGCGGAGGCGATGCTTGCAGGAAAGTAAGCCGCAGTATATTGCCGCAGATAAACAAGCATCGCGCTGTATACCATAAAGTAATGTACGGTGAAACCTACTATGACGTAAAAAATACTATAATGCAGTCTTACATCGCAGAATGTACGATGACGCATTTTTAACTACAAAAGCATCATGACTTGATACCATAAGGCAGTATAGCACATAGCAGTGTGCAAAAATTTAAATGTAAAATAGCAGGTAGCTGCGTCCGTAGTATACAACAGCGTCGTATATAAAGTAATTGATAAACTATCATGCAACGCACTAAACAACGTAGTACACAACCTGATATAAAGCAAGCATGGTTCATAACGTAGCATGCAACGTAGCATAACAGAGCACGTTATATATAACACAGCAACGAATATAGTATAACGTAGTATCGAGCAGAATAGCAAAACATAGCAAAACGTCGTATGGCCTAGGAGACTGTAGTAAAACATACAGTCCCATATATGATCCCGCTTATCGGTTCGCTGAGACCCCCCCCTAATGGTATCCCCCTCCCACCCACTGCCCAAGCCGAATCTGTGTGACTGCGTACACTTTTTGCACATGAGGGCAAAGACGCCTGATCTTTGTGACTGTGGACACTTCCCGAAGAAAGACGACTCCGACATGAGGGTCTTAAACAAGGCAACTGTCACGAGGACCGCGTTCCCTGACAGGCCCGATCCCTGTGCCAGCTGGCACATTGCAACCTTACGGCAAATGCCCCCAAAGCGGCAACTGTCACGAAGGGCACTACGATCAATAAAGCGAGAAGGGTTACCAGGCACGTGGACAGAAGACACCCGACGACCAACCAAAGAAACAGTAAGACGTTTGAGTTCATAATCATCATTATCATTATAGGGGTGAGTATACCAAACACCCATGAAAGATACTGTAAGGTCCCTGGATATGGTGTACATCATGATATTTGAGACATCTCGGCTAGGAAAGCAGTAACTTGTCAAAAGCTGTGCAAAAGATACAGGGTTTTGTATTGCTGACCTCCCCATCATCAAACCCATATGTTCGCCCACCAATATTTCTTGCGAGGCCCATATTATTATCCGCTCACCTAAACCCTGAGAATCCTTACGATTTACTGAAGCCTCAACCGTAACCCTAAACGATACACCCCAAACCCTGAACCCTAAACCCTATATACACCCAAAAATCCTCAACCCCCCTACACCCCTAAACCTAACCATGGCTTCCAAAAAGCAACACAGCCACCGAGGCGCCACTGGCGATATGGTAGGTCTAGGGTTTGGGATTTGGGCTTTAGGGTTTAGGGTTTAGGGTTTACGGTTTAAGGCTTAGGGTTCAGGGTATAGGGTTTAAGGTTTAGGGTTTAGGGGTCAGGTTAGTACAATGGCTTAGGACATGTCGACTTCTGAAGGAACTTAGGGAGGTGTTAAGGCTTAGGGGTTTTGATTCTAAAATTCGGGCTTGCATACTGTAGGGGCCTTAAACAAGCAGATCAAGGTTTTGGGCGTTCCTTACTATAAGTATAGTAAACTATCCTCCAAAACCCTATTATTCCATGTGTGAAGGCCCTACATTATGGTACCCGTATAGATCCCTTAGTTGCCCTGATGGACCCTTTTAAAGGACCCCTGCTCGATATTCGATCTCGGGGTTATAACCCCCGGGAGAGCTTCAGATAGTGAAGACCCAGAGAGCCCAAGACCCCTTAATTAAGGAATATACCTTAAATTATAAGGGGGTTTTCATAATATGACATAAGCTATATTCCTTAATTAAGGGGTATTGGGCTCTCTGGGGAGCTTTGGCTCAGGTTCCAGAACCCTAAACCCTAAACCCCAAACTCTAGCGACCCTGAGCCCGAAGCCACAAGCCCCTAAATCCCTAGCTAGTTGCTGAGTTGATAAGCCCCAACAAGTGTATCCTTTCAGTTCTATAAGAGATCGCATTATCCCAAAAAGTGCAAAATGTGCTCACTCAGCCACGAAGCCTCAACCCTCGGCCCGACAGCACAAACCCCAGCTGTCTGGTTCTTAGTAGGGAATGGGGGAATGGATCCCCACAGTAGTCCCTTAGAAGCTGCCCCCACCCTGTAATAGTGACCATAAGGATACTATAAGGATTATATTAGGGCCCTATTATATTCCTATTATACCACTATGACAGGGTGGGGGCAGCTTCTAAGTAGTCTCTATATGATCCCCAATATTAGCCCCAATAACCCATTCCCCCATTCTCTACTAAGAACCAGACAGATCAGGGCCTGCGCTCAGAAAGGATCGTGTTGGGTTTAGTTAACCGTTTTCGGCTGTAGGCATATGCACACCTTGAACCCTAATGTGATTAAGAAACCTTGGGCCTTTATTAGGGCTCCTTCTATGAAGCCTACTCTTGTGGAGTGATAGGCCCTGGGTTTCTTACTCAGGTTCCTACATTACACCAATCTTCGGAAACTCTAAACCCTTACAGATCCCTTTAAATGGACCCTTGTGGTACCCTTACCCCTACGTTACACCCGTAAGGTCTATTCCTAAACCTGGGAACCCCCACGAGACGACAGCGAAAGCCTGAGACACCACTGATAAGCCCTACGTGGAGGGTCGGGGGACTTAGTAACTGGTTATTTTAAGGACTTATAAGTACCATAACCCCAATTAGGGTCCCCTTTAGGGTACTTATAAGTCTACCTTACTACCTACTTACTAAGTCCCCTAAAGACCCTCCAAGTAGAGTCCCCGGAGACTCCCAAACTCCTAAATTAAGGAGCATAACTTGGTTGGGTTGTAGTTCTGGGGCTCTGAAAAAGTACTTATGCATTCGTACCTCTTTAGGAACCATGAGGGAAATTGAAAAGCTCTAATTGCCACCTAGTTGAGTACTGCCCCCTCCCCACCCGGTAACAGCAATATTGGGGGTGATATTAAGGGGTATATAGAACTATAAAAGTTAATGTCCAGCTGTTAGAGAGTATGGGCAGTACCCAAAATCTCACCGCAAGATGCTTGAGATGACAGTCCTTGCTTAACGGGCTTTGGAGTCTTGGGTAAGGTTTCAGCCAAATAGGGCCCTTAATAAACGTTCTTCGGTGTCCTTGGTGCATTGATGGTATGAAGAAACCCAAACCCTATGAAAGCTGATATTAAGCTCATGGGTCCAAGGATTTAGGGTTTAGGGCTTTGGGCTTTTAAGGGCTTTGGGGCTTCGGGTTTGTTTCCGGCACTAAGGGTTCTAGACTCGTGAGTTTGGACGGGGCCTTGTCTCAGCGTCGCTATAACGACAAGAGTAAAGCCCCCTCAACTAAGTCCGAAACCCTAAACCCCAAACCCTTAAACCCTAAACCCTAAAGCCCAAACATCCTAAACCCTACACCGTAAAATTCCAAATCCTAAACCCTGGAAGCCCTAGAACCCTAAAATCTTTAGTGTTGGGACACGCCTACGTGGATACTGCAAGAGACTGCTCAAGGCTTCGTTTTTAGGGGGTTCCATAAGAGGACCTATGTGTTTAGGGTCTAGGTTTACGGTTTATAGCTCAAAAGTTGGGGTTCAGGGTTTAGGATTAGGGTTTGCCAGTTAGGATTCAAACATCAGGCTTTTCAACAAGACCTAGACTAGGGTTTTGAAGGCTGTGTAGTAAACATGTACACGGATCATAAGGGCTTCACTCGCTCACACAAAACCCTCCTCCAGCGGGGCGATGAGCACTTGAGACGCAGCTGTCTGGGCCGCCTGGATTAAATGTATTTTCCCAAGAGAGATCGGAGCAGTGACCCCAAAATCCAAGGTTAGGACCTTGGGATTTGGGGTTAACGTCCAGGTAGGCCCTAAACCCTACACCGGTTTAGAATCCCTGTAGATCCCTTAAAGGGGCCCTTAAAGGAACCCTAACAAACCTCCAAGGGTCGGGTTGAGCCTTTAGTTTAAGGCCTCCGGCATAGTTAGACCAGATCGGGGGCTGAGGTCTTTTGAGTCCGGGCCTCTGGTCTGTGGGGGTTTAGGGTTTAGAAGTTAGGATTTAGGGATTAGGGTTTAGGGCACTGCTTGTTTGCATAATACAGGGGCCTTTATAATAGAATAGGGTTTCGGCTCCATTATACTATAGTCATAATCAGGAACCACCAGAATAGTATTGGTAATTGGTTAGGCCCTTAAACTGCTCTCACTGACAGTTTCGTTGGGCTGCCGCATCGACGAGATTCAGATTCATTGAACCCGAAAACGTCGTCAATGCCAGCACCATCGTCGCTACCACTGTCATCATCATGCACTATCACAACGCATGGGTCGCGAGCAGGATAGTATCACCCTGCTGATAAAGATGATGAACACCAGCTACCCTAAACCCTAACCCCTAAACCCTGTGTATGAAAGCCCCAAAACCCCTAAGCTATGCCTGCTGCTGGGAGTGTAGCCGCCTTATCGGATTAGCTGCGACCTTACAGCCGCTGCGCTTGCCATATGGAGGTTTGCGAAAACTGGGGGTACCTTATTCTGGTGTCCTTAAAACAGGGATCCTACGCTTTCGGGTGCTATATTACGGCCCCCCTGTTTTAAACTCCCATATCGCCTTCACAGAAGCCAAACAAGTTCGTAAGCCCAGGAGGCTGAAGTATCGGCGGGGGACCGGAAACACACTTCAACCCGAAGCCCCCAACCCTGAAACTTTAACCCTAAAACTTAGGGCTTAGGGTTTAGACCCTAAACCCCGAAACCCCTAAAAGCCCTGAAAAGCCCTTAAACTCTGAAAAAAACAGGATTTCCAGATCCGCTTCAAATCAGCCGACGCCCGGATTCTTGTAATGGGGTATAGTATGTTGTCGTGTAGTCTCGTATATTCCAATAAAGAACCCCTACTAGGAGGTTCATGGATTGCTATGAAAGGGGCTGTGATTCCGCGAATATCGGATATAACAATAGTTATCCTACTTATAGCCCTGCTTATAGCGGACCATGAACCTCCAAATAGGAACGGCTGCTGAAGCCGCAAAACGAAAGGACGCTTCAGCTCGCACGGTGCAAGGTTCAATGTATCATCCAGCGTCCGGGAACTGCAGTGCTTTGAGATTCAGCTTGCGAGTTGCCCCTCAACCCGAAACCCTGAACCCTAAACTGCCAAACCCCAAACCCCTGAACCCTAAACCCTTTAAAACCTGGCAAGAGTACTACTACGCCGAATCCGAAATCCGGAAAGCGCGACGGATATCTTCCGCGGTGTGCCTCCAGCAACTCCGGCAACTTCTCGGCACTTATGGGCACGGGGGCCTCACGGTTTAAGGTTTAAGGCTTGGGCTTTGGAGTTTAGGGTTAAGGTAAAAGCCAGAAAGTTGGAATATGATTATCCTAAACCCTTTATGGTAAATTATAAGGTATCCCAAGCCCGAAAAAAAATATACCAACTTTCTGGAGTTGCCTTTAAGTAGTTTTGGGATTTAGGGGGTTAGGGGTTCAGGGGTTTAGGGGCCTCAGAGTCATCTTACGCTTTCTGAGGGGCCACCTAATCTACATGGGAGTTTCCGAAAATAGGGGACCCTAGTATAGTACCCCAAACAATAGGATCCATATTATAAGGACCCTCAAATACGGTACCCCTAATTTTCGGAAACTCCCACATGGTTGGGGAAATGTTGCCTGGTGGAGTACGGGGCGAATGATCTCAATGATGGTATCACTTATCGCGGCTTCCGAAAAGACATTCACAAAACCGCAGTGGAAAGGAAAGGAGAGGACCCTAAACTCTTAAACCCCACACTGCTCAAGCCCCCAAGCAGACCAAAAGAGCCCCCAGGATTGAAGGCTCAACCTGGAGCTCTGGCAGACAAGGCTTGAGGGCCTTTGTGGCTTAGGCTTTGCGGTGTCGGATTGAGGCTCAAGTTAAGGGTTCTCTAGTCCAAATTTTACTTTTGGTTAGTAGGGAATGGAAGAATCGTCGTGATAGTAGTCATAATAGTGCCCCATTCCTCCACTCCCAACTAACCAAAGGTAAGTTTAAGGGCTGTAGAGCTTTGCTCTTTCGATTTGCAGCTTTGGTTTCCATACGGCTGCTCGAACACGCAAGCTCTGGGGAACGGACACTATCAAAGGCCGAGTGTCATAAGGCAGACAAGCCGATGTAGCACCGTCACAGCACACAAAAGCCACAGAACCCGGAAAACCCTAGACAAGCCCTGAATGAGGAAACCCAAAGCCCAGATCCTACGCACACCAGGGCCCATGCCAAAAGGTCGTAGGCAATACCTTAGCGCTTGCGCACAGGTGCCGCTGCCGAAGGCACAAGCACATCCAAGTTTCGTCAAGTTCGGATCTTTCGTGCTAGTGCTTTGTTGTATAGTACATTTCTGTATATTGCAGTACATGTCAACCACAGTTCTTTATATTCTGGTACATTAGAAAATTCACCCTGCCCCGAAATTCCCCAGCCCACCCTAAACCCTAAACCCTACCTAAACCCTTAATAACCTACCTTTTTCAGGTTCCCTATTACGATTTCCTTATATAAGTCCTGAAAAAGGTAGGTTCTTCACCTAAGCCCTACCTTTCCAGACCGGCGGCGTGTCTCTTGCAAGTTCTGCGCGTAGCGGGTGAAGAGCCTCGGAGGTGCGGGGCCTAGCAAGGGTTAGAGGTTTTAGGTTTTTATAAGGTTTAGGGTTTAGGGCTTAGGGTTTAGGGCTTAGGGTTTAGGGTTTAGGATTTAGGGTTTAAAATTTAGAGTTTAGAGTGAAGAGCAAGAAAGTGTTTCACGGAGATCTGGGAATATCCATGCGAACGGACAGAAATGCGACGAGAGACCGCGTCTCGTATCCTTCTTACCCGATTGCTACCGCAATTCCTACCAGCAGCCTCAAGCGTACGAGGACTTAAGTTCCTACCGCATCACATCTCCTGTTTTGCCAGGTTGTTCCAGGAGAGGATGGACGAGAGCAAGTAGGATGACTCTCCGAAGAAATGCTGCTGCCAGGACATGAAGCTCTGCTGGAGGGCTGAGAGAAAGCCTCATTAAGTGTGAGAACACCCACGTCAGAAACTTGATCTCACACTTGCAATCGCAACTGCTCACGCGGAACCTATGCACAAGAAGCAGATGGTGGGGGCGCTGCAGAACAAGGCAGGCCACTTGCAACGACACAGAAACCACGTAACCAATCCAATCTCGACTGCCAATGTGCCACTCAGCATGAAAGCCGGAAATCCCATAATGCAGGGGCCTTAATAACTAGAGTACGGTTTTGGGGCCCGTTACACCTTAATTATAACAATGATTTAGGCCTCCGTATTAATCCTAGCAGGCATACCCCAGCTCTAAAGCCTGACAAACTCTAAGCCCCTCACCCCAAATCCCATGTCCTGCACCCGTAACCCCAAAGCCCACGCAGCAACCCTACACCCTGCCCTGTACCCTAACACCCGAACAAATACCCTATAAAGACCTGAAGCACCCCTGAGAACACCCCAAAACCCTAAAGCCGAAACCCCTATAGCAGAACCCATACCCTAAACCCTAACACCCTAAACCTTGAACCCTAAACCTATCCCGTATACCCTCTAAACCCTAAACCTTATAGATCCGTTTAAAGAACCCTTACAGGAACCCTTACAGATCCCCTTAAAAGGTAGGGCAGTAGAACCCTTATAGATCCCTTAAAGCAACCCTTAAAGGATCCCTTTAAAGGAGCCCTAAGGTACCCGTAATTTTCGGAAACTCCGATACAGTCGGAAACTCCCAAACCCTAAACCCTAAACCCTATAGATCCCTTTAAAGAACCCTTACAGGAACCCTTATAGATCCCCCTAAACTAGGAGGGGCTTTTAAAGCCATTGAAAAATATTAGTAGGTAAGATCCTCTTAAGCCCAATAAGAGAAAATATAAAATGTCCCAAAGCCCTACCTAATAAATTAAAGGTAGCCCAATCAGAGTCCTTTTTAGGGTACTTATAAGTCTACTTACTACCTACTTACTAAGACCCTCCAAGTATACTTCCTTAAATATGCCTTATTGAGTCCTTATTAGGGGTATCCCCCCCTCCCCCCTACCCTAAGACCCTCCAAGTAGGGCAGTCTTTTCAGTCCCCGGCTTGTGCTGCTCGGCCTCGTAGCCCGAGAGGGCCGAGGCCGCGGCGATCCTGGGCTTGACTTTGGCGAGAAGGGAATGGGGCTCCTTTAAAGCGATCTTTAAGGGGTTTAGGGCTCCTTTAAAGAGATCTTTAGGGGTTTAGGGCTCCTTTAAAGGGATCTATAGGGGTTTAGGGCTCCTTTAAAGGGATCTATAGGGGTTTAGGGCTCCTTTAAAGGGATCTTTAGGGGTTTAGGGCTCCTTTAAAGGGTTCTATAGGGGTTTAGGGCTCCTTTAAAGGGATCTATAGGGGTTTAGGGCTCCTTTAAAGGGATCTATAGGGGTTTAGGGTTCCTTTAAAGGGATCTTTAACTTTGGTTAGTAGAGAATGGAAGGGGCCTTATAAAGGGGTCTATAAGGGGTACTATAAGGGATCTATAAGGGTACTATAATATAGGGGCCATAATATTCCTACCTTAACTTTGGTTAGTAGGGAATGGCAATTTAGGGATTATGGATCAGGGTTTTTAGGTGTTCAGGGTTCAGGGGTTTAGGGGTTAAGGGATGAAACTTAACTTTGGTTAGTAGGGAATGGAAGGGGCCTTACAAAGGGGTCTATAAGGGGTACTATAATGGATCTATAAGGGTACTATAATATAGGGGAGGGAATCCCGGGTTCTGTTTTTTTTGCTGAGGGCCTTTTCTGGGTTAGGGGTTCTGGGTGTAGGGTTTAGGGGTTTCAGGGGTTTCAAGGGTTTCTGGGGTTCAAGGTTTAGGGTTAGGGTTCTGAGTTTCGAGTTTAGGGTTCAAGGTTTGGGGTTTAAGATGGTGGTTTGAGGATTGTGGGTTGAGGATTGTGGGTTTAGGGTTTAGGGCTTTCGGCTCAAGGATTTGCGATGTGTTAGTGGCTTTGGGGGCTTATATGGACTGTATGGAATTTAAAGTGTGTTGGGTGTTAGGGGTTGGAGCAAAAGCCATTCGGGTTTCAATGCAGCCTGGAGGGCCTTGGGATATCAGTAAGTATATATGGAGCCCTTTCTATCAATCGCTAACCCCTAACCCCAAAGCCCTAAACCATCATAACCGTGCTGTCTGTGTATTGAGCTTTGGGTTTCAGCGGCGTTTTGAATGTGAGGTGCTGTTTAAGAAAGGGTCTCTTCGTGGGCTATCATAGAGGCTTCAAAAGGCGTTTTGGAGCTTGCCTCGTATTCACAATAATCTGATGAGCTGAAGACAAAGCACTATCAAAGCGGACCTTTAAAAAAGATTGAAGCGCCACCCTAAACTCTAAACTGTAAACCCTAAACCCAAACCGCCTGAGGCCGTTTGCCAGTGTTGCCAAGCAGCTCGGAATGCTTCAGCAAAGAATTCACGCCTCGGCCTGCGGGGGTGTCGCTTCGAATGCGTAGGTTTTCGGGTATGGGGTTTAGGGTTACGTTTACGGTTTAGGGTGTCGCATGTAGGGTCAAAAGTTTAGGGCTTTTGGCCTTGCAGGCTGCACTGACGTATGATTACTTACCGCTATGAGGCTCTAAACGTAGAAGGTCTTAAGGGCCAGGGCTTTGACCAATTCAGGGTACCATGCTTGTGTTCACACTCGTCACTAGAAACGGACGGAGAAACTCTGTAAGGAGCTATCTCGAAACAAGCTTTATCTAGAACAACTTCCAGGCAGCTTCCGTCGCTCGTGAGTGTCGCTCGTGCATGACTGCTACGACAGAATACTTTGGGGCTACTCTAATACTCGCAAGCAAGTCCTACTACTCTCACAGCTCATCTGACGGTTCCTGTCGGTTACCTGCACAACAATGACACTTAATTTCAAGCCTTATGATTTATGCAATGGTACATGCAGTAGTAAAGTAAAAGTACCGACAACCGCCACAACTCAAGAACAATACCGATCGTCATAATATTAGTGATCATCACAAACCTTGTCACAAGTAATCACAAGAAAGGTGGCCAAAAGCACTCATAGAACCACAGTGGCCCCCTTAACCCCAAACCCTGAACCCTAAACCCCAAACCCTAAAGTCTAAACCCTACACCGCAGTAGCCCTGCGGAAGCTGATGAACTTCAAGGTTGCATGAACCTAAACGGCACTCCAGAAAGTTGGAATATGGATTAATGGTAGGATCCCCTATCATTTACCTTAAAGGGGTTACGATAATCATATTCCAACTTTCTGGCTTCTACTGTAGCTGAGTGGTTCAGGATTCTGGAGCTGTGCGCACCCAAAGCTTCTTCCAACATGGCTCCATCTCAAGCCATGGGGGGATTAAGGTTAAGGTTTAGTGAGTTTGGTGTATGAGAATTAGAACATTAAGTCCCACAGCTCCGTGTACTTCCAGTATTGCAGAATCTGTGCCACAACGGTGGCAGTAGCATCCGGGAAGATGGCCCCAGGCTTCGGGGCGGGGCTTATGAGTAGGGCTTTGGAGGGCCTCGGGTGTTATGGCTTCTGGGGTTAAGTGTAGGGCACTACTGTACTGCTATTCTGGCTTCAGGATTGGCGGGAAGCCTGCAAACACCTTGGCAGCACTCTTCAAGAATAGAAATACAAATGCCTGTGAAAACAAACCTTCATCCCCAAAACCGCACGAAGCACCTACACCCTAAACCCTGTGTCCCAAATCTCACACCCCACACTCCCCTCATCCGTAAGATGCCCTAGGATCCACTCCCAGGGCTCCCCGCTGAAGTATTCCGGGTCCAGGCCATTTGTTGTGTGGATCAGGACACTCTCGGCATCCTCTTGTTCAGAGGGCTGTGCTAAGTATGGTTGCCTTGACAAGTAGAGTTTGAAGGGTATAGTATACCATACCTGTACTAAGGAACCCCAAAGTAGCATGGGTAATTACTTAAGGCTCCTATGTTAGCTTACTACCCCCATAAGCCAAAAAAATAAAAGGTTAAACTTTCCGATTCCTACTAAACTATAAGAAGCCAAAAAGTTTAAAGGTTAGGTATTGGGGATCTAAGTTAGGGTTGGCGGCTTTGTCTTCAAGGGTTTCGTATAAAGTATTCGGGAGCCTAAGGAGTTGTATCCTCGACTTCGGCTTGGGGCTCGCGGGCTGTCGGGTTCGGGATTTTTGGGCATTTGGGATGTGGCCTTCAGGCATTGTTGTTCAGGGTCTAGGGTTTTCAATCTTTAGTGGTTTAGGGACCGCACTACAACCCTAAACCGAACGAAAAAGTTCTCTTCAAAAGGCCGAAATGAGAGTTTCACCGCAGGAACAAGACCCTTACAAGGAACCCCTTGTATTGAAGTAAACCGGAAGCCCACGAAGAACCTTTTGGGTTCAGGGCTAGCGGTTAGAGTTTCGCAATTTGGAGGGTTTGCGGCTGTGGGGCTTCAGGTTTGGGGTGTTGGCCATTGGGTTTTAGTTACAAGCACCATATTCGGAGCGATTGTCGTCGTACAGTTGCGATATGCACTGAAATGTCATATCGCTCAGTATGACTTCTTGCTGTAACCCTAATCCCCAAATACTAGCTAGGCAGTTGCTTCATGACTATCGTAGACTTGCATGCAAGGAGACAAACCCAAAAAAACTTGCAGCCACACGCCTAAATCCGAGAGAACTCTACTCTCTAGCTTTTAATACGGAAATGAGGTATGCATCCCCATAGTGGGCGCTTATTATCGAAACCCCCTATAACCCATTCCCCCATTCCCCACTAAAATCATAAGGACCCTTAGGAGGGTAGGGGTGAGGGGGGGTAGGGGATACCCCTAATAAGGACTCAATAAGGCCTATTTAAGGAAGTATACTTGGAGGGTCGGGGGACTTAGTAAGTAGGTGGTAAGTAGACTTATAAGTACCCTGAGAAGGACTCTAATTGAGGTTATGGTACTTATAAGTCCTTAAAATAACCACTTACTAAGTCCCCCGACCCTCCAAGTAGTCCCCCTACCCCAGGGGTTCCAAGCCACAGCCGGGCCTTGCCGTGCATCTTCAAGCGACGATGCACGCGTTGCATGTCGAAGTCGTGACCTCTGCTTGGAGGTTCATGGCAAGCAAAAAAGTCTCCCATTATAGGTCCCGAGAGAGCCCAATACCCCTTAATTAAGGAATATAGCTTAAATCATAATATGAAGCCCTATAGGTTTTTAAGCCATATTCCTTAATGCAGGGGCATTGGGCTCCTGTAGTTGAGGGGAAAGACATTAAAAGAATCCCTCCAAGTTCATGGACGTCTACAAAACGGGTTGTAATTCCGCTAATATGGGTTTAAACTTGAGTTGTTATAAACCCCCACTTATAATCAGCCAAAGCCCTGAACCCTCTAGAAGCCTTACAGAAACCCTCAACCCCTGTAACCCCACTGATGACACAAAGCATGAACCTTCAAGTGCCGACTCGAGGATAATTTCGGCCCGGGGCCCCAACGCTCAAAGGTTGGGGCTTTACATGGAGGTTCACCCAGAGAGCCCAATACCCCTCAATTCAGGAATATACCTTAAATCATATAATGCGCCCTCTTATAATTTCAGGTATATTCCTTAATTGAAGAGTATTGGGCTCTCTGGGTTGGAGGTTCATGGGAAGGTATAAGTCGGGTTCTAAGTCCCGTAGTAGGGGTTATAACTGTAGTTATCCTACTTATGAACCCTACTTACAACTACCCATGAACCTCCAAGTAGGATGCAGAACCCTCAACCATGAACCCTCCCAAACCCAAGCCCTATACCCTAAACACTACATTCCCCCTAAACCATTCACCTTCGCACGCGAACATGCAGGCCTTCTGGGAGTTTCCGAAAATAGGGGACCCACATATAGCACCCTACATAGTAGCATCCTTATTATGAGGACCCCCAAATAGGATACCCCTCATTTTCGGAAACTCCCTACTTAGGCCATATGAACTGCCGGGCAGCTGTTTACATTCCGCTTCACGACTTTGACGCTGCTCTTGAAGAAAGCCTCCGCCCGCACATTGAGAGAGCTTCGCGGCGCTATCAGAAAAGACTCGTAAGGACGAAACACCACCACTCATACCCTATACCCTAAACCGTAAGGACGGAACACCAAAACCCATACTCTATACCCTAAACCGACGGACGGAACACCAAAACCCATGTGCGGCTTGCGGCCCTTCTAACACATGGGGTTCCCAGAGAGCCCAATACTCCTTAGTTAAGGAATATAGCTTAAATCATAATATGAATCCCCTTAGGGTTTGGGGCTCTCTAGGTTGTCGCTTATTACTGACGGCGTCGTGTCTCCAATGCACATGGATCTGACGGAATGAGGTTTATCGACGCCGCAGAAGCCTATCCCACGAGGCACCAACAAAAACAAGCTACCCAAGTGAAGATATTAACGCGCAAACCTTGAAAACCGGGGCCTCTGAAAACTCTCAAAGCCCCCAACAAGGCTTTCTACACCCACCTAAAGGATAGACCCAAAAGGAAGCGGCAAAAAGACACCAATTGTAATAACGAACAAGAACAAGAACAAAAGGACTGATAGCCGTAATAACAGCAAGAAGATGAAGAATAAAAGTAAGAACACTAGTTGTAACAGTTGTGATAAATGATGAGAACACTAATAATGACGATGACAATAACAGTAACAATGGTAATACTGGTAATAACAGCAACATTATTTGGAGCAGTAAAATGAACTTCGTACTCACAACAATAACAACAAAATGACTATCATGCTATAGAGACAAAAGAAGACAGAGAACGCAGCAAGTTCTAGAACGCACCTGTGCAAAATTAATCAGAAGCAGCTTTTTGGGCTACGGGTTACTACTAGGCTTAGGGTTTAGGGTTCAGGTTACTACAAAACCTCAAGACTCCGAACCCAAGGTCCTTATGCCCACCACGCAGCACGCCCTAAACCCCGATACGTAAGCCCAGCGAGCCCATGAGATAAATCTATATAAAGCCAAATCCTGAAAAGCGGACCCTCAACCCTAACCCGCAATGCCTGAAACTCCACAACCCCACCAGCCCTAAGCCCGAAACCCTAAACCCTCAGCCCTAAACCCTAAGGCCCTAAACCTCAAAAGCCCATGAAAGCCCAGCAAGGCGGGCCTCCATGCGATCCTTATCCTGGCGCTCCTGCTTGGTGTGAAGATTGACGCTTATGATTGGGCCACCCCAAAACTTGGGTGTAGGGTTTAGGGTTTAGAATCCTAAACCCTAAACCATAAACATGCTAGGCCCTAGACCCTAAATCCCAAACCCTAAACCTAAAAAAAAATCGGAACCCTGAATGCCTTCGGGTCGGCATTCACGGCTTGCGGGTGAAAGTCTGACAAGTTTTGGCTTCCAGGTTTCAATGAGGGAGTATCAGGACGACTTCAAGGTTTTCTATAGGGGTTGATATCAAGCTTGCTATGGTGCGGGGACCGGAAGAAATTGGACTAGCCTGTTTGCGGTTGGGCGCAGGTGGATTGTGGAAAATATGGAATTTGAAGGAATAGTCTTGATAACAAGACAAGAAGAGGGCTTTGACGTTGGACTCTTGAGGTGTGGGTATCGCGGCAAAGTCCACCAAAAGCCTGTGCCCTAAATCGCGAAGCTGAAACGGGGCCTAAACCCGAAACCGGAAAAGGCGATTGAAACCCTGTTTCAACCATTTCAACCCTAAAGCCCACTAAACCTAAACCCAACTCCCAAACCCCTAACCCGGTCCTCGGCCGAGTACTTCAGGAGAATGTCGTCGTTCTCTGGGTGATCCTTGAGTTTAAGGTTTAGAGTCTAAGCTTTAGGATTTATGGTTTAAGGTTCAGGATTGAAGTTTTAGGGCTTAGAGCTTAGGCCAGAATCTAATCTAAAACAGTTCGCACATCCGCCACCCGAGGTCAGAAAGCACGCAACCGCAAGGCGATCCAGGCAGCTTCGGCTACAGAATTCTGGAGTGTGGGGGGCACTAGGGTTTAGGGGTTTAGGGGTTAAGGGATCCTGAAAGGTCTGTAGAAGGGTATCTCTACACCCTAAACCCGAAACCTTTGGGGTTCTCCCTAAACCCTAAACCCTAAACCCTAAACCCTAAACCGTTCTGGGTAGGCTTTAGGGTTCCTGGTTCCTGATTCTTGAGCCCCGGGGGTGAAGGTGAACCCCTCAAGTTTCGAGGCGGGCTTCGGGTCTTGGGGTTGAGCCTTTTGCGGGGTCATGTCAGCCTTGAGCCCTAAACCCTTAACCCCCAGAGACTCCAATAGAGTTGGCGGTATCCTCTTGGACCGTTGGTTTGACGCATCGTTTCTGCGCCGAGTTCTCTTGGCAGGTTCGGCAGTAAGGATTCGCTTAGCATCCGGAAATCCCTAAAAATCTAGAGGACTTACTACCAACCCCGAACCCAAACTCCGAGCCCTAAAGCATGCCCCCTCAAAAAAACGCACTAATTCTCAAAAAATCCCAAACTAAACCCTTTACACCCTGACCCTTCAACCTAGAGCCTCCAAGCCTACAGCCGCGAATGCCGCCGAAAAGCAATAGCTGCCATATCCATGAGACGGCTGAACTCTTCGAGTCCCGCCTGATGGGCTTTGGACTTTACCTAAAACCCTAACCCCTAAAACCCTAAACCCTAAAACCCTAAACCCTAAAACCCTAAACCCTAAAACCCTAAACCCTGAACCCTAAAGCCCTAAACCCGAAACCCTGCACCTGCATTTTCGGATTTGGGGGCTTCCGGACATCAAGATGAGGGTCGACACTCGGGGTCCGGGATTAGGAGAGTTTAGAGCTTAGGGTTTGGAGGTTTGAGGTTTAATTAGTGTTTATTTAAGGTTTATTTAAGGCTTATATAGGGTTTATTCAGGGTTTAGGGTAATTTCGGGTATTTCTGAGCCCAAGTAAACCTAGGAATCCTAGGCTTATAGAGGGCCGGGACTGCAGGGTTTTGGATGTTTAGGATTTAGGGTTTAGGATTTAGGATTTAGGGTTTAGGGTGGGTGCCTCAGTTGGAACTTGGCAGCAGCGGGGGGGGGGGGGGGGGGGGGGGGGGGGGGGGGGAACATCCTTAGGCTCAACTGCTGCCGTCTTCGACCTTTGGCCACATGCTTGCGGCAGACTCTGTGCTTGGAGGCTCATGCGTGGCTATAAGTAGGGTTCAATGGGATAACTGCAGTTATAACCCATATTCCAGTACCCTAAACCCTAAACCCTGAACCCTAAGCCCTAAACCCTACCCTTCTTGTAACTACCCTTGAACCTCCAAGTAGGGTTGTTGGAATTCGGGTCTAAGCCCGCCATGGCACCCGGAGCAGACCAAAACCTCACATCAGGGCCTTGATACTTAGAACAGAGTGTTGGTGCCCATGTTATATACTCTAGATGTAAAAAGGAACCCCCAAAATATTGTAGATATACTATATATGTAGTAAGGAACCGTAGCAGTTTGTGCCCCTTTCTGACTGTATATGGGTAATGATCAAAACTAGAGTCCCTTTTGGGGTACCCTAAATAATGGGTGCCGTCTTATAACAGGGACCCTAAAAGGGACCCTAATTTTGACAACCGCCCATAGAACTTCCCGGGAACCCGAAAGCTCCGAACCAGAAGGTCCCTCCTCGGAAATGAGAGCAGGATCCTACGGGTCTGGGGTTTAGGGCTTAAGGGGGTAAGGGTTTAAGGGCTTAAGGGTTTTCGGGTTTAAGGGTTAAGGGTTTAGGGTTTAGGGGTGTAAGGGTTTAGGGTTTAAGGGTTTACGGTTTAGGATTTAGGATCCTTCGAAGTGGGCACTACCCAAAAAGGTCTAGGGTTTAGGGTTTAAGATCCGTTGAAGTGGGCACTACGTGGGCACTATTTCGGGTTTAAGGTTTAGGATCCTTCGGGGGGGCACTGCCCGAACCTCGGGCTCCGACGACAATTTCAGGAATGTTCCTTTATTCAAGGATATTGGAGTCTGTGGGAAGCCTTTCGGATCCTGAGGTCGTGAATTTCCGAACCTGGAGCCCCCCCCTCAATGCCGAGGGGCCATGTGTGTGAGCTCCTGGGCGGTACTCTGGGGCTTTACAGGGTTTAGGCTTTAGGGTTAAGGTTAAAGGGTTTAAGGTTTAGGAGTTTAAGCTTCAGGGTTTACGGGCTTTTCCGTAGCCATTTTGGCTCAAGAGGGGTTGCGGCTCGAGGCTATTGACCTGGGTTTCTTTTCCCAAAGTGCCCTTCCCGACCCCAGCTACATTCTCCTGTTTCTGTAGCGCCATAGCTGGTCCGCGGTGGCCTTTATCTTGAGCTCCGGTTCGCTTGCGACTGAGCTCATGGCATTCGCAATCGTCATCGTTGGCATTGCGTATTGCACTGATTGGTTATTTCAAGCTGGCCATTCGTCGTGTCCGCTCCGACTTGTTCCCTTTGATGTCATCGCCTACCGAGTGGGATGGGCTCTGCTGCCGAAGGCTCGATTCCGGATTGCGGGCTCTGATCTTCAACCTGGATGGTCTGTGCGGCCTCTGCTGCTCAATTTGTTTGTACGGCCACTACCACCGGCACAAAGAAAACCGTCTACCTCTACGACGACCGCGGCCACTGTCACCAGCACAGTGACCAGTACGACACGGTCAGCCACGACTGCCACCAGCACGGTGACCGGCACGACGCCATCTGCCAACATGGTGATCAAGGCCATTGCTTTAGCATGGAGACTACGACACTGTCTACTACGGTTACTGCCCGCAGTGGCCCGTGCCAGCAGCACAGTGACCAGCACGAAGCAGTCGACTATGAATGGGACGGTGACCATAGCCACTGCCGCCAGCACGGTGACCGGCACGACACCGTCTACCGCACTGGTGACGACGACCACTGCCACCAGCGCGGAGACTAGTTCGACACTGTCTACCTCTACGGTGTCTACGCTGCAATCTACTACGACGGTGACAACGGGCACTGCGGCCAGCCCGGTGCCCAGCGCGACACTGTCTACCGCCTTGGTGAGAGGGGTCACTGTCGTGACTTGTTCTTACCGTCTTCTGTTTTTGCCTCTGCATGCCTTGATTGGGGGTCAGGCACTCAGGACTTTTGCCGTTTTTTGGACAGGCTCTGACTTTTGCGGGTAAATGCTGCCCGTGTCAGGTTGTTCTGCAGCACGATGCACTTATCCAGTCAGCGGTGTTGCCGGTCTTTGCCTCGTGCTGTCAGGGGCGACCGCTGATGTCGGAGTTGGCTGTTGCTGTTCCGCTTTCCTGAGCTCCCCTCTTTTGTTGCGGTCGAGTTCGGGGAGCCTTTTGTTTCGCGTTGCATGTCGCCAGGGCTGTAAGATCCCGCTTTTTCTAGGGCTTGTGGGACCGCGTCTTAAGGCACAAGATTAGGACCGTCGCGCCGTGAAGTGAAGTGAAGAAGTTTTCGGTTTGGGAGTCTCGGGCATAGGGTTGAGAGCTTCGGGGGTTTTCGAGCTTATCTGGAGTAGATTGGATTCTTGGCTTTTGAGCTGTCGCGCTTCAGGATTCTCCTGGCTTGTAGAAGGTGTCCGCAGCTGTTTCTCTAGGGATTTTTTGTTATCTTCTACTTATGTACAGCTTCCTGTCACGAAGGAATGCAGCTATTGCTAGAGTAGCTATCATAGGGCTATCCCATAAAAGAAACCCCTGATGATGAAGCCCAATAAGGCAGGGGTATCCCCATATAATGCTCATGCTTATGTGGTTTTGGGGTCCCTAGTAGCTATCAACCCGGAAGCCCCAAACCTAGAGCCTTGGGCCTTCTTCCCTGAGTTTTACTCCTCAGGATGACAACCAGGCCCTCGCGACTGTGCAAAGAAGCGGGACTACATTTTGGCTTTAGGGTTTAGGGTTTGGGGTTTGGGGTTTAGGGTTTGGGGTTTAGGGTTTTGGCTTTAGGGTTTAGGAGTTTAAGCGTTTAGGGTTTGCGGTTTAGGGTTTGGGGTTGTGCCAGGCTTGAGAATCTCCAACTCGACAGCAGTACGCCGGGCTTGACTAAGTTCAGCTCACGTGGGCATAAACCCCTAAATCCTAAACCCTAAATTTGAACTGAAAAACATCCCAAACCCTAAACCTTAAACTTGAACCTCCAAACCTAAGCCCTCAACTTGAACCCTAAACCCTACTGTAAACTTGAACTCTAAACCCCAAACCAAAAAAAATATTAAACTCGAGCCCCCAACTGAACAGTAAACTTGAGCCCCAAACCTTAAAGACAATGACCCAGCCTTCTTGATGGCCGCCCGCGCGGTATACCACGGCTGCGGCTTGCTCAAAGATGCATTGGCCTGGCTTCGGGCGAAGAGGCTAGGGGTTCAGGGCTCCGGATTTGTACACTTTTGAAGCCTAGACCCTAACCTCTGACCCCTAACCCCTACACCCTAAACCCTAGAGTCCTAGAGACCCTAAAGCCCTAACCCCTAAACCCTACACCCTTGCGGGTGGAGCCATAGTGTGGCGTAGGACTCTGCTGGTGGTGGCTGTGGAAACAGCCTTGACTCTGGAGACTCAATGGCAATAGCAATTAGGGCAGAATAATGCAACCAGTGATCATGCCATGATGGCAATGTCTTGTAGATATCTATGTTCTGCACAACGTAACTCCTTGCCAGGCTTTCGGAGGGGGTGCGACTCTTCGTCGTTCCTTCTGATCAGCTTAGGAGATCGATTCCCTCGTCTGGTTTACTGATCGAGGCATTCACGCGGCCTAAGCCTACCACCGGCTTGCGGATTAGGGTGGGGAATGAAGCACCGCATTCTGAGACAAGATCTTCTCCGACCTCATCGAAGGATCGCCGATGGTCACTCCTTCCCCTAAAGCCTTAAACCCAGAGAGCCCAATACCCCTTAATTAAGGAATATACCTTAAATTATAAGGGGGCGCATAATATGATTTAAGGTATATTCCTTAATTAGGGGGTATTGGGCTCTCTGGGAACCCCTAACCCTTAACCCTAATCGGGCTTACGGCCTCAAGCGTTAGCTTACCGAACCCTTCTGCCAGCCAACACGAGCCATGTGCACACTGGCTACACAAAAAATAAGCAAAAGCCTTTCAAAACGAAAGCCCAGAGACCCCTCAACCCCAAAACCCCTTCAGCGCCAAAGAACAATAAACTCCAAACCCTGGAACAACCCGAGTCTTGCAAAGAACGAAAAACTCGTTTAAACCCTAAACCCCAAACCCTAAACTCTAAACCCTAAACCCCAAACCCCAAACCCTAAACCCCAAACCCTAAACCCCAAACCCCAAACCCTAAACCCCCAAACCCTAGACTTTGTAGTACTTCTGCACCCCTCCGAAACCCGCAAGTGGGCCGAAGGATGGCCTCCCTTAGGGCATTGGCCGTTGCAAGAAGAATCCTCGGCACCGGAACACAGAGTGCCCAATATCTCTTAATGAAGGTTTATTCCATAAATCGTATTAGGGATGCTACTATAGTTTAAGGAAAATTCCTTAATTAAGGGATATTGGGCAATCTGGGAAGATCCCGCAACTTCTACGGGTTCTACACGGGCTTAGGGTTCAGGATTTAGGGTGTGGAAGGGTTTATGAGTCCATAAGGGCGCTGGAAGGGTTCTCGAACCGGGGTTTAGGGTTTAGGGTTTAGGGTTTAGGGTTTAGGGTTTAGGGTTTAGGGTGTCTTGGTGGCTTTTTGGTTTCTCGAGTCTTTTTGCAGCGTGTTGCAGCAAGGGGTCTGCTTTGTATGAGGGCTGGCATAGGGATTACCGTAGGCGTTACTGAGCGCCTACTGCGCTAGATAGCATAACTAAGTTGGCAGCTACCATTTCCATTTTCTAACCATGCAACCCCCCCTAGCCCCCAAACCGTAACAACCTATACCTCAACCTTCAACTCACAAAAACATCCATGGTAAGACCCACAGTATGGAACCACCAGACGAACCATGCACCACCACATGTTGGCCTTGATTAGAGGGGTTCTTGCAATGCAACAACGAGGAAGTTATGGAGTATGTAGAGTAGTCTTTTCGCTGCAATTAACAACCACAACACTATTCATGAATAATGTTATGATGGTAATACTTGTAATCCTAAGCCCTAAACCCTAAAGTAATTAACTTGCTTTGCCATGCTCTTTAGAGTTGCTCAATTTGGTTCTTGCTCGCTTCGTTGCCTCTGCTTTTGCTATTGCATTTTCGTTAGCTGCAATAAGCGAGAAACACCTCCAACGCACGTGTAGTCGTCTCAGAACGAGGGCGCACCCAAATTTTTGCAGAAACAGCAATCCGAAACCCCTACTGGTTGGTCTTGGCCTAGACTGGCACGGCCGGTGATGCGAGTATGAATGGATTGCACTGGTCCATATCACCTTGGCACTCAATATGCTTTTTGTGCGCGATCAGGGGTTGGGCACGCCAGACTGCCCCGAGCAATTGCTTCCAAAACCGATGAGCCGACCATCCGACCGCACAGCACAGGTGTGACCACCGCCAGCTGAGACTGCCACACCTGCTCCCACATCTGCTGGCACATCACACTGCCCCGAGAAATTTTGTCCGAAACAGATGAGCCCACCATCGGCCCGCAGCGCGCACGTATGATCATGGCCAGCTGAGACTGCCACAACTGGTCCCACATCTGCTGGCACATCACACTGCCCCGAGTAATTGTCTCCGAAACAGATGAGCCCACCATCTGCCCGCAGGGCGCACGTATGATCATGGCCAGCTGAGACTGCCACAACTGGTCCCACATCTGCTGGCACATCACACTGCCCACATGAATGGTCTCCAAAACACATGACCCGACCATCTGCCTGGATTGCACAGGTATGATGGCCGCCAGCTGAGACTGCCACAACTGGTCCAACAGCTGCTGGCACGTCACACTGCCCCGACCAATTGCATCCGAAACAGATGAGCTGACCATCCGACCGCAGAGCACAGGTATGACAGTGGCCAGCTGAGACTGCCAAAACTGGTCCCAAATCTGCTGGCACATCACCTCGCCCACTTCCATTATCTCCAAAACAGATGAGCCGACCATCTGCCTGCACTGCACAGGTATGCTTGCCGCCAGCTGAGACTGCCAAAACTGGCCCCACGTCTGCTGGCACATCACATTGCCTATATTCATTCCACCCCAGACAGATGAGCCGACCGTCTGCCCTCACTGTGCAAGTATGAGAATTGCCAGCTGAAACTGCCAAGACTTGTCCCAACTCTGCTGGATACCGCCTACGTCGCCAGAGTGCGCTGCAGGCTATCAGACCGTCTTTCCTTACGACGGACTTCCAAGAGTATGGTGAGAATGTGGGAGTCCGAGTCCACCTGTGCATGTTTCCGGACAAGCATCCATCCCGTTGCAGCTTTGGCAATGCGAAACGCGATTGACCCAGCACGGGCATCAGCCTTTGGCCAGCGAGGGCTGGAAGAAACGCCTGCATTGCCAGGCTGGATGTCCAGGAGACTATGGCAAGTGCCAGGCCAGCGTTGATAACGATTGAGACATGCATAACGGAAGGAACTCTCCAAAAACGCGTGATGCGGCAATATGACCATCTGGACAAGCAAGCTATTTGCTATGAGCAAAGACAGGAAACCCTGGAACGTTGGACTGAAATGTCCCAACAAGTGTGATGTAGGTATAGCTCCCATTTCATCGTTGGGTCTTGGGTTGGGGTCTTTTGACAGGTTGAAGGTTGTTTGGGGCATCGGTTGTTATGGTTTGGGTGCTAGGGGTCACGTGCACGCGCGCCTCTGGTCTGGCCTCTTCCTATGGGTCTTCTGGTGGTTACAGGGGTTGAGGTACGGGTTGTTATGGTTTGGGGGCTAGGGGGGGCTGCATGGTTAGAAAATGAAAATGGTATCTGCTAACTTACCACAGGGAATACTATGGTGTGGCAAACTAGGGACTGAACAGCTGGAAAGGGCGAAAAGGCTCGAGGGCTTTACTATAGCAACAGAACTCAAACCAGTAAATTCAAGTAGATGGTCGCGAAGCGACCGCTGGAGGTTAAGAACTTGGGGTTCGAAAGCCCCGGCCCCTAAATGGGAGTTTCCGAAATTTAGGGGCCCATCCTACTATTTAGGGTACTATATTTTTCGGAAACTATATTTTTCCGAAAATTAGGGGTACCCTATTCTGGGGTCCTTATAGTAAGGACTATATTAGGGTCCCCAATTTTCGGAAACTCCCAAATGGGAACTACCTGCCCAAACCCGTCGATCACAGGGCCGAACTCCTGGAAACCATGGGATCCGGAAAGCCTTTTCTACTATTTGCTTAAGAACCCCCAAAAAATAAAAAATATATTCCTTATGGCGGTAATATCGGGATTAGTATTTTTATTTTTTGGGTGGGTTTCTTAAGCAAATAGTAGTTTTCCATCGGTGATGGGAGGCCAACAGGGGGGGTTGAGATTCTTGGGGTAGGGATTAGGGTTTAGGGTTTAGGGTTTAGGGATTTGGGTTGAGGGTTTCGGGTTTAGGCAGTAGGGTTTAGGCATTAGGGTTTAGGGTTTAAGATTCTTGGGGATTCCTTTCTATGAACCTTATTATGGGAACCCTAGCCCCCACTAAACCCCCCATAGGCTAAAACCCCTTTTGGCCTCCTGTGAAATGGGGACCCCAGCCCTGGGTGGCGCCAAGCACCAACAGCACCTGAACCACCCGCCCCCAGAGAGCCCAATACCCCTGAATTAAGGAATATACCTTAAATCATATTATGCGCCCTCTTGTAATTTAAGGTATATTCCTTAATTAAGGAATATACCTTAAATCATTTTCTGCGCCCTCTTATAATTTAAGGTATATTCCTTAATTAAGGGGTATTAGAATCCCCTAAACCCTAAACCCTATAGATCTCTTAAAGGATCCCTTTAAAGGAAGCCTAGGTATATTCCTTAATTAAGGGGTATTGGGCTCTCTTGGCCGGTCTTCATCCGAATCATTCCGAATCCATCACATGCACACGGTTTAAGGTTTACTTGGAGGCTCGTGGTGAGTGATAAGTAGGGTTATAAGTAGGATAGCTATAGTTATAACCCTTTTTAAAGGACTTATAACCCCACGTATAACTACCCATGAACAGCCAAGTAGACGTAGACCCTAAGCCCTATACCCTCATAGAAGCCCTATAGATCCCTTTAAAGGGACCCCCAAAGGAACCCTTGTAACTACACATGAACATCCAAGTAGGGTTTAGCCCATCGCCGGGGTGCATTCGTGAAACTTTGTCGCACTGCTCGAGGATGCCATCGATCAGCGCCTTTTTGGCTCTGGATGCCCTACTTGGAGGGTCGGGGGACTTAGTAAGTAGGTAGTAAGTAGACTTATAAGTACCCTAAAAGGGACCCTAATTGGGGTTATGGTACTTATAAGTCCTTAAAATAACCAGTTACTAAGTCCCCCGACCCTCCAAGTAACAAACCAGCCCAAAGTTCAAAGTCTGTCGCCCGCGCCGTTCGCTGCCAAATGCTTGTGCAGACTGAAACCTTAAACGCTCAACCCTAAAATCTAAACCCCTAAATGTTAAACCCTAAACCCCTAAACGCTCACCCTAAACTCTAAGCCCTAAACCCCCAAATCTAAACCCTTAACCCCTAAACACTAAACCCCTAAGTTGTAAACCCTTTTCCCCTAAACGCTAAACCCTCTTCTGGGCTCAGGGCCGAACTTGATCGGGGCGTCGATTTCTCGTAAGCTGGGGGTCGGGGAGCCAGGTCCGCTGTAAACCTTAGAAGCTGCCCCCACCCTGTAATAGTGGTATAATAGGAATATAGTAGGGCCCTAATATAATCCTTATAGTCACTATTACAGGGCGGGGGCCCCTTCTAATGTATACCTTTTAAGGTTCCCACATCTTCAAAACAAGTCCTCAAAAAGGTAGGTTATTGGGGTTAAGGAACCTGCTACTACTTCAAGATTCATGGGACTTAGTAACTGGGGCAAAAAAGCAAGGTAACTAGACTTAAAATTACTCAAAACTAAAATACTTCCAGCCTTACATACGAAGTCCCATGATCCTCCAGGCACGGGATCCTGGCCATTGAGTAGGCTGTCAATGAAACTACAGTCTCACAGCACCAGCACCCTAAACCCTAAACCCCTAAACCCTAAACCCCTGAACCCCAAACCCCTAAACCCTAAACCCTAAACCCCTAAACCCCAAACCCCTGAACCCCAAACCCCTAAACCCTAAACCCTAAACCCCTAAACCCCTGAACCCCTGAACTCCTAGTAACACCGAGACCAGATGGCGGGACCTCTACCCAGAGAGCCCAATACCCCTTAATGAAGGAATATAGCTTAGATCATAATATGAATCCCCTTATAAGTTAAAGTATAATCCGAAAGTAAGGGGTATTGGGCTCTTTGGGTAACCTTCCCGAAGAAGCGAAGCTTTACACTCCCAACCTTCCATCTGAAACTTCAACCACCAGACGCAAGACTCTGCATCCCACCTGTAGCCGAAAAGACCTACGTACCTTTTTAAGGAACTCTATACAGAAACCATAAGAAGGAACCCTAGAAAGGTAGTTCTTCCCGGCTACAGGTACACTCTATCCACTACATCCTTAACCGCACATCTTCATCCCAGAGTCCTAAGGGACAAATACATCCTACACCCTAATCGCCACATCCTCAACCGAAAACCCTAATCCCTAAATCGAAAGCCCTAGGCTTGGAGGCCTCAAAAGGTGGGATGAAGGTAGGTAGGATCAAGGATCCCTTATATAAGGACTCTAATTCTGGGATTACACCACCGACCTTCATCCCACTCTTAGAGCCCTCTGATAAGCGATCCACCAGCCTGCTGCTGGCCGGAGGAGTTCTCAACGGCCGCCATGATCCTCTGCGAATGCCATTTCCGTTCAGGGAATCAGGTTTGGTTATAGGCTTGTGCTGGGGGCGGGATTTACATTCAGCATGTACAATCAAGGGTAGCAAAGCACAGCTGCGTAACCGTACAGGACCCTCAGAAGCAAAAACATAAAGAGACAGAGAGTGGAAGACTGGTAGATGGACAGGCAGATAGGTGGATAGGTAGATACGTAGATATGTAGATAGACAGATAGATAGACAGATCGATAGATAGATAGTTAAATAAGTAGATAGAGAGATAGATAGACACATAGGTAGGCGGAAAGAGATGGATAGATCGGTAGTTCGATGTGGACCGATAGGTCGAAATTTCTATAGACCGATCGACCGACCGATCGACGGATGGACGGATGGACGGACGGATGGGGCTTAGGGTTTAGGGTTTACGACGGATGGACGGATGGATGGATGGATGAAGGGCGAGGGAGGGAGGGAGAGAAGGATGGATAGATAGATACATAGTTAGGTAGGTGGGGGGATAAATAGTATGTATATGAAAAAAGACAGAAAATGGAAAGATACATCAATCGATAGACAGATCGATAGACAGACAGACGATAAGTTAGACAGATACGTCGGGCTGAGGGTTTAGGAGTTTAGGCTGTAGCTTGAGCCTTGGGTCCTAAGCTGCGTCCTTACCACTGAATCCGAAGCACCTACTTGGAGGTTCATGGCTAGTCATAAGTATGGTTATAAAATAGGATTACTATACGTATAACCTATATTGAAGGACCTAGAACCTCTCACTTAGAACTACCCAAGAACCTCCAAGTAGATCCTGAACTCCCAGCCGCGGAACCCGATGGTCCGGCATCCTACACGTTTAGGGTTTAGGGTTAACTTACCTTTGGTTAGTAGGGAATGGAAGAATGGTAGTAATAGTAGTTATAATTGTACCCCATTCCTCCATTCCCTACTAACCAAAGGTAAGTTTAAGGTTCAAGCAGCCAAAGCCTTGCAAAGTTGAAGTTTGGGGCATCTGCCCTCAGCCATATGCTGCAAGGCAACTGAGCTCCCCTTTTTGACGTGGAGCCACCTGCTTGCATGTACTGGGGTTGAGGCCTTAGGGGAAGGCCAAAGGTGAAGACTTGAATTCGGTTCTCGGTTCTAGCTCGCCCCCTCTTGCCAGAAGAAAGACGTTGAAACCTAAACCCAAACCCTAAACCGTCCGCAAGCGCTGAACACTAAGATGAACCTGCTTGAAGGGCTTACTGAATCGAAGCAAGAAGCCTCCTAAGCGTTGAAGGTTTGGGACTTTGGGTTCGGGGCTTCGGATTCGTGCTTAGGGTTTAAGGTTTCGGGTTTCGGGTTTAAGGTTTCGGATTTCGGGTTTAGGGTTTCGGGTTTCGGGATTAGGGTTTCGGGTTTAGGGTTTAGGGTTTCGGATTTAGGGTTTAGGGTTTAGGGTTTGAGGCCTGGGCTCTTCGGCGTTGGGGCCTGTCGGATTCAGCGGCCGGATCCTCCCGAAAAAACTGCCGTGAACCAACCACCCAGGCGAGAAGGAACTCTTACACTTACCTTTGGTTAGTAGGGAATGGAAGAATGGTAGTATAGTAGTAGTTATATTTGTACCCCATTCCTTCTCCGTTCCCTACTAACCAAAGGTCAGTACAGAAGCCTGCGCCTTAACCTCTAGACGAATCTACCAAACCTAGAACCCTCAGCCACAACTTAAATCCCAAACTGTGATTTTCGCGCAACCCCTAAACCCTAAACCCTAAACCCCAAACCCTAAACCCTAGACCCTTAAATCCCAATCTGCCAAGAGGCTAGTCCGTCTGGGAGACAGGCGATGGGCTGCGAACCTGACACAACACGGTTTGGAGGTTAGGGTTTAGGGTTTGGGGAAAACCTAACTCCCACGACGTAGAACCTCACAGAACCTACGAAGCCCTCAGCTGTACAAAACTGTTTCGCCACACCAATAAATCTAAACAAACCCCAAGTTTAGGGTTTAGGGCCCTCATCTACAAACCCTCCTACAAGAGGCCCGTGCCGTAAGAAAAAAACACCTAGAGCGCTCGAACATTGCAGCCGGAGCACTCGCCAGGTGCGGTAGAACGAAGAAGATCGCTCTTCCTTCCTCGCTATGGTTATGAAGGGATTTGGAGACTTGGGGTCTCCAGGGACTGCTACCGGATCGATGATCGATGAGGGGTCTGGAAACTTTAACCCCGGGTCCCATGCTGCCCTGGGATTTTGCCCAAGGTCGCCTGGATAAACCCCTAAACCCCTAAACCCTAAAACCCTAAAACCCCTAAAGCCCTAAACCCCTAAACCCTAAAACCCTAGAAACCCTAAAACCCTAAAACCCTATACCCTAAAACCCCTAAAAACCCTATACCCCAAAACCCTAAACCCTAAACCCTAAAACCCTAAAAACCCTAAAACCCGAAAACCCTAAACCATCTTCGTGGGTTTAGGGTATGAGATGTTATGGGGGGGGGTTAGGGCTCGGAGCCTTGCAGAAGCAAGTGCGACTTGGAGGGTCGGGGGACTTCGTAACTGGTTATTTTAAGGACTTATAAGTACCATAACCCCAATTAGGGCCCCTTTTAGGGTACTTATAAGTCTACTCACTACCTACCTACTAAGTCCCCCGACCCTCTAAGTATACTTCTTTAAATAGGCCTTATTGAGTCCTTATTAGGGGTATCCCCTACCCCCCTCCCCCCTACCCTCCTAAGGGTCCTTATGATTTTAGGATCCTCCTTGGGCTCTTTCTGGATTCCTGTCGGATCTCCTTTTAGGGCCTCCTTTGAAGCTTCCTTGACGGGCTCCTTTAGGGTTCAGGGGTTTGGGGTTTAGGGGTTAGGGGTTTGGGGTTTAGGGTTTAGGATTTAGGGGTTTAGGGGTTTAGGGGTTTAGGGGTTTAGCTGTTAGGGGTTTAGGGGTTTAGGGGTTTAGGGGTTTGGGGGTTCGGGGTTTAGGGGTTTAGGGGTTTAGGGGTTAGGGTTTAGGGTTTAGGATTTAGGCGTTTAGGGGTTAGGGGTTTAGGGGTTAGGGGTTTAGGGGTTTAGGGGTTTAGGGGTTTAGGGGTTTAGGGGTTTAGGGGTTTAGGGGTTTAGGGTTTGGGGTTTAGGGGTTTAAGGGTTTAGGGGTTTAGGGGTTCAGGGGTTTAGGGGTTTAGGGGTTTAGGGGTTTAGGGGTTTAGGGGTTTAGGGGTTAGGGTTTGGGGTTTAGGGGTTTAGGGGTTTAGGGGTTTAGGGGTTTCGCGGTTTAAGGGAGCTGTGCCAACACCCCCAAGCTTGAAACACTCTCAACTACAGTCAATCGGACACCTGAGCTCGAACCCCCCCAATTGATCTGAATCCGGTCAGGCCCCTAAACCGCAAAGGGGCAAAGGAGGTACCCTTAATGGGGACCCCTACCCTATAATGGGCTATATAATGGGTATATAATAGCTATATTAAGGGTATATACCTAGGGGTCCTTACTAAGGGTCCCTCCCTTTACCCTTGGATAAACCCTCAACTAAAAGAAGAACAGACCCTAAACCCTAAGCCCAGAAAAGAACTAAGCCCTGAGAATCCCTGAACTACATAAACCAGAGCCACAGAGCTCTGAACCCCGGCATCCCCTAAATCCAGCTACACCAAAAAAACAAAAAAACAAGGCACATCCAAGCGAAGCCCCGAGGCTCAAAATAAACTAAATCCTACATCCCAGAGCCTGAACCCTAAACCCTACATAAATGGGAGTTTCTGAAAATAGGAACCCGGATATAGCACCCTGAATAGTAGGATCCTTAGTACAAGGAGCCCCAAATAAGGTGCCCCCAATTTTCGGAAACTCCCAAATCCTGAGCCCTGAACCCTACATCCTAAACCCTGAACCTTACATCCTAAAGCCTGAACCCTAAACCCTTAACCCCAAACCCTCAACCCTTAACCCTAAACCCTAAACCCTAAACCCTAAACCCCAAACCCTAAACCCCAAACCCTAAACCCCAAACCCTAAACCCTAAACCCCTAAACCCTGGAACCTTCAACCCGACAATCCCCAAACAGCGACTTCTTCGGGGCGAGCCACGCGGCTGCCACCCGGGGGGTCCCACCTGTCACAACTCCCTTTTAAGACTTTAGGGGCTTAGGATTTCGGGTTCAGGCTTTAAGGTTCCATTCCAAGGTTTAATAAGGTTCGGGGTTTGGGTGTTTGGGTCTTCGGGGGTGGGGATCAGAATTTGATGCTTCGGGTCCACAGGCTTAAAGCTTGAGGGCTTGAGGGCTTCGGGTTTGGGGTGATCTAAACCCGGAACCCTTAAACCCTAAACCCTAAACTTGCCTAAACCCTAAACTTCCCCAAACCCTAAGCTCTGAGCCCCTAAACCCCTCATCCCATGTTTGCGGAGGTGGAACGCTCCTGAAGTCCCAAGCCTTCAACCCTGAGCAGTCCGATGCCCTCGTGTAGCAACCCTAAACCCTAAACCTTAGCCTTAAACCCTAAACCGCAAGGGGGGGCCTTTTGGAACCCTACTGCTAGTAGAGTCTGAGGATTGGGGGGTGCCAAAGCTGTTTTTTGGAGATGTCGCGTACCAATACATCAATTCACGAACACCCAGAAACACGATAAGCAGCGTATCAAACCTCCACCTTCGCCGAACAAAACCTTCTAAAAGCTCACCCTCCCCTGGCCCTAAACCCAGAACCCGACGGTTTCTCCAAACCCAAAAGCACCCCCAACCTAAACCCCAAAACCCCCACCCCTCAAGTATCCCCGTATTGGAAACGTTGGAGAAATTCTACAGTCCTAATGGATCCAAGGAACCCAATTATTGTACTTTTAAATCCCACAACGGAGCCCTTAAAGGAGCCGTTAAAAGAACCCGTAAAGGGATCTGAGGGGAACCCTTAAAGGGACCTTAGGGAACCCTATTATAGCACACCTCAACGGGACCTTAAAGGAACACTGCCGTTGCACCCTTTGTAAGGAGCCTCGGGATCCTCCCAGGGAGGTCGGCCCGGAGGCGCCTCGCAAGCCCAAAAATGCTTTCTTTCAGGGTTCATGGTCTTAGGGGTTTGGGGTTAAGGGTTTAAGGTTCAGGGTTTCGGGCTTAGGGGTTCAGGGGTTTTGGGGTTGCGGGGGTTTCGGGTTTAGGGTTGGGAAAATCATCGGGTTTCAAGGCTGTGTGAGGGATTCTGTACGGGTTCTACAAGGCCTCCGGACTGATTTCAAAACAATTTTACACTCACCAACCAGTATGCACTGCTCTGGAATGCCCCAACAACATTAGCAAATATTAGTAAGATGTGGCTACGGTTTAGGTGTTTAGGGTTTCTCAGATGGACGAAGCTGAACTTCACGTATGGAGCTCGTGTGTGCGGTGGCTCGAGTAACATCGGAAACAAAGGCCGACAAAGGCGGTGCTGCGATACAGCCTTCGTTGGCTCGGCAGATGAGGGACGCAAGGTCAACCAGGCGGACGAAGCCTTCCAGCGTTTGCCATCATGCGACGTGACAAGCAGAAGTGGTGTGACTACAGGCGCTATCATCCACCGCCGGTGCGAACAGCGTTCGGGGTTCGTTGCAAAAGCAATCCCAGCAACGGAGTTCGATTTACACAGCATGCACGCCAACAGCAGCGGGCAAGTTACAGCATCGCAAAGGTGGGAGCAGGTCTTGCAACTGCGTGCAATGCGAAGATGAACCGTTGTGCACACAATTACAGGGCGTCCAGCAAAGAGGTAAGTTAGCCAAGGCTGGTGCAGCGCTGTGGCCAAGGTCGGCGGCCGGCAAAGCGGGCGGTGCTCAGTTTGCCGCAAGTGGTCTGGCAAAGCACGCAAAACGGCAGGCAGCAGCTGCACACCCCTTTTTCTTACTGTCTTGCGAGGTCCACCTCCCAGAACATCGACGTCGGGGCGCCGGTGTCGGAACCGGGACGCAACTCTGCTCCAACTGCAGGTCGCTTTGGCACCGCATGCACATCCGTTGTGGTCGCCATGCCTCGATGCCTTCGATGCCCCGACGAAGCGGCGGGGTCCGATGCATGCAGGCGTCGAGCGTGGACCGGCTCCTGCGGCTCGGCCCCATCTGCCCAGTGTCGGGCGTCGGGGTGTTCGTGGCATGCACGTTGATCCCCAGCGCCTGGCATCGAGCAGCGATTCCAGGCTCCCACGGGAGGTGGTCGACGGCACCGCGGCAGTTGGGGCATGCACCATGCAGATGTGCACAGCGGGGCATGCACCATGCAGCTGCGCACAGCGCACATCTGCACACGAGGCAGGGACATGCGTGAAGGCATTGCAGCAAGGGAATGCCGCGTCTGGGACGAACGCGCGAGGAGGCAGATCGGGAACGCAGCCACTGTCGGAACATCAAACTCGGGGGTCACATCACCGCGCAAAGCACCTGCGGCAGCGTCAGCGGCTGTCGTGGCGGTAGACCGACGGGACGTGCGGTCACGAGGCAGTTCGGGAGGGGAAGGGAAGAGCTGTCCGGTACGGTTATCGGGGAAACTGGGGAAGCGGGCGGCCAAAGGGGCCCTTGCGACATCTGTTCCTGTTTGGCCGCAAAGAAAGTAGTTCCTGTACACAAGCAATGCACGGCAAAATGCTGGGCGTCAAAAAGCAAATGAAGGTGGCCAGTGGGTGTAGCCCAACTAAAAAGGCCGGGCACAGCAACCGCAAAGGCCTCCAGAAGGCACAAGCGAAAGTGCTTTAAACTCAAAGCCTATTACGGCAGCCTCGCAGAGCAAGCCTGGCAGAGCTCGTTGCGGGGTGGGGACTGGCACGAGCGGCAACACAGGCCACGCACACCGCACAGGCGTAGCGGGGGCGAGGCCAAGCATCCCATCAAGGGAACCCTGCTCTAGAACCCCATGAAGGGACCCCATTAAGTATGCTTCGAAAAGTTAAACCTGCTAAGTTGCAAGTGCTCCCGAAGGCGAGAAAAGCTTGAAGGCTCATGCGTCTTCACCCTACGTAAACAAACCCCATACCCCAAAACCTAAACCCTTTTAAGTATGGCCAATCGAAGTGAGGGACGTTGTCATCCGCAATCACCAAGTTTGTGCCCCTGGCATTCAGGGGGAGTCTCGCCCAAAAGTAGTTTTTCAATGATGGCTGGGCACCGGCACAGGCCTTGCGCACAGCCGTTCTGCAAAGGTCACGGTGTGATCCGCGCCAGTTAAGGATGGCAAAATACGGAACAATGAGCGTGCCTGTCGGCCACACGTCACGTAACGACAGACACGTCTATTCAAAGACTTGCCGCAACCTTCACGGCATTCTTCAAATAAACCTGGCACGTGGCTGGGCCTTTTCCACATGTGCTGCAATGCAAGCTGCCTCACACACACACACACACACACACACCCACACCCACACCCACACCCACACCCACACCCACACCCCCACACCCACACCCCCACCCCCACCCCCACCCCCACCCCCACCCCCACACCCACACCCACACCCACACCCACACCCACACCCACACCCACACCCACACCCACACTGACTGATTCGGCCGAGAGCACGAGTGCAAGAGGAAAGAGAGAGAGGCATGTTGGACTTGTTGCATGTGCTTGTCAGATTGCGGCAAACGTACAATCATAAAAATTGTTTGTCTAATCTGGACACCACATGGGGCCTGTCCTTGAACTAATCTTGGCACCACAGGGGGCTGCCGTGCAGGTACACAGGACTGATCAGGTCCCGCTTCCCACTTGCATCCACAGCTCCGTTGAGTGTGGTAGGACGCAAGTGCCACACTCCCCTGCAGACTGTCATGTGTTTCGATGAAAATGTGTTCCATAAAAGCCTCAAAATCGACAGAAAGGAGTGACCCTCTGCTCCCATGTGCTAGGGAGGTTCACACACACACAACCACCACCCAGGCACGCACGCACGCACACGCACACACGCACACGCACACGCACACGCACCCATAACCGCACTCGCACACGCACACGCACATCTGCAGCCGCAGTGCTAGAGCCGTTGGTTTCCGTCCAAACCAATGTTCAGGTCTTTCTGATCTTCATGCTCGCGGCGTTGCCGACCGCACACCTCATGCATGCCCTGCGCGGGATGTGGAAGAGTTGGTGCCAGGCATGGTTGGGAGCACCTCTCGCACCCCATCCGCTGGGGATCGTCACTCTTTCGTCCCCGCAGGCCCCAGGCGCCTGGTAATCAGGATCGTCTGGGCTTACCAAAATAGCAAACCGGACGCAAGCATTCCTGCGCATGGCATTGTCACGCGCGCACGTCGAGATTCATGCAACCAGCACCTCAACGAGCAGAGGTCCTGCTGTTGACCCAAGCTATGTCTCTGAGATTGCCTTGAGGCCACACCAACGTCATGCAACCAGCCTTCCTGCTCTGGCAACCATAGTCAATGACCTTTTGACTCCATGCGTTTTGAGATTTCAAACTTCCCAGTTCGTGTCTCATGGTGCGAAGTGCAGGAGTGAGCACTTCTTGGAAAAATGAATGAGCATTCACTTTCAAGCCGTATCTGCACAAATACCTGGGCGACCTCCCTCTCCAATAAGTCGTCAAAATCGGTGCTTAATAATGTGGGAGTCCCCTTCAAGGGATCTTTGAAGGGGCTTAAGGTTTAGGATTCAGGGATTTTCGGGTCTTAGGATTTTAGGGTTTAGCAAGTCCCGTGATCCCCAAACCCTCCGAAAGCGCAACAGAAGACCCCCAGATCGCTTCAGAGACCTTACAGGCCTCTTCAAGACCCTGATAAAAGGCTCTAGAACCGCTAATGGAATCCTATCGCGCTGATTATAGAATTATAGAACCTAGAACCCCACACAGGACCCTGCAGAACCCCTATAGAACCCCATAGAACCCTCATAGAACCTTCAGACCGCCTATAGAGCCTTGTAGAAGACCTTCAGGGTTTAGGGTTTAGGGTTTAGGGTTTAGGGTTTTGGGTTTAGGGGAAACCTGATTAAGAATCCTTGGGCCGTTATTAGGGTTCCTTAAAAGGGTAGTTGTCAAAATAAGGGTTCTTTTTTGGGCACCCTAGATATTAGGTGCCGTATTTAAACACGGACCCAAACAGGGACCATAATTTTGACAACCACCCATATGAATCCTACTGTTTGAAAGTTACAGGCCCAGCCAGCAGAACCCTTTCGAGGGACCTCCTCAGCCGGGGGCGGCTCTGGCGGCGGAGCCTCGCCGGTGTCGTGTAGGGTTTTCGGGCACTGTAAGGTTTAGGGTTTAGGGTTTAGGGTTTAGTGTTTATAAGGTTTACGGCACTGCATAGGGTTTAATGTGCAAGGCTTTAGCGTTTAGGGTGTCACGCAGAAGGTTGATATACTGGGCTTTGTTAGGGTTCTAGAGGGGCTTGATATGGAGCTGCTCATATTCAAGGTGTAGGGCTTCGGGATGTCTGGTGTCGGGTTTGCCAATTCAAATGTCAATTATTCAGGTTCAGGGGATTTGAGGGCTTAGGCTTCCGGGCGTTCGCCTTCTTTTCCTGCTTGCGTTCCTCAAGTTCCCAAGTTTTCACAAGCCTAAAACCATACTAAAGTTGTGATGCCCCTTTTGAATCTCATTATTGCTTATACTGCTCTTCTACGTATTTTTGTTACAGTGAGTCACGACTTCTGTTATTGTTATTGTGACTATCATTGTTACTAATACCAGACTACAGTACCACTCACCGCCCCCCACCCCCCCTAGCAGTCCTGAGGTCCGAGATAATATACCGCCGCAGAGCCACGGTTTAGGGTTTAGGGTTTAAGGTCCTTGTATTGATTAGCTATCAAATCAAAGCCCCTACTGCTGCACAGCCTGAAACCTTGAAGCCTGATATAGGGGACTGAATCATTCAATGCGGTTTCGGAGGATGTTATACTATAATTGTGATAAGGAGCTCCCAAAACAGCATTAGTTTCTGTTTAGGCCCCTGTAATAAACCGGAAGCGTCCCTTGCCCTCAAACCGAAAGCCCAAACCACCAAACCCTGCGCCACAAGACTGAACTTCCAAAACCAAATCCATCAACCACGGAATCCCCAAATCCTGAAAAGAATCCTTAAAGATAGTAACTCTGAAATAACTATGATAGTGGTCGCTTTACCATAACAGTGCTAAAACCAGTCGTTATCAGGCGAACAACAAGAATCACAGGTACCCGCCGATCCGTAACTCCCAAACCCTAAACCCTAAACCCCTAAACCCTAAACCCTAAACCCCTAAACCCTAAACCCCTAAACCCCTAAACCCCTAAACCCTAAACCCTTAACCCTAAACCCTAAACCCCTAAAACCTAAACCCTAAACCCCTAAACCCCTAAACCCTAAACCCCTAAACCTCTAAACCCTAAACCCTAAACCCCTAAACCCCTAAAACCTAAACCCTAAACCCTAAAGTCGATGCCTCTGGTTCGGGCGCCGGCTGTCGCCTCCGATGGCCTGTCTGCACATCCCACACCACCTGCATTTCGGGCTTCCCAGAGACTCCCATATCCCTAGGGGTTCCTTTAAACGGATCCTTAGGGGTTCCTTTAAGGGATCTATAGGGTTTAGGGTTTAGGGGACTCCAATATCCCTTAATTAAGGAATATACCTTAAATTATAGTAGGGTCCCTAATATGATTTAAGGAATATTCCTTAATTAAGGGATATTGGAGTCTCTGGGTTGAGGACCGGATAGGGGAGGTTTGTTCGCGTTCCTTTAAGGGTCCCTTTACGGGGATCTATAGGGATTCTATAAGGGTATAGGGTGTAGTGCCTACTTGGAGGTTCATGGTTAGTTATAAGCAGGGTTGTAAGTAGGATATCTATAGTTATAACCCATGTTAAGGGACTTATAGCCCCACTTATCACTACCCATGAACCTTCAAGTAGGGAGTTTAGGGTTTAGGGCTTCGGATGTGCAAAGCTTTATCCGGATTCTATAAGAGTTCTGCAAAGGCTGTAAGAGGGCTTGGTACCGGTTTTGATTTGGGCTTGTGGAGTGACTCACGTGGTTCCATTACCAAACATGCTTCGGTGGTAGGGCTTTAGTTTTGGCATATAGGTTTCCGTTTGGAGTTGAAGGTGTAGGCGTTCGGGTGCAGGTTCACAGTTTGGGATGCGGATTTGGGGTTTAGGGTCTAAGGTTGAAGGCTTGAAGTTTGGGGTCTAAAGTACACAAAAGCACAAGGAAGCCGGAACCTGAAACCCCCAGAGCTTTGGGATAGCTGCGAAAAGGGTGTTTCAGATCAACCCGAACAACTCCCAAATACGAAATCCTCAGCCTTACAAGGGCCTCTACTAAATCCCACGCCCAAACATGCAGCAGAATGATCCTGATTGACCGAAGGCCCCTCCCCCTCCCAAGAAAAAAACGCACAACCCTATAAGGACTCTCCGGCATCAATAGAACCTGGGTAGTTGTCAAAATTAGGGTCCCTTTTTGGGTACCTGGAATATTAGGTGCCGTAGTATAATGAGGATCCACAAAGGTACCATAATTTTGACAACCACCCACCTAGTAAAAAGAAGAAGCTGCTGAACATCCACCGCCGCCCACACACCAAACATCCTGCTGCTGCAAACCCCAAATCCTGATACAAACCCCAAACCGCAAACGCCGCAAACCTCCACAAGAACCAACCCTGAACCCCACAACACTCGCACCCATAAAGCCACTTGGATAACCTCAAGCAAGAAAGCCTTCGTCCTAACCCTAAACCCTAAACCCTAAATCCTAAACCCTAAACCCTAAACCCTAAACCCTTAACCCTAAATCCTAAACCCTTAACCCTAAACCCTAAACCCTAAACCCTAAACCCTAAATCCTAAACCCTAAACCCTAAACCCTAAACCCTAAACCCTAAATCCTAAACCCTTAACCCTAAACCCTAAACCCTAAATCCTAAACCCTAAACCCTAAACCCTAAACCCTAAACCCTAAACCCTAAACCCTAAATCCTAGACCCTGTGCCTGTGGCTTGGGAGGCAGGGCTACACCGCCTTTCTCCAGGGCAAGGGCTCCTCAGGGCGCGCGCGTGCGTGGTTGAAGCGAAGTTCAAGCTTTCCAGGGCTTCTACCGACTCTTAGGAAGCTTAGGGTTTAGGTTTTAAGGTTTAGGGTTTAGGTTTTAAGGTTTAGGGTTTAAGTTTTAAGGTTTAGCTTTAGGGTTTAGGTTTTAAGGTTTAGGTTTTAAGGTTTAGGTTTTAAGGTTTAGGTTTTAAGGTTTAGGTTTTAAGGTTTAGCTTTAGGGTTTAGGTTTAGGGTTTAGGCTTTAAGGTTTAGCTTTAGGGTTTAGGTTTAGGGTTTAGGCTTTAAGGTTTAGGTTTAGGGTTTAGGTTTAGGGTTTAGGCTTTAAGGTTTAGGTTTAGGGTTTAGGGTTGCGTGGGTTTTGAAGGGTCTTCTAGGCGTGCTCTTCAGGAACCAAGCACCCCAAACGCGGCTTTCAGTGCTTCGGGGTGAGGGAGTCCTTGTTGTAGGGCTGCAGCGAAATAAATACTCTCATATATACATTAGGGCTTTCGGACCTGGGGGCTTTCGAGGTGTCGTTGTGGGGATTAAAGCCCTTAACCCTAGACCCCTAAACCCTAAACCCTAAACCCCTAAAGCCCTAAACCCAAAACCCCTAAAGCTTATAAACCCGAAAGCCCTAAACCCTCAACCCTAAACCCCTAGACCCTACAACGCTAAACCCCTTAAACTCTACACCCCTACACCTTAAAACCCTAAAGCCCTAAACCCTCAACCCTAAACCCCTAAACCCTAGACCCCTTAGCAGAGTTGAGGCTTTGGGTTCTTAGGAAGTTCAAGGCTCATAGTCGGGTACAAGGCAGAGAGGAGCCGCTGCAGCAGAAACTCTGAACCACAAACCCGAACCGCACCCGAGAGCTCCAAAGCCCCTCAAACATCCTCTGACGTCGCATGAAAACTCCAACCGACAGGTCGAAGCCCCGACACGCCCCACAGGATGCACTCAAGAGCAGCCCAGAAAAAGTCTATTCAACAAGCACTCCGTTCCAAGCCACAGCTTCATGAATGCTGAAACCAGCTTAATGCCCAAAAGGCACCCCGGGTCCTTTTGCACTAGATGCTACTCCCTAACGCCTTGGCCCTATTACCAATCTCCACCCGGCCTGCACTAAACTCCCCTCGCAGCAAGGCCGCGAAGTCTTCATAGCCCCTGTTGTCCTGAAGTTGCGGCTTCTTCAAGATTTTGGGGTGCCGCTTCTCAGCTTTGGGGTTTCGTGTGGGGCTAACGAGTGAGAGCATTTTATATTTTCAGGAGAGGACGCCTGGGCTTTGGGACCCCTAAAACCCTTACGACCTCTTGAGCTACGGATTAGGGGCGGTGTAAGGCTACGGCGCTGAATTTCGACGGGTTGTATGCTGCTCTCTGCTTAAAGTGCACGCACACTTTCGGGGTTCGCTGTGGATTTGGCGCGGTCTCGTTCTAGATGCCGGTCAACCCCTGCAATCCCTAAACCCTACTTGGAGGGTCGGGGGACTTAGTAACTGGTTCTTTTAAGGACTTATAAGTACCATAACCCCAATTAGGGTCCCTTTTAGGGTACTTATAAGTCTACTTACTACCTACTTACTAAGTCCCCTAAAGACCCTCCAAGTAAACCCCAAACCCTCAAACTTAAACCGTCCGAAGCCCCCAGGCCCTCGCCTTGCTGGATCCAAAAGCCCCCAACAGCCCCAAAACCCCAAAACCCCAAAAAACCTGATTGCTAAGAGCTTCGATAAAACATCTTTCACTTCATGAAACACTAAAGCCAAAATCTTAAACCCTAGAGATTACCAAAAAAACTCCTGAACTCTAAACCCATTTCCAAAACCCAGACGAAGCCCCTCGAGCCATTCCTTTCGAAACCCCCCAGACCCAAAGCCCTAAACCCTAAACTAAACCCCTAGACTTAACCCTAAACTCCCAAACCCTAAACGGCCCTAAACCCTAAACCTTAAACTCTTCTAGACTCAAACCCCTGAACCCTAAAGCCTAAACTCTCAAACCCTCCAACCCCTAAACCCTAAAGCCATGCGGGTCCAGCTCTGCTGGCAGAGGCCTCTGGACCAACGGCATGGCCTTGGCAATGCAAGGAAGGTGCGGAATGGAGAGCTTAGGGTTTACTGTAGGGTTTAGGGTTTAGGGTTTTAGGGGTTATAGGGTTTAGGGTTTAGGGTTGAGGGTTTAGGGTTTAGGGGTTTCCGGGTTTCGGCTTCAAGGTTTAGGGTTTAGGGGAGCTCCCGGGCGCATCAATCAATTGTACAGTAGTCTTGCGCAGGTTGTGTAAGGGCTGTACGAGGCTTGGAAGTGGTTGTTTTGTAAGTCGAATAGGATTTAAACTCTGAGAGTGTTTCAAGGGTTCCTTTCAGGGTTGTACAATTGTACCCATCAAGGTTCTCTGGCAGGGCTTTGGCGGCAGGGCCGTAGAATTCAGGGTTCAAGGTTTTTGTCTGGGGAGTGTTTGAAGCTGGCCTCTCGGGAATTAGGGTTACCTCACTGTGAAGCGGGATGTGTAGATGTGTGCTCATACTTCGAAACCTTTCGTAGGTATGGCCAGAAGCCGCGGAAAGGCTTGGGGCTTGGGTATATGCTTCAACATGTTTCAACGATGACACAAGGCTACTATCCTTGAGTTGATCCACGAAAATCCATCTGCCCCGAACTCTAACAGCCAGAACGCTGCACTTTAGGGTTGCCTAGGGCCTGGGGTTCCCGTCTTCTACAAACGCGCAACCCTCCCGCGCAAGTGCAGCACAGGTAAACTACACGAGTCCTATATCACTACACCTCAGAAACCCTAAAACCCTATGTCATTAAACCTCATAGGCTCTAAACCCTAAAACCCTTAAGGCCAATGTAGGGGCCTTAATAATTAGAATGGCGTTTTGGGACCCATTATACTCTACTTATTACAAGGAACCCCCAAAAGAGCATAGGTAAGTATCTGGGCTCCTATATTAATGATTTGTATAGACCTCATACGCCCGAAACCCTACAACTGAAACCCTAAACCCCTAAACCCTAAACCCTTCATGCTTTATTGCCAAACCTCGACAAAAAAACAGCCGACGAACCCTTTTTGCAGCTCGGGCTCCTTTCCAGTCACGCTGGTTGGGCGTAGCCTCCAATGATTTGAGGGAGCCGCCATTTAAGGTTTAGGGGTTCAGGGTTTAGGGTTTAGGGGGGTTTAGGGATTAGGGATTAGGGATTCGGGGTTTAAGGATTTTAGGGGTTAGGGCTTAGGAATTAGGATTTAGGGTTTAGGTTTTTTGTTTAGGGATTAGGCTTCAGGGTTTAGGGTTCGGGGTGTAGCGTTTAGGGTTCAGGGTTCAACAAAACGCCTAAGAGCACCCTTGTCCTTCTAGAAGTAATAGACAGAGCCCTATACCTACATCCCTTATTAGTAGGAATTATTAAGAAGGTCTACTAGCCGGTCTGTTTATTCTTTTGGGGGGACCATGAAAAAGTACAAGGCCGCCCAAGAGAGTCTCGGGCTTCAGTGGTTTTCCGGGCTTCCGGGGTTGCTCAGAAGTCTCCTAGGGTTAAGGGTTTAGGGTTTAGGGTGAGTTCGGAATGTCCAGGTCCGAAACTTCGAAGCCTCCCCTGTAGACTCCCAAAGGTCGTCCCCTAAACCCTAAACCGTTCCGAAAACTAACAGCGACGGGCAGGCCCCTAAAGTGGCCGGGTTCGCAGTGCATGTTGCTGACAAAGGTTCTTGAGGCTCGAGGTCGAGAGTTTGGGGGTTGTACCTAACAAAATGAGAGATGACAATAAGAAAACTCAAAGCACAGGAGTAGCAGTAATAACAGATGGCAAAAGCAAACGAAGATGTCCCCATAGCCAGCGATGACACCCAGAGTGGCATGGCCGTACTATCACCTGCACCGGTAGTGTGACGGCAGCCGCATCGGCAGCAGCAGCAATAACAACAACAGTCACCACCACCTCCACCACCGCCGGCAGCGCCGCCACCAACCCGAAGTGAACGAGATTGAATTGCGGTGGGTGGCACTTTACAACCAACAATCATGGTGACACGAATGCGAGACACCGTACTAGTAGTTATCATGGTGGCATGATAACATGTCACCGTGGCATCATAAAACAAAACACCGATTGCACGAACATTTTTAACATTGCATGGTAACAATCACAAGAAATGATAATGGGACAAAGGGTGTCAAAGAAATTCTGCAGCAACACCAGCACACAGGCACAAGAAGCAGCCCTCCTTGTCGGGAAGTAGGCTTTCTGCTGGCAGACTTGCAGAGATTGGCATGGCTCCTGGTTTTTGAAAGGGTTCAGGGTTCGAGCAGCTAGTGAAACAACAAAATCGATAGAGCTACATTGGGATGGCGCTGGGTATTAGGGTTTAGGCCCAGAGAGCGCAATACCCCTTAATTAAGGAATATACCTTAAATTAGAAGTGACTTCATATTATGATTTGAGCTACATTCCTTAAATCAGGGGTATTGGGCTCTCTGTGGGGTTGGGGTTCTATCTTGGGGTTGTGTAGGGTTTCATATTTCGAAGCACAAGCACTGGAACCCCAAAGCTCCCAAAGCCCCAAGCTGGATCAAAGCCCAGAGGACTCCTGAACCCTAAACCCTAAACCCTAAACCCTAAACCCTAAACCTACAACCCTCGCCTTTGGGGTTTCGGGTTCTCTTAATTGCTGAGTTCATAAGCCCCCCAAAAGTGTACACTTTCAGTTTTATAGGGGGTAATGTTATCCCAAAACGTGCAAAGTGTATCCACTCAGCTCCTAAGTTCTGGGTTTAGAGCTTAGGGTTTAGGATGCCTGCGTCTGCCTTAGGATCTTACGACGGAGCTCCAGCAAAAATGACTGCCTGCTGCAGCCGAAAGGCACACCAGGCGGCGAGAGCACAAGGGCGATGAGGCCGAAACCCGAAGCCCCGAAAAGCTTAGAGATCTTAGAAACGAAAATCGAAATCCACCCGCCCTGGAGCTTCGAGCATCTACCAAAGACTATTCACAATGAGCCTCAGGCATCTTCCTCAGTCCCCTGAGTTCCATCAAAATCTGAAGCCCCAGCTCGTCTCTTCACAATGCTAACCTAAACTGGCGGCAGCGGCGTGGCGACGGAGGGTTTCGGGCCTGAACGGTCCCCGAAGCGCAACCTCCAGGGCTCCGGAACATGACCTTGAAGTTACGGTAGAAGCCAGAAAGTTGGAATATCATTATCGTATCCCCTTCAATAAGGGAACCAGAGAAAGTTGGCATATGGATTAATGGTAGGATCCCCTATAATTTACCATAAATTAAGGTAAATTATAGGGGATCCTACCATTAATCCATATTCCAACTTTCTTTAGTTCCCTTTAAGGGGCCTTCAAGCTCCAAGCCACCCTGAACCCCAAACCCCAGTGTCGAGGCGAAATCTCGGAGCCTTCGAAACCAAGGAGCGAGTTGCTGCAAGTTCGGTGGGGACGGAAACTTTCGATCAGCGGAAGCCTCAACCATGATCATGGCTTCAAATCCTTAAACCTTAGACCCTGAAGCCTAGACCCTGAAACCCCCCTAAACCCTGAACCCTTCAGCCCTAAACCCCATCGTTTGGCCTGCTGAGCCTTGAAACTCGAGGCGACCGAATCTCCAACACCGAGGTCTCAAGCACAATCGCATTTCTGCAAGACCCGGCAGCCGGCAACACATAATAGTAATACTAACAACAATAATAACAGCAACAAGAATAAAAAGTCTACAGATAAAAAAGACAAACACAAAAATACTAATACTCATACTCATACTAGTACTCGTACGAATACGAATACTTGTACGAACACAAATACGAATGCGGTTACGTACGATTACACATACGAGTACGATTACGAATACGAATACGAACACTAATGCTAATGCTGATACTGATACTAACACTACTTGGAGGTTCATGGGTAGTTATAAGTGGGGTTATAAGTCCCTTAATATGGGTTATAACTATGGTTATCCTACTTACAACCCTACTTATAAGTAACCATGAACCTCCAAGTACTAATGCTGATACTGATACGAATACTAAAGCAGAGATGAACTCGAGGACAGCTATTCCCCAGTTAAAGGATCAGCGGAAATGTCAGCGGACTTCGCAAGTAGGGCTACAACTGGTGTAGGGGCTTTAATATATTAAACCCCAAGCCCCATGACACGGTTGAGGTTCAGAGTCCCAGCGGTCGCGGTTTGAAGGAGCGATTTTCGGGTGATGTGCGGCCGCTTCGTCGGTTCGAGGTGTTCTTTTAGATGCACCCAGAGAGCCCAATACCCTTGAACTAAGGAATATACCTTAAACTATAAGGGGATTCATATTATGAGTTAAGCTATATTCCTTAATTAAGGGGGTATTGGGCTCTCTGGGCAATGGCCTTTCTCCGTACGGACGCCTAAACCCCAAACCCTCACAGGTTTAGGGTTTAGGCTTACGGGGGAGCATGGCTGAGGACTCGAGTTCAGACGCGCACAAGCCCGGGGCAGAACCTGCAAATCTCCAAGGCTCCACTCAACTTCTAAGAGTGAATAAATGTGAGTAGACAGAAACCAAAAAGAGACCGGCTGTATGGAAAAGCCCAGCCCCCCAAAAATCCATGAATTCTCATAGAACCTTTCTCCCGATCCTTGAAAGGGGGGGGGACCCTTCTACTCCTCCCGAAAGGAGCAGGTCAGGGTTGACAGGGCCTTTTGACCTCTTCGAAGGTATCGAGCCGAGACCGGCATCTAAGAGCTTCGGGGTTTGAGTAACGTCGACTTATGGGAGTTTCCGCAAATAGGGGGTACCTTATGCTAGGGTCTTTATAGTAAGGGTCCCCTATTTTCGGAAACTCCCAATTACGGTTTAAGGGTTAGGTTTTGGGGGTTTAGGGTTTCATGCACGACCAGCTGATTCCGCTGCTCTCTTTCAAACTCTTCTTGGAACAGCGCGGCATCTGGTCTCACGGCTGCCGGAGGCTTCAACCTGAACTTTCCATGTCTTGGCATGCTATGCAGTTACACACTGCAGTGCCAAGATGGCGGCTACCCCCATGCCACCCTTCCACTTTCACTTTCAGCACTTCCAGCCCAGTGCTGGCCTCCAGAGCCAAATCCGGCTACTTCCCTGACCTCAGGCGCTGGGTCATCCCTGACGTAGCCCCAAGGGTCTCCTCTTGTTAAGGGCAGTGATCTTGACACCTGCCTGTCCACAACCGCCCGCGGAGACATGAAGAAGAGAGCGACAACAGCGGCCGTCACGGACCGGGTACAGAGAGAAGTGGAGGAATGCCACGGGCACCCCCGGCCGCCCCCGGAATCTCACGCGCCGCGAGTCATCATCCAGGCCGGGTCCCTGGCCTGGATGCGGACACCCGGCGCGTGAAATTCGGTGGCCTTCCTGCGCCTTGGCCATGCTGCGTCTGCCCTAAACAGGTTCAGAAGTCCTGGAATATGCACCCCTATTCCGGCAATCTCAGCCTTGCGCAGGCTTGCCGTTGATCCCGAAGCTGCGGGGAAAAAACGGACACGGGCACTTCAGGGCCGCTGGGCGTTATCGACCTCTCCATTCTTGAATCTGAGGTTGCTGAGTGAATCTTGGGGACCCTTTGCCATAGTTGGATAACTGTTGCATTCTTAGGGGTTCTTACAGTAAACCCCATAAAGAAAAGAAATTTGCATGCTTAATACTCTCCCAACTATAGACTAGACCAGGGGATACATGGGGACATGAGGCCACGCACGTCTTTTCTGTTGCTTTCGTCGAGGAATGTCGAGCAAATACGACTTCGCACTACGTGTTCACTTGCTCGGGGGCTTGCTGTGGACGGCTTCGGTTAAGGGTTCGGATTTTGGTGGGGTTCCATGTCATGCATCCCTTGTAAGGCAAGCATGGCTCTGCGACGTGAGCTTAGGGAGTCGGGGGCTCTTGTGTGTAAATGATGAAACTGAACACTTTGCTCAAAGAGACGCAGTCTCGAACCGGCATACCATCACTTCTTCTTGAACTTCTCCTTCCCAATCGGACCACCATCTTCGGACCATCTGACCTATGGGCAAGGTCACTGGGATGAAGTGTCCGGTAAGTCAGCACAGGCCCTAAAGTTCAGGGCTGCTCACACGGGCTATAACGCGCGATCGTGGTGCTCCGGAGCACCAAAACAAGTCCAAACAAAGCTTCAGCATACACAAAAGCAGATTGCGCGAACCACCACCGCAACTTCTTCTTGCGTATAGTATTGTTCAGAGAAGCCCGGGGCATACATTACGGACCCCAAACTGTCTGGTCACCTCGCTGCGAGTCGTCTGGTCTTGGCGTATTCTTTCGCGCTGGGCTTTCCGAACCGGCCATGACAACTTACGAAAGCACCCCCCACCTCTAAACCCTAAACCGTAAACCCAAAACCTACTGCTAAACTTCCGGTCGCTGAGTAAGACTGTAGCTACCTTGAGTGTGTAGTCTCAACCTAAACTTAAATCAGCAACACCGAAACCACCACGAGGTTTCCCTCCGTGCCGAAAACCTGAATTCCTCACACCCTGGAGCCCCAAACCCGGCATAGCCCAAATGTGAAGGCCCCTTTTCCGGCCTCGATCGTGTGCTCGTACATGTGCTTTGGCGGCTTGCCGGCATCTCTCTTGAGGCTCTTGTCCTCCGGGGACGGTATAATGTTTGACGGCGCGCTGTCAGATTTTCAAAGGGTTTGGAGAATTAAGCCTGAAGGTTTCCGTTCTGCCTGTCACAAGCTCTACCGAGGTCGGGTGAGCCTTGCAGGGTGCAGACTCCTCGATCGCCCTGAGCTGAGCACCACAGCCCAAAAGCCACGAAGCCCCCCCGAAAAGCGCTTGAGCCATGCTGAAAAAAACGTGGCCTAGGACTCGAAGTCTAAGGGCCCTGCTTGGAAGACCGCAAAAACTATCCCAAAGCAGTCAGCAAGAACCCAGGAGCTACCCGGAAATCCGAAACATCGAGAGGGGCGGTGTCATGCACGCCCTTCTTGATGTACTCCAACATCGTCTGTGTGGACCTGAGGGGAATTTCTGACAAGGATTGGGAGTTCGGGGGCTCCAGGTGTCGGGGAGGGCTTCCATGAAGCTGAACAAAAGAAGGGGCCTAAAAAAAACTAGGATAGGGTTTGAGTGTCTGTTATGCTATAGCTATAGTAAGGAACCCCCAAATTAGTATTGATAACTATTGAGGCGCCTATATTCGTGCTCTCGCTGAAGCTACCGCTCCCATGAAGCCTTCCCGGAGGGTTTAAGGGCCGCTTTTCGTTTGGGGCTCGGGGTTTGGAATTCAGGGTTTAGGGTTTTGGGCTCGGGATTTTGAAATTAAGGTCAATGAATCCATAAACACTAAAGCCCCTAAACCCTAAAGCCTAAAGCCCCCCTAAATTCCTTTCCTGAATTTGAATGATTTGGGGTCAAACGTTCGGGGCAGACCCGACCAACGCCTTTCACGAGGGCTACCCCTCTTGGCCTTGCCGTTGGTCCGCTTCTGTTCGAAAATACTCGACTGGACTAGACTATACTATATTATGCTTTAGTATACTATATTATACTCACTACTTTCGACGAGCATCGTGCGATTACTATCCTCAGCGGACCGGCCATCACCACTGCTCACTTGCGGAGCCTTACTGCTTACACTGTGGCACAACACACTCTTTCTAGACCAAAACCCCCTACACTCTAAATCCGAAACCCCAAACCGCCCAAACCCTTAAATCCTTGACCCTGCCCTACAGTAGAAGCCAGAAAGTTGGAATATCATTATCGTAACCCCTTTAAGGTAAACTATAGGGGATCCTAGCATTAATCCATATTCCAACTTTCTGGAGTTCCCTTTATGCAATCTGAGGCCGGATCTCGTACTTGCCCTTGGGCGGCTCGACGGGTGCGAAGGGCATGTGAATCTTGCCTGGCCGGCAACGCGAACCATAGGGTTTAGGGTTTAGGGTTAAGGGTCATATAGCGATAGTGCTTGTCAGCATGGCGATGGTGATTGTGAGGATGGTGGTGATGGTGATAGTGATGGTGACTGAGGTGGTGCCAATGCTGAGAAGGACAACTCTGGGAACTGATGTTAACAATACCATTGCCAAGGACTGCATGGACCATCATAGGAACAAAAAAAACATTCGACCACCGTCGACATCGTCGTCGCTGGTCGCGGAAACGAACGTACAAGCACGAGCACAAAAAGTGAATTGCTGTAGCCGCAAGTATTGTAAAAAAAAATCGACCGGGAAACCTTGGCCGGTCTGCACCGGCATTTCTCCGCATGTGCCCGTGGTGCTTGAAACGCAAGCCCCCACCCAACCTTCTAAGCCTGCCCCGAAAAACTTCAGGCTCCAAGCTACACAGCCTCAAATAAAATCTCTCGAATCCTGAAACTACTGGGGGCACTACGGTAATATAGGGGCCATAATAACTAGAACAGGGCTTTGGGGCCCACTATACTATAAATATAGTAAGGAGCCCCCAAAATAGTAAAGGTAATTATTAAGGCCCCTAAAGTAAAGAAAAAGCCCAGGAAAAGCTCAGGCGGGCAGGCTGTTCAGCGGCATGGCCCCTCTGCCGAACCCCTCCGCCGGGAGTGAGGCAGCACTTTGAGCCCAAAGGCCGCTAAAGACGCAGAGGGCTGCTGACTTCGGACAATATAGGATTTAGCGTTTAGGGAGTTTAGGGAGTCTAGCGAGTTTTACGTAGTTCAGGGAGTTTAGGGTTTAAGGTTTAGGGCTTAGGGTTGAGGGTTTGAGGTTTCAGTTTCAGGGCTCAGGGTGGGTTCGAGGTTTAATTTAAGGGCCCAGAGTTGAAGCTTATCTAGTTCATTGTTGGGATAGAACTAAACATGTACATGTTTATTCCTCATTGGGTTTAAGTACCCATAAAAATGTAAAATGTTACTCAACAATGACAAAGTTATGGGCTTTGGGGTATGGGGTCTTGGGTTGGCGTAGGCCTGACGACGTGGGGCTTAGGGCTCTGGGGTTTGGGGTTTAGGGTTTAGGGTTTAGGGTTTGGGGTTTAGGGTTTGGGGTTTAGGGTTTAGGGTTTAGGGTGTAGGGTTTAGGGTTTAGGGTTTAGGGTGTAGGGTTTAGGGTTTAGGGTTTAGGGTTTAGGGCTTGAGGTTCAGGTTTTGCGGTGCCTTCTTGGCGAGCATGGTGTGAAAGCTCCTACGACGGTATCTCCAAGCCTCAGGCTTCGAAATTCCGACCCGCCATCTCTGTGGATTCGACTTCCCAGGTCTGTTGCGCTTTCGGGGTCGAGCCTCGTTTAGGGTTCAGAGCATGGCTTTAGGGGTTCAACGCGAAGGACCCGCAGTTGACAATGACAGAAGCATCTAGAATCATCCGTGAGAAGCTGAGAACCTGCCTGCAAGAGTCTACAAAAGTAGGGATCCAAGGATCGGGGCTCAGCAGACAGAGGAGAGAGCTGGTGGCAGGTGGCTCTTTCCCGTTGCAAGCTGCTCTGTAGATTGAGCCCAAAGTACGGCCTTTGGGATTTAGGGTTGAGGGTTTTCGACACCTAGTATCAGGGCCTTAATTATTAGAATAGGGTTTTGGGGCCCAACTATACTACAAATATAGTAAGGAACCCCCGAAATAGTATACTAGGATGCCCAGTAGCCGAGGAATAAAAAGGGTTCCCTTTTTGGTGCTGGGTAACTTTATAAGGAACCTACTGTTGATGATAGAAATCCTGCATTACATTAATGATCCCAAACTGTGGGAATTATGGGACATTCCTCATTATGGGTAATGCAGGATTTGTACCATCAACCGTAGGACTACAAAAAAGGAATAAGGGTACTACTGGGCATCCTAGTATAGGTACTTATTACGGCCCCTATATTACCATGCAGCGATTCGGAAGTCGACTCCTGCTTTCCCTCTCCAGCAGAGGCCTCTGCCACCGGCGAGCCACTCAACATCCTCAACCCCAACCCTCTTATGTTCGAACCAACAACTCTGATCAAATTAATATATATATATACTAACTAGCAATAGCAGTAGCAGTAGTAGTAGTAGTCGTAGTAGTAGTAGTACTACTACTACTACTACTACTACTACTGCTACGAAACCCTACCGGCAGGGGATCTACAACCTTTAACACAGGACACGGAACCGCACGTCGAAGGGATCACGTCTCAAGCCGGGGACGGGTCGGGGTGCTCCTTCAGAGCAACCGGCCCGAACCGAGAGCTTGGAGCATGGAGTCTTTTAGACTGGCCCCAATACTCTCTGGGCTAAAGCCTACACTTTTCAACCCTAAACCCCTAAACCCCTCAACCCTAAACCCTTAAACTCTTGAACCCTAAACCCCAGACCCTAAACTCTTAAACCCTAAACCCCTACACCCCAACCGTCACTCTCCGGCGTCGCCGCCTTGCTCGAGGTTTCGCAGCGCCTCCTCGCGAGCCGCTCGGACGGCTTCCCTTGTCTCGGGCCAGAAGCCGCCTGGTTTTCGGATTTCGGGTTTAATGTTTAGGGTTTAATGGTTTAAGGTTGAGGGTTTATGGTTGAGGGTTTAGGGTTTAGGGATTACGGTTCAAGGTTTAGGGTTTAAGGTTTAGGGTTTAGGGGTTTAAGGTTTCAATGATAAGGGGGGTTATGATCCCTAAATACGGATTATCACCATAGTCATCCTCCTATGTAAGCCCTACTTAGAACTAACCATGAACCTCCAAGTAGGGCTGAGATCCGTTGTAATATACTTTTTTCAGTGAAACCATATATAACACAACAAAATAGAAGACTTTATATTGCATGCTACACTATACTACTTAAGTTGTATACCCTGCACCCTAAACCCTAAGCCCTAAGCCCTAAACCCCAACGCCCAACGGTGGCCTCGCTCAAGGGCCGCGGTGGCCGCCCGCCGGTCCCCCCGAAGTCGGCCAAGAGCTCGAGTCGCACTCACGGCCACGTCCAAGCAGCGGTGGTGCAGCAAGGGCTCCAAAAGCGACGTACCTTATTTTGGTGTCCTTATGATAAGAATCCTGCTATAGCCTCATTTTGGGTTCCTTAAAATAGGGATCCTACTATGTAGAGTACTATAGCCTTACTTTGGTGTCCTTATACTAAGGATCCTGCTACTTAGGGTACTTTACTCAGGTTTCGGTGTCCTAATAATAAGGATCCGACTATTTGGGTTACTTCTATTCGGTAGTGAGGTACTAAGGCTTCCTTCGGGAAGCGCCGCCAAAGCAGAGAGAGCGAAGAGCAGAACATCCGGGTCGGAACTCCGGAGGACGCGTTCGAGGCAGCTTTGGGGGATCGGAGTCTCCTCGGCCAAGAGCTCCAGCGCTTTCAGCACCAAGCCCGAGGCGTCGTAGGCCTCTTCAGTGCAGCTCAGCGCCGCTTTTCGCAGGGCTTCACCACCTTCGCCACCTTCGCCTACGCCCCGTGCGAAGGGCCTGAGAGCCCCAAGGGCCTCCGAGCGCAGTGGCAACGGGAGGCTTCGGTCGTCGGCAACCCGGAGAAGCGTGGCACGGACATCCTCAGCCTCAGAGCTACCGGCTTTTTGCACCTCGGCTCCGTCGAGCAGAGTGATCGCGGCTTGCTTCGCCCAGGCGTATTCCTCGCCACTGATCATCTCCAGCAAAAGTTTTCTCGCACGTTGCGGCTCCCTCTTCTCGACCTGCGCCCAGATCTTGCAGCAAGACCGCCTGGTCTTCGCATTCTGACACCTCAACCCATGGCACAGCTCGATCAATGCTTCGTGATCGATCCCTCCGTGTTCTTGTCCCAACTTGATCAAGCATCTCCGCATCTGCTTATCCCAGAACCCGGGGGAGCAGGTCGCACACCTCGCCAGAGCCCGCAGAAGGTGCCGGCGGCCACGCTGGAGGAAGGTTTCGCTCTGATCCAAGTGGTTCAAGACCTTCAGAGCCCGCAGCATTGACAAGTCACCCTGCCGTTTCAGCAACAACGCGGACTGCGAGAGAAAGGTCACAAGAGCGTTGAGGACGGCTGGATCGTCCGGGGCAGCCAGCTTTCCAATCTCTTCAAGGAGTGCTTCTCGCAGGTGCGTGGAGGTCACCTGCAGCACAGCAGTGTAGTATAGTTGCTGTTTCAGGCAGTGGCAGCCTCTTGATGAAGCTACGAAACAAAGCAATGGAATCCTCTGGATCGTGGCGCCCGCTTCGAACCAACGAGCCCCCAACACATCCTTGGAGGCCTCAAAAGGTGGGATGAAGGTAGGCAGGATGAAGGATCCCATATATGCTCTCGGGTCCGGGCCGCCACCCCCCCCCCCCAATGGTATCCCCCCCACCCCCCCTGCTGCCCTGCTGCTGCACGCCCGCCCCCGGCCCGCACCTTGCCCGCCCCTTGATCCTTGTGCGCGGATCGGGAGTGTCGCGCTATGCCCTGCCGTGCGCGGGCAGCGGCAATCGGCACAATAGTTTCAGCATCTGACATGACTTGCAATGCTGAATTATGAGAGTTGTATGCCGATGGTGACGGTGGCAGATATTCTTGAAGGTATTAATGATGAAGATGACGACGACAAGGATGATGTTGAGCATGGTCTGATTGTCGACTCATGTCCCCGTCTAGAGCTGCACAACATCATGAGCAGTATCACCGGTGCCACAGCAAGAGGGAAGAAAAGGAGTAGCACTTAAGAACGTCGCGGCAAAAAGAGTACCACCACAGGCCCCACACCAAAGGGGGGGCGGCGGGGAAGGAGGGAGGATACCATGGGGTCGGGGAGAAGAGGGGGTGTGGCAGCCCTGCATCATATATGCTGTACTATACCCCCCTTAGACCCATAATAAAAATATATCGTTGTTGATATTCTCTTGGGCTTTATAATTCCCAAGGAGAAGATAGTGTAAGGACTCTCATGTTCAAATTACCCTTAATATAGCTATTATATACCCATTATATAGCCCATTATAGGGTAGGGGTCCCCATTAAGGGTCCCTTCATCGCACCCTTGGAGCCCTTTGACTTGACACCCTCCTGCCTGGTGTAGTTCGCGGCACAAGGCCTGCAGGAAATGTCTTCTTGAAGCTGCAAGGATTCAGGACTTCTGATCGGCAGAGGGTTTAGGGTTTCGGGCTTAGGGTTTAGGCTTTAGGGCTCTGGGGGCTTTGGGGGCCTTGGATCTTCAATGGATTTGCAGCTTGCAAGGTGGCACTTTCCGGACTCATCACTCTGCACTGTGGAAGGCACCAGAAATCAGACTCCATGCTCCCACTCATGTCAGCTCGCAATAATCGCAATGCCAAGCTCGTCACCGCACAAGCCCCTTTGAAACCCAAAACCCAAAACCCTGAAAACCCAAACCTCAACATCAATGCTTTGTTATTCCTAAGCACTAATCAACTGCAAAGCCTCAGCTCCAAATCCTCAACCAGAAACTCCAACAGGCAAAACCCTGCAAGACACTCACCCTCTAAACCCCTAAACACCTAAACCCTAAACCCTGAACCCCTAAACCCCTAAACCCCTAAACCCCGAAACCCCGAAACCCCTAAACCCCTAAACCCCTAAACCCCTTAAACCTCGAAACCCCTAAACCCCTAAACCCCTAAACCCCTAAACCCCTAAACCCTAAACCCCTAAACCTTAGAGGAACCCTACGGGTTCCTTTAAAGGAACCCCTAAACCCCTACACCCCTATAGATCCCAAAAAAGGAACCCGTTTATAGATCCCTTCAAAGGACCCCTTGTGAATCCCTTTAAAGGAACCCCTTTCAGAGACCCTTTAAAGGAACCCCTTAAAGGATCCCTAAACCCTAAAACCCCTAAACCCCAGAGAGCCCAATACCCCTTGGAATATAGCTTAGATCATAATATGAATCCCAGTATAAACACCCCTACAGTAGAAGCCAGAAAGTTAAACTATAAACCCTAAGCCCAAATCCCGGAACCCTCAATTATGAGTACGCACGAAGCCCTAAACGCTACTATAAACCCCCAGAGCCTCTACCACCAGGGGCTTGGCGGCTGAGGAGAGACCCAGGAGGCGGCTGGAGATCTCCAGAAGCTCATGCCTTGAAAAAGGGTCAAGGGGTGTAGAGGGTTTAGGGGTTTAAAAGTTTAGGGGTTTAGGGGTTCAGGGTTTAGGGGTTTAGGGTTGAAGGGTTTAGAGTCTAAGGCTCAAGGGGTGTAGGGGTTTAGGGTTTAAGGGTTTAGGGCTTAGGGGTTTAGGGGTTTAGGTTTTTTAAGGGTTTAGGGTCTATAAGCATTACGGGTTCCTTCAAAGGGATCTCTAAGGGTTCCTTTAAAGTGATGCTCGTTCCAAAAGGGCAGTTAACTGATAATCCAGATTTGCCGGTTTTTTTTTGGGGGGGGGGCTTGGGTTGAATAATCAAGGTTCGAGGGCTTAGGATTTTGAGAAAAGGTTTTGGATGGTTTACTGGTGTACTGATGTTTATCACAAAAGTTTGAGGAAAGGGTGTCCGAAAGGGCTTTGCAGATTTTGTGATACGCGACTGGATACTTCGACTGTAAAAGAACTAGACGGAACCCTAAACCCTGAACCTTAAACCCTAAACCCTGAACCTTAAACCCTAAACCCTAAACCCTGAACCTTAAACCCTAAACCCTGAACCTTAAACCCTAAACCCTGAACCCTAAACCCTAAACCCTGAACCTTAAACCCTAAACCCTGAACCTTAAACCCTAAACCCTAAACCCTGAACCTTAAACCCTAAACCCTGAACCTTAAACCCTAAACCCTGAAACCCTAAACCCTGAAACCTTTATCGCCAACTGCTCCGACCTCCACGGACTCCAGGGACTGGAAGAGCTCATGGGGAAATAAGGCTTTGGGGCTTCAGACAAGTAGGTTTAGGGTTTAGGGTTTAGGGTTTAGGGTTTAGGGTTTAGGGTTTGGGGTTTGGGGTTTAGGGTTTAGGGTTTAGGGTTTAGGGTTTAGGGTTTAGGGTTTAGGGTTTAGGGTTTGGGGTTTAGGGTTTAGGGTTTAGGGTTTAGGGTTTGGGGTTTAGGGTTTAGGGGAGGGGTCTTGTGGCTTGGGGGCTGAATGGTGCTGGGAGGTTTAGAGCTTCGAGCGGCCTTGATGACTTAATGATTAGAATAGGGTTTGGGCCCCATCGTGCTATATGGTACTAGAATTATCGTCAAGAGCCCCCCAAAATAGTATAGGTAATTATGAATATGGCTTCGCTGATGCGGGACGTTTGGGAAGATGCGGGCTTGAAGCCGAGAGATACTTCGCGAAAGGGATACAAACGCTGAACCCGTCCCTGAACTCAAAAACCCTAAACCCAAAACCCTAAACCCCAATCCAAACCATGCAATCCAAACCATGGCCCCCAGGTTTCAGTCAGTCTTGCTAAGCCCAGCTGCTCATGCACGTAGCTCAGAGACGCGCGAAGGGCCTGCACCAAGCGCTCCTCCTGTCCTTGCACTCGCGAACGTTTAGGGCCATAGGGTCTACAGGGCCTAGGGTTTCCGGGTCGTGTTCTGATGGCTAAGGTTTCATGGTCAAAATCGTGCTGCAAAGCGCTGGTTGCAAGCGTAGAGGAAATCATGTTGCAAAGCGCTGGTCGCAAGCGGAGAGGGCTCCCTCTGGCGCTCATCTGCGGCAGTCTACAGCATCTCCGGCATGTTATATGTAGGTTGGTGTATAGAGGTCCGACGTGGTTCATATATATGTATAGAGAGAGAAAGAGGCGGAAATTGTTAGTCTAAATATCTGTGTATATATATATATATATACATATTTATGCGTTTATGTGCTTATTCCAGTTATGTATTTGTTTATGCTTATTTACATTTTTATGTACGCTGATATTTGGGGTTTCCCCCAACTCTGCAACAGTTGCATAATCTCTGTAGACTAGCTACATACAGCCCGAATAGTGACCCTTCATATAGACTGCTGCAAGGTGGTGGGATGCCAGTACCCAAGTTGAATTTATGTTCATGTTAATATGGGTTATATTTGGATTTGTACTGATATGCTTGAACCTTTTTTTTTGAGTTTTTGTGTATATTTGTTTATTCATACTTATCTGTCTTGTGCTGTACTCATATCTTTTTCGTCTTCGTATACCGAAATATTCTGTATATCTTTACTTGGTTCTTTTCTCCTGGTCCCTATTCCTCGAGAAAATAATGTGTTCCGGCATTCTAGGGCAACAACACCAGAACCGCTTCGACCGTCACCGGCATCACCAGCACGAGCAAAGACAGCAGGAATAAAGAAGCAGCAGTAGCGTATTCAATTGTGGGCATCGCTGAAAGCAGCTCTCCCGTCGCAGCTACTAAGAAACAGCGTATATTAGCAAAGAAGAGTGCAAAGAGAAGAAGCCGTAGTGACGCCGTAGTGCGGCAAGGCTGTCCTTGAGCTACGAGGGTCGCGCAGAAGCTCGCCCTTGTCAACACCCAGCCGGGCTGCTGCGGGCCGAAGTAGCCCAGCAGGGCCTGCCGGTTCCGTTTCGCATGAATGCTGCCGGGTGTTTAAAGGGGCCTCTTTGAGGGGTGACGGGCAGGGTCAGGGTGAGTTCTCAGGCAAGGGCGAGATGGGAGTACGAAGCACTCTCTACACCCGATGTGATCCTAATGAACTGCAAGAACCAAGAACAAGCCGGTGCTCTTGAGTCAAAGCTTTGGGCTCGCAACCATCGTCGAGCCTGACTCTGATTCATAAGGTCTCCAGAAGCAGTCGAGAACCCTGAAACCATGCCACAGATCGAGATCCGGACTCCTCCACTGGGATTGGACTACGTCCGCCTTAAAATCCCAGAAGCCTCATGCAAAACAAAGCCGACAAAGGACGCTGCAAGCTGAAAAGACCTTGATCACAGGCGTTCCAAGCAGTTGTGGGGATCCGCAGGAACCTGGCATATTCAAGCTGCCTACACAAACCAGAAACAGTACTAAGCCTATGCGACGGCAACAAACCCAGAGACTCCAATACCCCTTAATTAAGGAGTATAGCTTACATCATAATATGAATCCCCTTATCATTTAAGGCATATTCCTTAATTAAGGGGGTATTGGGCTCTTCGGGAAACCCAGAGACTCCGGCGGGAGGAGCCCTGCCCGGCCTCCACCAAGGCCTCGTGGTCTCGGGAGTTGACCCTAGCCAGAGCCTGCTTCGCTGAATTCCCAGAGACTCCAATATCCCTTAGTTAAGGAATATTCCTTAAATTTTAGATCCCTAATATAATTCAAGGAATATTCCTTAATTAAGGGATATTGGAGTCTCTGAGTTCAGGGCCCGGGGATAATACAGGAGCCTCAAAAACTTAGAATAGGGTTCTTCGGGGCCCATTTTCTATGATGATAAAAAGGACCCCCAAAAAATAGTATTGGTACTTATTTAAAACCCCTATGTTCGCAAATCAGAGACAGCTACCACGGTTTTCGATTGTCGGTTTGAAGTGGGAGTTTGGGAAGCTGCCGGGCATGTAGGGTGCGGCATGAGGGCTCAAAGCCAAGCTCTGTTTTGAACAGCTTCACTTTCAGACCCTTCGATTACGGTGCTACTATAATATACTATAGGTTACTGTAATGTGGTATAGTAAAGTATAGTATAGTATAATAAGACTGCTCCGGCAGAAACTGGAAAGTGGCGACCGTGGGATTACGGACAATGGCGCATGCGAGGCATATGTGTCTGTTTGTAACTGCTGCTTGGGGTTCGGGTTTTGCAATAAATTACTCTAACCCCTTAGAACCATGATGAAGATTGGATGTTTAATATTCTCTTGGGTGTTATATGAACTGATTCCTAATGTGACTATAGTTTCAGGGTTTGATACGGTTTAGGGTTTAGGGGTTGAGGGTTGTGGGGTTTAGTGTTTAGAGGTTGGGGCTTGGGGTTGAGCGTTTCGAGTTGAGGGCTTAGGGAGAAATGCTTGCAGACTAATCTATGCGAGCAGATCGCAAGTGAGAGTGCTGCGGGGGTTATTAACATTATGACAAACTTGGAGGTTCTTGGGTTATAAGTGGGTGATAACTCCTGTAATATGGGTTACAACGAGAGTTATCCCATTGCAATCCTACTTAATTTTAACCAGCCATGAACCTCCAAGAAGTCGTCAACACCCCAAAGCAACCTCCAAATCTCTACCAACCTACTATAATGATCTTGTACAGTCTCGATCAGTGTGGTGTTTACGTTGGTGTAGAACATTATAGTGGCTCTAGAAAGCAGGCCATGGTGGGTTAAGGAAACGTGGACCCTGTGTAGTGCCAAGCCTCGTAATCGGTTTAGGGACCCACCCAAAAAGGCTACATCCCTAAATCCCCCCCAAATCCTAAGATCCTCCTGAAACAAAGCCATCGAAAACCTGTATAACGGCCCCAGACATCCTTGAAGGAACCCTTCAAGGAACCTTTGCAGCAGCCTTAAAGCACCCCCTAAAAATCCCAAAACCGAACCTTTAGAGTAGCGTTGAAGGCGCCTCAGGGAGACAGTCCGTGGACTCGACCGACTCTCTCCGGAACCTCGGGCAATCAAAATCTAAGGCGGATATGGGGACCTGAGTAGTTAGGATAGGGTTCCTTTAAGGGTTTCAGGGTTCCTTTAAGGGTTTAAGGGTTCCTTTAAGGGTTTAAGGGTTCCTTTAAGGGTTTAAGGGTTCCTTTAAGGGTTTCAGGGTTTAGAGGTTTAGGGTTTATGGGGACCTTAGTAATTAGGATAGGCTCCTTTAAGGGTTCGGTTAAAGGTGTCATAAGGCCTGTCTGATGTAGGGGCCTCAAGAATTCGAACTGTCTGTTTGTATAAGGAACCCTATTTTCGGGCGTCTAGCATTTTGCTTCTTAAGGGCTCTCTTTGCCAAAGAGGCTTGTGTGGTTTAAGACCTGGGGTTGTGAGCAAACTCTCGGTCTAGCGCTTGCAGGTCTTCGGTTGTAAGGTTCGTGTTCAGGAGCAGTAAACCCCAGGATTGTGCACGACAGGAAACATCAAGAAAGCTTCACCCTCAATCCTGAAACCGACTAAACTTTAAACCCAAACCCGCGAACCCTAAATCCCTAAACCCTGAATCCTGAACCCCAAACCGACAGCGTTAATACAGGGGCCTTGACAATTTAGAATAGGGTTTTGAGGCCCGGTATACTATAACTATAATACGGAACCCCCCAAAATAGTGTTGGTAATTATTAAAGCCCCTGTACTAAGCCACTCTGCACAGTCCAAAAGGCAAGGACTCCAACAAACATCGGATGCCGTGCGCTGGAGCCAGGCGTGGCTCGAGCTCTTCGAAGGCTTCCAGGCAGGCCTTCCTGTTCCTCAGTCATGTGGTTTAGGGTTTAGGGTTTAGGGTTTAGGATTTAGGGTTTAGGGTTTAGGGTTTGCATGCAGACATGTATGTATGTATATATATATATATATACAGTAGAAAAGGAATATGGCATAGCAAATGTTATTGTAATCTAGTAGTATAGTACCACATGCCTGAACAAGACTATGATATAGTATAGTATAGCATAATAACCTCTCATGTGACGTGACATGAAACAAGATAGTATAGGATCGTAAAGAAAAGTAAAACACAAGAAGTTCTCGTAGAATATCGCAGCAACAACATCTTTTCTGATATGATACAATGTAATCGAATATAGTATAATACAACAGAATGAAATGTAGTATACGTTAGCCTAGCATCTTATTCTATGCCCTCACACACCATGGTGAAACATCTAGTATTGAAATATGACATCATATAATAGAAGGTAGCAAAAGATCATATACTACAAATAATATGTTATGCTGTGAGACAACACAACAAAATAAGATAGGACATAAAATGAAAGTATGTAATGCGATTTGATATGATGAAATATGACAGAATATGATATATCATACTACAAAGAGTTCAATAAACAACAAAAAGATACAATATACTAGAAAAACATAACATAACTCAATCTACAAGTTATATAATAAAGAAATAAGATGAAATGGTATGATATGACCTGATATGATGTAAAAGGATAATAAACTAGAACGCAAAGTGTTACAATGTAGTATAATAAATCCATCTAGTATACTACAACAATGTTTTAACATTGTATGATGTAAAAGAAATTACTCGAAGGTATCATGATGGAATAACTCGAAGGTATCATGCTGGCATATAGTACAATAAAAGCACTTGATATGGTATGTACTACAATATTATATGATATAAGATAATATAGTACAGCAAAATGTAATAACATCGAATGTAATATAGTATATTGCGTTATAATATGGTAGAAAGCAATACAACAATACAATAAACCCTAAAACCCCAACTAAGTGCCAAAGACCCTAAACCCCCAACTAAGTGCCAAAGACCAAAACCATGAACCCTAAACCCCAAACTCAGTGCCAAAGGACAAAGACCTAAACCCCAAAACCCTTATAGCACCCTAAACCCCTAAGCCCCAAACCCTTAATCCCCAGTACCCTTACAAGGAGCCAAACTCAGTGCCAAAGGCCAAAAAACCCACAAAGCCGTAAACCAAAAACATAGTACAATACGATATAGTATAATATGTTATAGAAAATCAACCCTAAGCCCCAAAGCAAGAGCCAAGGCACTTGGCTAAGAGGCCCGACGCTAGGCCGGCCAACACTTCGGGAGAGTCGGGGCCTAGAAAGAGCGCAGCCTGGACGGCCTGCGGGGACCTCGGGCGGCTTCCTTTAAAGGCTCCTTTAAGGTTTAGGGTTTAGGGGTTTAGGATTTAAGGTTTAGGGTTCCTTTAACTTACCGTTGGTTAGTAGGGAATGGAGGAATGGGGCACAATTTGAACTACTATTACTACCATTCTTCCATTCCCTACTAACCAAAAGTTAAGGGTTCCGTTAAGCCTTGAAGGGTGCCATCTTTAAAGGGCTCCTCTTACGGTTCCTCCAAGGATTCTTGGGTTTAGGCTGTAGGCTTCAGGATTTGGCGTTTAGGGTTCGGGTTTGGGGTTAGGCTTCAGGATTCCTCTAAAGTTTCTATCTGCACTATAACCTTTCTGATACGGGTTCTGATTTCGAGGCCTTAATAGCCCAGAAAAGGGTTTTAGTTTATGTCCCCAAGCCTTTACAGTGCACACAGTGGTGTTTCATAAGGGTTCCTGTAAATGTGCTTGAGAAAAAGTGGGTTCTACGAAGGGGTCCTATAAGGTTTCTACAGGGACTTCTACGAGGGTCTGGCGGGGGTTGTGGGGTTCGAGTGCTACTTGGAGGTTCATGGGTAGTTATAAGTGGGTTAGAAGTCCCTTAGTATGGGTTATAACTATATATACTTATCCTACTTACTCCCTTACTTTTGTTTAACCATGAACCTCCGAGTAGGCCCTAAACCCTATACCCTTAGAGAATACCTCTAGATCCCTTTAAAGGGATCCTTAAAGGAACCCTAAGAGCTAGAGTGTAGAGATGCAGAGCTTTGAGCAAGAACTGGCCATCCCGCGTCTCTGCTGCACTCGCTCTCAGAGCTTGGAACTGTGTTCATACAGGGGCCTTAATAACTACCTAAACTATGCTGGGGGTTCCTTAATTATGATTGTAGTAGAATATACCCGAGAACCCTGTTCTAGTCGTATATTCAGACCCCTACATTAATGACTCTTCCCCTCTATTTCGGCCATGAGGCTGGCTGAAAGAGGGAGTCGCCAAGAGAAACTGCGCCGCCAAGTCGACACTGGGCTGCAGCACCGCACGGATGCAGCTCAGGGCTTCGTCGGCGACCTTGTCGTCACCTGCTACTGTGGGAACCTGATTAAGAAACCCTGGGCCTTTATTAGGGCTCCTTCTATGAATCCTACTATATTGGGGGTTATGGGACCAGGGTTTCTTAATCAGGTTCCTACATTACTGGCCGGGAGTTGAAGCATGTTCATTGTGTCTAGGCGCTCCAAGGGGGTGGTCTAAAGTCTACACTTGTCTAAACTGTGTGAGACTTCTGGGGCTGTGTGACGGAGGCAAAACTTCGAAAGAGCAACTCGCGAGCAGCAAACCGATGGAAATGACTGGCGAGGTGCAGAAGTGTTGGTTTTCGAACATAGGGACCCTCATACGGCACCCTAAGTAGCAGGATCCTTACTACAAGGACCCCATCATGAGGTACCCCAAATGATCGGAAACTCCCAAATCTGAAGCAACACTGTTTCCGAGAAGATCAGCCTTTGGACGAAAACTTTGTAGTCTCATTCACGCAGCGTGCTGTCTCATGTCCTGTGTCTACAGTAGAGGCCCAAAAGTTGGAAACCCAATAGCCTCAATCCTTAAGAGTAATGTATAGGGAATCCCAGCACTATTTGTCCTTAATCCGGTTTCCAACTTTCTGGGGTTTACTGTAGCCCTGCAAAGTCTGTAGTCCTCTTCAGCGACTCCCTTTGAACACCTTCTCAGACTCCCTTCAAATCGGTAGTTGTCTTTAGACGGTTACCTTTCCCCTCAGACTCTCTAATTCCTTCCATGTGGATGAATCATCCTCTTTTTATCTCGGGCGCAGTAGACCCTTCGACATGGTATCACTCACCTCTCTTCGTAATTTCAAGCGATTCGATTGTACGCAAATTTCCTGATCACTTTCCTTCTGTGCGCTTTGTTGTTGCTGTTCAAAACCTGTGCAACGTGTCTCCAAGGGTTGCTCTTCTGGATTATAACGCGGTGCTGATCTCGCGCGCGCCTCGCTCCTCTCCAAGTGTCTAAATGGGAGTTTCCGAAAATTAGGGGTACCGTATTTTGGGGTCCTTGTGATAAGGATCCTAGGTTTTAGGGTACTATATTAGGGTCCCCTATATTCGGAAAGTCCCAAATACGTTTGCGCGAGTTGCAGAGGGCGCGATCCCGTGAAGGGAAGTGGAGCATTGACGAAAGAGGGGGGCCGATCATGTATATGAGAAGGGCGGGCCAAGTGAAAGTGATAGAAGACAGATAGACAGACTGCAATGCAAGTGAAGGGGACTGGGGGGAAGTGGGAGAGGTAGCGGGGAGTCGAGCGAAAGGGACTGGATGATTGCCGGGCTGGAGATACCCGAGATGTCAAGCAGAGGGACAGAGAGAGAGAAGCAGAGGAGATAGATATACAGATTGAGAGGGAGAGAGGACAGAGCCAAGGTAAACAGTCCACATGGCGTGAAAAAGACTACTCGTGCAACGAGAACAGAAGGGCGCGAACCCTAAAGTGACCACAGAACTTGATGAGGTGGAGCACGAGCTAGCTGAGACACAGATGCAACACAAATCTTCGAGGGCCGGATGAGACGTTGCGGCACACTCGAGGCCTCCGAAGCACGGGCACACGGCTTCCAAGATTCTCTCCGGACAGCGGCCACCCAACTCCTGCAAGGCACCTTCGCTGCGGGTCTCGCACTTGGACGCTTGGGCTAAACCCTAAACCCTCAAAACCCACTGCCCGTTTCCCAACGCATTAGGGCTTTTGCGTCCGTGTGTGGGAGTGGCAGGTTAACACAACTTACGAAGCCCGAAAGTTTAAATCCCTCAGGAACAAACCCAGAGATTCCAATATCCCTTAATTAAGGAATGTTCCTTAAATCATATTAGGGATCCTACTATAATTTAAGGAATATTCCTCAATTAAGGGATATTGGAGTCTCTGGGAAAGTACTCCAAAACCCTGGATGACGAGGTTCCTTCCTATGCAGTTAAGAGGTTTCTGCCTTCCTATGCAGTAAAGAGGTTTCTTCCCCAATTACATGGCCTCGCCCAAAACCCGAAATGTTCGTAAAAAGCGCATTTAAAACAGAACTACTGCGAAATCAACAGACACATCCTCTGCAACAACCCGAAAACCAGACCGTAAGTACTTCGAAGGAAGCCCTCCGAAAAGCCGTGCGGCGGAGCCCCTCAACCTGCTCCGTGGCGTGGCCCCTGAGGGCATGGAAGGCGGGATCCAGATCGATCCTTGCCCACGATTGCGTTTTCAAAAAGTCTTACTACAAGGGCCATAAGTTAATAATTAGAATAGGGTTTTGGGGTGAAGCGGACTGAACGTCAGGGCGAGCAAAGAAAAACAGAGTGACTGGTGCACCCTCTTGAGTAGAGACCCTCAGAGCGAGTTAAGCTCCAAGTTTGACAATAGGGTTTTGGGGTATAGTATACTATAAATTATACAAGAAATATAGTAGGGAAGCCCACACTGGTATAGGTAATTATTCAAGCCGCGGCTTAGGGTTTTCAGGGCTTATAGGGCTGTTTAGGGGCTTACGGGGTTTCTAATAGGGCTTTAGGGCCATGGAGTTGAGGTGTGTTTAGTTCTTCGTGACCGGGCCTGCTGTTCCTTGGTTGCTTTGAAGAGGCCCTTGGCCTGCATTGCCGGATTCTCCTTGGGCACCGGATGTAACCCTAAACTACCATAGCCATGGATGTAACCCTAAACTCTAAACCCGGGTGTTCTTGGCTTTGGTTCTCTGGTCGTGAGTTAGCAGGCTTCAGAGTTGGCATTTCGGGTTCAGCAAGCTTCCAGGGCCAAAGCCCTGCTCAAACAGAGTAAAGGAAGTGCCTGTACCCCTGAAACCCAAGACCCTAAACCATGAGACCCCAAACAAGCTAGCCCCAAACCCGAAAACCTTAAACCCAAAAACCATACCTTGCGACTGGGGACAGCCGGGCCTCACGAACTACCCACACAACTGAGCTGCTGAATTCTAAGTCTAAGTCCAATCCGCAACCCGACCGACGCTCAATGCAGAAGTCTGACCAGAGCCCCTCAGCTCGAAAAGAGTCCCAAAGTCCCGTATAAACCCCCAGAATCTGACTTCTTTTGTCCCTTAAGATTACGGTCTGTTCAACTACAAGTCATGAAGGCTCAAGAGGCGCACCGGGGCATCTTTTATCCTAAACCCTCGTCCCCAAGAAGTCCTCAGACCTCTGAGCCCTAAACCCCTAAACCCCCAAACCCTAAAGCCCTAAACCCCTAAGCCCTCCTGAATCCCCAAAACCCTAAACCTCTAAACCCCAAGCCCCTAAAATCCTCCTGAAACCCTCCTCCTCTACCCTGTCCTTAAGGGGCTCCTTAAAGGGATCTATAAGGGGAGGACTACTGGGCTCTCTGGGGACTCAATGAGCTCTTTCCAGGTCTGGCAGCAGGAGCGCGAGGTCAAGGCGAGCAGGGACATCAGAACCTGAAGAAACTCCGAAATAGCCCTTGTAGACCCCGTTACCCCATCAGAACCTGAAGAAACCCGGTAGCTTCGGGTGTCCCGGCCAGAGGGTTCAGGTTGGTTTTTGGGTCTGTAGGGTGTAGGGTTTAGGGGTTTAGGGTTTAGGGTTCAGGGTTTAGGGTTTAGGGTCTTTAGGGTTTAGGGTTTAGGGTCTTCTTTTGCGAGGCTTCTTCCATCTGCCTATTGGTATCTGGAATGGTTTAGGGTTTAGGATTTTGTGGTTTGGGGCTTAGGTGTTGAGGGTTTAAGCTTCAGGCTTCTGGCTTTGGGTCTTAGGGCTGGGTTGGGGCCGCCAAGAGGCACGTGGTTGTGCCATAATATACTCACATACCGCTAAACCCTTAACTTAACCGCTAAACCCCTAAACCCTAAACCGCAAGCTTGGGTTTCAGGAGCGGCCAGTCAGACATGCCGCTGCCCGAAATATCAATAGTCATCATTACTGCTGCAGGATATTTCAGTATACTATGGTATACTATAGTATATAGAACTATGTGATGTTGTAGTACACGGCATTGCAGGGGAGAAGGGCAATGACTCGTGACAGTGCACGCCGACGACGACGATGATCAAGACCATGATAGTGTTTAAGGTTTATGGTTTAGGGTTTAGAGATGACGGTGTTTGTCGATATAGTGGCCCTTACAGTTGCCAGCATAAGAGCCCTCATCGTAACCCTTACAGCAACCCTGGTCCGCCTCCGTTTGTAGCCACCTTTGCCTCGACATAGACGCTCAGGGGCACCCCGTCCCGCAACTCCACACTCCCCAGAGGGTCGCTCGCGTCCGGATGCCAGACGAACTGTTGACCTACTTGGAGGTGCATGGGTAGTTATAAGTGGGGTGATAAGTTCCCTTCATACGGGTCATAACTACAGTTATCCTACTTAATGTGGGCTATAACTACAGTTGTCCCACTTATAACCCTACTTCTAACTTCTAAGTAACCATGAACCTCCAAGTAGGCCCTAAACCCTAGCCTATACCCCTACAGAATCCCTATAGATCCCTTTTAAGTAACCATGAACCTCCCCGGTAGCCAAACAAAACTCAGGTCTCACCGAGGCAGACCTAGGGTTTAGGAGTTTTGGAGGATTCAGGGCTTTAGGGCTTTAGGAGTCTTGGAAGATTTAGGGCTTTAGGGTTTATGGTTTAAGGGTTTAGGGTTTAGGGTTTACGATTCAGGGCTTTAGGGCTTAAGGGCTTTAGGGCTTTAGGGCTTCTGGTTTAGGGTTTACGCTTTAGGGCTTTAGGGCTTCTGGTTTAGGGTTTATGCTTTAGGGCTTTGGGGTTTAGGAGTTTTGGAAAATTTCGGGCTTTAGGGTTTAGGGTTTACGGTTTACGGCTTTAGGGCTCTAGGGTTTGGGTTTAGGAGCTTTGGAAGATTTAGGGCTTTAGGGCCTTGGTAGTCTGGGAGTCTACGGTTTGGGGTTTATTTCGGGTCAAAGACCTTCGGAAGCTGTTAGAATCCCAACCCAGGCCCAGGCATTGAAACATGAAGCGCCGAAACAGAACAGAGGGCCCTCTCGAAAAAACGAAGAAGGCGTCTACTTCGCTTCGGCACCCGCCTTCTTCGTGGAATTTGAGGATCTCTAAAGCAAACTGCGCCAGGATCTGACAGCAGACCTGCGCCGAGCTTCCCAAAACAGCAATACTGACGCTGATAACAACCAAAACTGACGTATTCATGATGATCATGAAAGCTATAGTCAGTGCGATAATCATGGTCACTTCCATGTTGGCAAGCGTGATATTAACAATCAAAGGATTCCTAAACCCTAAACCTTAAACCCCTACTACTGAACCGGAAAACACGCGAAGATGCTTTGGATCCGAGCCACGCTCACCTTGCTGAGGAGGCTCGGGGCGGCCGCGCCGCCGAGTTCCTCAAGACTTGCCTTTGCGGCTTTCACCTCAGGCGGTTTAGTAGATTAGGGCTCAGAATTTAGCCCTAAACCCTAAACCCTAAACCCTAAACCCCTAAACCCTAAACCCTAAACCCAAAACCCAAAACCCCTAAACCCTAAGGGTCTGAGAGGTCGGGTTTGGGTTATTGGGCTGCACGGCTTCGAATTTAGGGTTTGGGTGTCTAGGCCGATCTGGGGTCTTCAGGCTTAGGGCTTAAGGCGCACTCTTAGAATGATGCTTGTGTGTATTGCAACAACTTAGGGTTTGGGGTTTAGGGGTTTAGGGGTTTAGGGGTTTAGGGGTTTAGGGTTTAGGGTTTAGGGTGGATGACGATCGCTAAAACGATGTTAGTGATGTGATGATGATCGATCATAAATGCACGCTGAGAGTCTAAAGGGTGCTGGGTATGAACAGCAAAACTCGAAACAACAAGACTTCACAAGAATCTCGACTCGTCATCCTGAGCATCGTTTATTACCAGTCTTCCGCACCAAAGACTGGATTCTTGTTCAGGTTGCCATTATAGGGGTATATACACTAAATGATCTGCCCTCCTTTTTGAGGAAACTTGCAGTAAGATCCTCAACAAGAACCCTCAACCCAAAAAAACTCTACAGATTTTGGTCTCCCCAAATGGTATCCTCGTAGTCGCACCATTCTGTTTCAATGCCCTTTACAAGACCCTTGAAATCCTCGTTTTATCAACCCTGAAACAAAACTCCCCTCGATGAAAACCCTTAGAAGAAGCACGTGTCAACAGACCCTAAGCCCTGCAGCCTATACTCTAAACCCTAGACCCCAAACCCCAAACCCTAAACTAAACCCTGACCCCTAAACCCTAAACCTTGGCAACAACAGGCCCCTGATTTTGGCTATCGTTTTGGGGGTTTCCGAGAATAGGGGATCCTAATATGGTGCGCTAAGTAGTAGGAACCTTATTACAAGGACCTCAAAATAAAGTACCCCCTAATTCTCCGAAACCTAAACCCCCTAAACAGTTTTTATAGAACCCTTATAGGCCCCTTTAAGAACCCCTAAACCCTAAACCCTAGACCCTAGACCCCGGGTCCCTGGAGGGCACCTGTTTTGTCCTGAGGTCGCCTTCCGTGACGCTTTGGACCACCGAGCGCAGGTTGGCGCCTAGCTTGGGCTTGGGGTGCCTGGGTGTGTTTAAGACTTTTTTGGACCTGGGGGGATTTTTGGGGTTCAGGGTTTAGGGTATAGGGTTCAGGGTTTAGGGTATAGGGTTCGGGGTTTAGGATATAGGTTCAGGGTTTAGGGGATGTTTAGGATGTTGTCGGAACGAGGGTGCAAACACTAATCGTACCGCTGGTGCCACATATTTCATGCCTGCTGGATTCATGCCCCTGCACTCGATTGCAGCAGAAGGGGCGGAGTTGGAAGTAGTCCGAGAGCATGGTTTTGCCTTGGCAGCGGAAGGTTCAGATCTCTTGCCGTTCATGACACCCCCAAAGGAACCCCCTTTTCAGGGCACCATAAGGGCTTGTTTAGGGTTCAGGGTATAAAGGTCCCATGGTACCCAAAAAGGGCTCCTTTATAGGAGGCATCCCCCCCGAAGATAAGACAAGCTGCAGTCTGCCCACGAGCAGCTCGCCCAACTCTGGTCCTTCCAGGGCATGGCACCCGAAGAAGTTCGCAGCATCACGTGGGAGCTGGCAGACATCAGCTGCAGGATCACCAAGATGAAGCTGTGGCAGAGCGGGGGGGGGCGCAAGAAGGCCCGCACCTTCAGCGCGGATGGGTTGAGACCAACCTCCCTGCACTGCTGCACTGCACCCAAAACCCTACGCCATCCTCAATGCTACACCATGCTAAACCCTAAACCCGAACCCCAAATGGCCCCACTCAACCTCTGTGTACATGCTCTTCTCCAGACGCTCCAGCAGCTCTTCCATCTGACGGGTGAAGACAGGTGCAGTCCGAGCGAAGATGAGCTTCTTTGGCACATCATGCAATACCAACCTCCGTCAAGGTTGATTGGGCTTGAGGTGCTTATGGCATAAGGTTCAATGTCGGGCGATGAGATCACAGTTCGCCATCTAATGCCAGTAGCAGATGGTCCTAGTAATAGCAGTAGCAAAGACAAGCTGAAATGTTTTTCCCTGTTCCTACATTGTTGTAAGAATACAAGCCAGTTAGAAAGCGCAAGGTCTGCGACGATGGTTTACCTTGAGAGCTCGCCTTCAGAGCACGTCGTTTGCACCTGTGTGCTGTAGATATGCACTACAAACCTTGAGGTGAAAGCACGAGCCTGTTACAACTAAGGAAAGGGTTTGTTGCGCTGGGGCTCTTTTCGACAATAACTGTTCACGAGTTCAGAAAAAGCCATACGTCTGCACGTCGCATAAAACAAAGTAACTGCCATCCATCCATCCCTCCCTCCATCCCTCCATCCATGAATCCATCCATCCATCCATCGATCCACCCATCCATCCCTCCGCCCATCCATCCATCCATCCATCCATCCATCCATCCATCCATCCACACAACAGGACATGCATTGCTTACAAAGCTGCATAGCCTTGTGTGAACCTACAACACAAAGCACCTATGTGTCCAAAACCGGCTTACACGGCTGTTTCAGGACCCTAACCCTAAACCTTGAAACCAAAAACCTAAACCCTAAACCTTAAAACCAAAACCTAAACCCTAAACCTTACAACCTAAACCCTCGTCTTGTCATTACCGCCTGGCCTCTGACAGAGCACCGGGCCCACTTCCGAGAGAGCCGCAGCTTTGACCTCTCGGACGGAATCCTGCCCAGCTGTCCGCTCTGAGAGTCCAATGCCCTTCAATGAAGGAAAATACTTTAAATTATAAGGGGATTCAAATTATGACTTAAGCTAACTTCCTTAATTAAGGAATATACCTTAAAATATAATGGGATTCATATTATGATTTAAGCTATATTCCTTATTTAAGAGGTATTGGGCTTTCTGGGCAAAACCCGTCCTCAAGCCTTTTAATCATAGGGACCCTTAGGGGGGTAAGGGGGGAGGGGGGTCGGGGACCTTCCTTAAATAAGCTGCATTAGGTCCTTGAAGCATACATGCTACGGGCTATATGATGAAAACTAGAGCTGCGAACCGTAACGTTTAAGGTTTTCGTCAACCGGAGTTTCTTAAATGGCCCATGCCTGGCTCCAGATGGGTTTTGCTTTTGACGGCCCACAACTTCAAACGGCCCTCTCAAAAGTAGCAGTGGAAGTAGTAGCAGTAGTAATAGCAGTAGTCCTCCTACAATCCTACTGAGGTCCTCCAAGCGAGCATTCGTTGTGAAGGTCTCACCAGTGATCTTTTGGATTGTGATGATCACCCCGTCACCGGCCAACTCTGACATGGCAGCTGGGGCAACCGGAACTACCGACTCATGGCCGGAGTGGATTGAATTTGAAAAATTTAGAGTCAAATCGGGAATGGTGTCGGGTGGATTGGTACTGTTTCGATTCTTTGAAAACCACATGCTCTACGCTCGATCAAACATTCGCAGCCACAATCTGTCACCATTGACATCTTGGGTCTTCTGTCGTTGCAGTTTTGGTGGAGAATTCGCACTGCACATCAAAGCCATCGATCCAAACGTACTGTGGATGTCGCAAGCTATGTCCTACGTTTCTTGTGCGTTTGCTGCGCTGCTTGCACTTTGGAATCCAAAGCCCTCCAATCCACGTCTGCTTGCTTTCTTGACAGCTAGCGCAGCGGGGGATTGAACATTTCACTTGCAGGAAAGATGTCAGAACGATTTATCAAGACGTCGCATGGAGTAGAAAATTCGTTGCAACCACTGCAGTTTAAGCTGCTCCGCATCCCACCGCGACTACGTCAGAAGGCGCGGAAAATTCCTCGCAAATCCCCACCTTGTTTGCCACATTTTAAAACACTGGCATGAAAAAAAGCGAATGCGACTAGCTTTTTCCTGCAAAACTGGAATTCCAGGACTTTTTCCGTTTGAAAAACTTAAATTGGGCAGAAGAACGAGGGCCACTCTGCTTTGTTCGCGTCCGCGGGCCTCGTTGGCGACGACAGTAGCATTCGGTCCCTGAAAACTACACTAAATAAACACAAACACAAGAAAACAGCGGTGAAACGGGCCTAAGACATGGCAACGTGTGTCTGCTGCAGCGTGCGGACTTAGTCAGCAGAAAGCTGTTCGGCGAATCAAAAACGGCCACGCTCAGCGACTCAGTGACAATGGGTCGGCCCAAGGCCACCCAAAGCAACGAGTGGAGCCCAAGTCCAAGACTCCGGCCGCCGTTCTAGTCCCGTCGGACAACGGACGTCCCTCGTGCCTTGTTGGTGAGGCACCAATGCAGGAATCCGTCTGATCCTCACCACAGATGGCGCTGCGCAAGTCCCTTGCCATGAATAATGCCGGCAGCCACTAGAGCCTCGAAAGGCCTCGAATCGGATGCACGGCTGGCAATTCGCCACTGAAAGGCAACAAAAAAGCGAAATGACGCCAGCGCAGCGCAATGTGTGCGCTCCTTCAGGTTGCTCAGCCACTCGAAGACGAGCTACGCATCCCATCTCAGCATTGAGACTGTGCGAACTGGCCGCCACCCGAAAAGAGCCAAGAGGTGCTCTCAGCCATCGGATGTCCCACGGGCCTTGTGCAGTGAATCAGCGCATCGGGTGCAAGGTCGAGGTCAAGAGTTGTCGACCAACAGGCACCCAGGGATTTTTTTGGCGTGGGCGGGCCTCGTCGACTACGGCTGTAGCACTCGGTCCCTACAAACAAGACAAACCAACAAACCAAGCAAAACAGCGGTGAAACGGGGCGGCTCGCTAAAGAGAGGCAAAAGAGCTAGCTGCGGCGCACAGGCTTTGCCGGTGTTGGCCGTTCAGCACGAGCTACGGGGCCTCAGCGACCGGTCAGGAGCAACAATGGGCCGTCGCCCAGAGCCGCCCAAAACAACAGGTGGAGCCAAGTCCAGGCTCCGGCTGCCGTTCCAGTCTCGACAGACAACGGACAACCCCTGTGTTTTGTTCCGTCACGATCGTGCACACCAAAATCCACGGTCGGACGACGTAAGGTGAAGGCACCCAGGCAGTGAGTGGCAAGCCAAAGGTGACAGAAGCGGCGTTCTCGCTCTTACTAACCGCAACATATACCGATGGTGACGCGACCAATGCCAGGCAGTGACGACGAAACTACGACAAAGCAGAGCCCAAACACGAGGCCGTAAGAGAAGCAGCGTTCTCGCGCTTACTAACTGCAACCTTGCAACCAGTTGAGAAAAGACACGGACCTAAGCAGACGTTAAGAGGCGAGCATGCAGAAGTGACAGAAGCGGCGTTCTCGCTCTTACTAACCGCAACATATACCGATGCGCGGCCAATGCCAAGCAGTGACGACGAAGCTACGACAAAGCAGAGCCCAAACTCGAGGCCGTAAGAGAAGCAGCGTTCTCGCGCTTACTAACTGCAACCTTGCAACCTGTTGAGAAAAGGCACAGACCGAAACAGACGTTAAGAGGCGGGCATGCAGAAGTGGCAGAAGCGGCGTTCTCGCTCTTACTAACCGCAACATTCACCGAAATGTCGCGACCAATTCGGGCGGCGACAACCGAGCAACGACAAAGCAGAGGCCAAACCCGAGGCCGAAAGAGAAGCAGCGTTCTCGCGCTTGCTAACTGCGACCCTGCCCCGTTGGGAAAAGGCACCGCCCGATGCAGACGTCAAAAGGCAAGCATGGAGGCGGGCGTCCCAGAGCCACCGATACGCCTACTTAGGCGCCTCCTGCGAAACAAGCCGTAGAATTTTTAAGGCCTTGGCTATGATACCGCTTCTGCAGGTTTTGGGAGCCCCCACCCTAGGGCTACACTGCCAAGGTTCTAGAAAGGCTTGCACTGCTCTATCACTTGGTGCCATCTTTTATACCGTATTGGATCTGTAAGGCTCTGCGGCTATCCCGGAGGTGCCAAGGTCTAGAGGGCTAGCCAAGGCATAAACTCCCCCAAGGCTAGTCTTCGTGAGAAGTCAGTGAAACTTCCTAGAAGGCTGCTACGAAGGCTCCTGTAGAGCCGAGTCTCAGTGGCTGAGAAATGTAAGGCTGAAGGCTAAGGTAGCCGAAAGCGGTGGCAATTTTGGCTTTGAGGGCGATTCGATTTGCCCGTGGCGGGCAAGTGCCGAGCTCCGTGAGACTTAGGTGAAAAGAAAAGGCGTCAACGCATCAGAAGGCCTGGTCGAAGATGAAGACGAGAGCACCTGGGCGCGGTGGTGTTAGGGTGGGGCAAGTTGAGGCAAAGTAGCTAGCGCTTAGGGTTAAGTTTAGGCAACGGCTGACAAGGCGCAAACAAAGGCGAGACCAGAAGACCTGTGTCAGGCTTCTCGTGGCTAAGGAGCACGCTCGACTTCTGCGAGCACTAGGCCTCGCGGAGGCCACGCGGGGCGAAGTGTGTACTTGGCCCAGGGCTGAGTAGGACTGCAGCCGAGGCTAGAAAAGACTAAGGCCACGGCCGAAGGCTGGCACCTAGGTGTGGGCGGGCGGGGTTTTCGAGAAGACTCAAGTGCTAGAGCCAGTGCTGCGATGTGCTATAGATTCACATGCCTTCTAAAACATACGTGAACAAAAACACGAAACGTTCTAGAAAGGCTTGCACTGCTCTATCACTTGCTGCCATCTTTTATACCGAATTGGATCTGTAAGGCTCTGCGGCTAGCCCGGAGGTGCCAAGGTCTAGAGGGCTAGCCAAGGCATAAACTCCCCCACTTCAGGGACAGATCCAACCGGTAAGGCAGCAGGCAAGTATCCCCCACCGCGGGCGGTGGAGGTGGACCTGAGCAGGCATAAAGAGCCACATCAAGGAACAGGCCAAGTGTAGCAGCACAAGCAGGCGGGAAGGCAGCGGTCCTCTTTTTCACTTCGGCAGGCTGGCTGGAGTCGGTCTCGGCGAAGCCGTCACTCCGGTCTGGGCAGTAAAGGGCTCGTTGTGTCTGGGGATCCAGACCAAGTGGCCTGGGAGGCCGTGATCCGCACTCGTTCTTGAGGTCTGTGGCTGAAGGCTTGAAGCCGACCTCGGCTGAGGTCGTCCGCCCATTGGTTGTGTGCTCCTGCAACGTGAGACACCTGTAGGTCAACTCCATGGCAGGATGACCATGAAGCTATAAGCTGTAGGAACTGCGAGAGGGGCCAGCTGGTGGTGAAAAGCTTGTTGATGCCCGCCTCGGATGGCGTGTTGTCGCTCTGCGATGGCAAGCAGACCGAAAACTGCGAGAAGGCGTGGCATTCTCGGGCTGTCATGGCAAGTGCAAGCTGAGCCGGCGTCTCAAAGCAGGCAATGTATTTCTGGGCATCCTTGGTGAGAAAAGGCCATGTGTTCCTCACCTCGTCCATGGTCCAGGCTTCGGCAAACCAGGCCATGCTGTGTTTGGTGGTGATCCATCCCCCGATGCCGATTCTGTCCCCTTCAGCCATGGCGTCAGCTCTGGCTAGGCAAGCGACAAGGGGCGGAAGTGATAGGCTTGTGGTCGGGATGGCTTCAATGCGTGGCAGTAGCCGCCGTAGGCTGTCCTGGGCCGTGTTGGTCAGCTTGATCTCAGGGCAGGTGGGATCCGAGATGCGACCCAAGTAGGTCCCGAGGACTTAGGCTGTGGCGGGAGGTCGGCTTTGCAGTGCACTGGTCTACTGCCGACCTCAATGATCCGGGCCTTGAGCGGCAAGTTGACTCCTTGTATGAGCCTGCAGACGACAGCTCTGGAGTCGAGGCTGTGGAGGAAGGCTGGCCACATTCTAGGAGAGATAGAACAATTGCTGCCTGGAGGGCTGTTGAGGACACTGTATAGAGGCGCTACGTGGGCTCGCAGAACCTTGCTGATGGCTGTCGCCCACATGAGTAGGCCTATACAGGCTTCTAGGTCTTTCCTGGGGACCTTCTTGCGTGCCAATAAGGCTTTAAGCTGGCCACAAAGCTTGGCTCGTTTGGCCTCGCAAAGCTCGACGGTTTCCAGGCGAAAATTGAAGTGCCAGCCGCACCACACCAGGCTGTCCCCTACTGAGGCCTTTTTCCAGCTAATCGGAGCGGCAAGGCTTGACAGTGTGGCTATGAGGAGGAATAAGAGTTCCGGCGCGAAGGCGCGGAGCAAGGCTGAAAGGAGATCATCGACATAAAGCCAGGCTTTGTGCGGGGCGAAGGCGAGGGCATGGTGAGCAATGCGAGTAATAAGGCCTCCCACTCGCTGCCACCAGTAGGCTGAAAACTTAGCTCCAAAGTGGCAAACGACGTATCTGTAAAGGATCTTTTCGAACATGAATAGGAGGAGGCCTTGTTCCGAGCGGTGGACCTTGACTCGCTTGCGGGCTGCCTTGAAGTCCACACTGGCTGCGAGGAATGACCCTCGCGGGTCTGAGGGCATGAAGGTGGCCCGGACATCGTTGACTGTAGGCATAGCAACCGCTTCGGGGATGCGACACATGGGGCTGACTTGGCAGACCGTGCTATCCAAGACTAGTCGAGGGTCTCTGTTCTCCGCCTTCACAAGGCTGAGCTTGCCGACGGCTATGCCCTTGGGCCAAAGTTGTTTGGCTTCCTCGAGGCCGCCTGGCACGGGCTGTATCCATCCTGCGGCTTCTTCTTCTGCTAAAAGGCTTCGTACTGTATCCGGGTCTGCCTCCGCTGGCTTCCAGTTCCCCTCGCAGACCTCCAGTCCTGATGAGGCCAGAGGCTGGATCTTGGCTAGCGGCCAGAGCCCAGGGCGCAATGGGATCAAAGACTCCTGTGTGCACCCCCACGCGTAGCAAGGCGGGGAGATCTTTGTCTGGGTCGTTGAGGAGATCTGCAAAGGCTTGCATAAGATTAAGGCGAAAAGGCTGGCCTTCGGCTGCTTGCGTCATGGAGTCGTAGTCCCATTCCATGACCTCGCAGGCTATCCGAATGAGCTCGAGTTGGTCGTCTTCAGGGATGGGGTGATCTGGCTTGCTTTGTGCGAGGTGTGCAAAGACTCGTTTGGGCAGGTCGCGCTGGGATGCCCATTTGAGCCAGGCTTGCATGATGTCCTGCATAGCTGCGGGGCTCGGCTGAGGTCGGCTCCAGTCCGCGGAGCTGGTGTTGCCGGCCCCATCACATAGGGGCCCTGTCGTTGGCCAGCTCCCCATGGTGCAGGGCTGATGCTAGAGTTGGAAGCGGGGCGGGTGTGGTAGAAAGGGGCATGGCCGCAAACATGCCAGCTGCTTCCAAGGCTGCGAGCCCAGGGTCGGCACAGGGCCACCTAGGTAAGGGAGCTGTGGCTATGAGTATCCTATCCGAATCTGGCTCCGGGCATAGGAAGAGCCCCCCGTCGTGGACCGCTTCGCAGAATGGGTGTGCCTGGAAGAGGAAATGATCTGCCGGCAGGAATAGCAGGGCGGATGCTCCGGAGGAGCGTATGGCTTGCAGAAAGGCGCAGGCTTCGTCGAGGTGTGGGGCAAGTGAGCTGAGGTCTGCAATGATGCCTAGAACCACCCGAGACCAAATTGCCTGAAGGAGAAGGTCGGGCAGCTCCTGCTGCTCTTCTTTTGAAAGGTCCATAGCGCAGACGATTTGCGTCACGGGCGTGCCGCAGGCAGGTGGAGCCTATGGGGATGGAAAGGCAAACAGCTAAGGTCTCAAGGCTGGGGACTATACTGGGGGCTTATGGACTTTGCGTTGGCTGCGCGCCGTCCAGACCCGGTTGGCAAACCGTCGGCAAATGGCCGAGGCTGAGGCGTCTGCTGTGGTTCTGTGGCTTGGGATGTTGACGGCATGGGCAGCACCGTCGCTTACGCAAAGAAATTCGCGTCGCTTGCGCAAAGATTTGCCCAGTCGCTTGCGCAAAGACGGGTGTCGAATCCATTGTAAAAACCATAGGAACGTGCACTTCGGTCTTTTTCGGAAATGGCTTCAACAAGCTTGGAAAAGTGTCGAATCCATTGTAAAAAACATAGGAAAGTCCACTTCGCAAGTTAGCCGAAATTGACGACATTTGCGCGCGAAAGTGCCGAATCCATTGTAAAAACCATAGGAAAGTGCACTTGCCCAGTTGGCAAGCGCTGGCCGAAAAGTGCGTTTTGAGCTGTATTAGGAAACATCTGACAGACCATCGAAAATGCACTTTTGGAGTCTCGAAAAGAATGTTTTCGTTGGTTTCCGGAGAAGCGTTTTCAGAGCATGCTTCGGGGGCCGATAACGTCCGTGTTTTGACGCGTGCAACAAGGGCACTCTCAGTGGAACCGTTGAAAACGCACTTTTGGAGGCTCGAAAAGCACGTTTTGGTCGGTCCTGCGGGGGTGGGGTGGGGGGGTGGGGTCGGGGCTAATAACGTCCGTGTTTGACGCGTGCAGCAAGGGCAGTGAAAACGCGGTCCTGGAAGGGGTGGGGCTGGGGGGGTGGGGTGGGGGGAACGCAATCTTGGAGGCTCCAGACGCACGTTCTGGTTGGTCCTGGGGGGCGGGGGGTGGGGGCTAATAACGTCTGTGTTTGACGCGTGCAGCAAGAGCGCTCAGTGGCTCGAAAAGCACGTTTTGGTTGGTCCTGGGTGGGGTGGGGCTGGGGGGGCGGGGTGGGGGGGTGGGGTTGGGGCTGGCTTCCTGGCTGGGGTGGGGTGGGGGGGTCGGGGCCAAGAACGTCAGGTTTGGCTTCATTGCTTCCGTGTTCTTCAAGGCTCGAAACGCACGTTCCGGTTGGTTCTCGGGGGGGGGTGGGGGGGTGGGGTTGGGCGCTAAGAACGTCCGTGTTTGGTGCGTGGAGTCGCGTTGGCAGCAGTACGTTCTGGTTGGTCCCATGGGCGGGCGGGTGGGTGGGGGGTGCGGTGGGGGGCTAAGAAGGTTGGTAATTGGCGCACGCAGCAAGAGAAGTTGCGTTGGCACCAGGACGTTCTTGTTGGTCCCAGGGGGGGAGGGTGGGTGTGGGGTGGGGGGCTAATACCGTTCGTGTTGGACGCGTGCAGCAAGAGCAGTGTCGGTGGCAGCAGCACGTTCTTGTCGGTTCCAGGGGGGGGGCCAATAAAGTCCGTGTTCGACGTGTTTGACGTGGGGGACTTAGAACCATTTTTGTTCATGTTAGTTCCAGGGGGGCGGGTGGGGTGGGGGGCTGAAAACGTCCGTGTTTTTGTCGCGTGCAGCAAAAAGAATTCTCGTTGGCCAGTTGGCCCCAGCATGCTGCGAACGTCCGTGTTTGACGCTCCCACGGAAAACGCATTCTTGGAGGCTCGAAATTCACGTTCCGGCTGGGGGCTAAGAACGTCCGTGTTTGGCGCGTGGAGCAAGAGAAGTCGCGTTGGCAGCAGTACGTTCTGGTTGGTCCCAGGGGGGGTTCAAATGCTTGAAAACAGGGGCTAAAGACCGACGCGGGGAAGCCGAATCCTGTGGCCCTGCCAGCACTTTAACAACTTCGGAACCAAAAAGCGCGATTTCCAGCATGCACGCCCAGAGCCGGAAACCATGGCCCTGCCGACGTTTCGTGCACTTTCAGACCTCCCCAACATCGCGAAGTTACAAGTAACGAAGTCCGAATTCATTGGCCCTGCCAACACAAAACGCACCTCCGCGCGTACAAGCGAACGGGCACGCCTTTGCACAAGCGAACGGGCAAATCTTTGCACAAGTGACCGCTCAGCCTTGACGGCGGGTCCTGCGGTGGGCTCTCGGTTGAGTGAGGCTGCTTCAAGGCTGTCGCCTGTGAGTCTTCGGGTATCGGCTTGGGAGGTGGCTGATACTGCTGCGGCGGCTGGGGCGCTGATGCAGGGCCTAGTCACGAAGGCTTCTTGTCGTGGTCGACGGCACAGTGCTCCTTGCCGCAGCCCCGAACCGCGCAGAAGTGGGCGAATTTGCAATTGGGCAAGGCGCAGAGATTTCTCTGGTAGCGCTTGCAGAGCACTTTGCCCTTGGCCTTCAACACCCAGTTAGAAGGCCATGAGTCAGACTTGGATGGGCTGTCTAGCTTTTGAAGGCCTTTGCCGCGGCCTTTGCCCTTGCCACCTTTTTCGGTGGTCGGCGTGTTAAGGCGGATCCTTTTGCTTGGCGGGGGGGGTGGGTTTCCTCCATTGGGACGGCGGTTAGGGCCTGGCAGTGTCGGCGGCGGCCGTGGTCTTGGCTGAAGCAAGTTGGCGAGGTCACTCCGAATGCTAGTGACTTCATACAAGGCTTCGTCGAGGCTCCAGCCAGATGCAGCAAGGCTGGAGATGGTGTTCCAAATCTTACGATCCGCTGCCAAGAGCTCTTGCGTTGTTGGGCCCCTGAGAGAGGAGTCGGCTAGATCTGGCAAGGCCAAGTGCTCGACTCGCCTGTCGAAGGCTTTGAGGTTGTTAAGATGGGCTGCCCCACAAAGTGCCCAAGCGTTCCGAAACACCGTTTGGATGCGCTGTAACCAGGACACGGAAAGGCGGAGATGGGAGACGGCCATCTCAGGCGTGTCGTCATATATGGCTGAGGCGAGGAGCTGGGCCTCCGTCCTCATAGGCTTAGATGATTTGGCCTCCATAATTTCGGAATACTCTTTGGAGCTCAGGCGCAGCTGCCATGGGATCCACTTGAGCTTTTCTCCTGGCTGGAGGCTGTGTTGCACAAGGCTAAGAAGGCGGATTGATGGCATCGTATCGTCGTCCAGGAGCTCTCCCGGATAGCTGGCTTTGAAGGTCGTGACTAAATCCTGCACGACCTCCGAGCTAAGCTTCGGCGGCAAATGCTCCATCCATGAGGATGGTGAGGCCGTAGGGGCTAGGGCTGCTGGGAGGGATGGCATCGCAGATGAAGGCTGAGGTCCCTCCTGTGCTTTGTGCGCTGAGCGCAAGGCTTTCCTGGCTCGTGCTGCCTGGACAGAATGTAGTGCGTTGTCAAAGCTATTAAGGTCTGGGTAGGCAAATGCCAGGTCCTCAACTGTCTCGAGCCCCTTGAGGGCGAGGCCGTTGCAGACTACTTCGTGCACCCCCTGCGCCTGCAGGAAGGCTGCGAGCTCCGATTGCTCAAATAGCGCCATACTTGTTGGCCGACTAGTTTCGACTGGGGAGGTAAGCCTAAACGGCTGCGGTAGGAATGGCATGGCAAAAGATCAGGCTGATCGGCAAGTGCACAACGCCACGCCCGCGTTTTCCTTAAGGCAGTGCGTCCAGCAGGCGTCGGCAAGCCGCTCTGCGGCAGAAAAAAGCTGTGTCAGGGCATGTAGGGCAAAAGGCGGCCGTGGAGCGGGGTGTCCCGCAGGCCGCTTTGTCGGCTCCCAACGGCTGTGCGTGCACGGATCCCCATGGTCCATTCTGGAACAGGGCTATGTCTTCCAATGTCGGTTGGGTGGCATGGTCCTCCGAGTCGGATGAATCGGCTTGTGTGACCGCAAAGCTCTCCACTAGCAAGGCTTCGATGTCGTCTGCGGGTATGGTCGGAGGAAGGCTGCTGGCTTCGGGTGGCTCATGCTCGGATTGTGCAGTGCTCGGTATCAGCTGAGTATCGGCGCTGTCCGCGGTGGCTGGTTGGGTGTCGAAGGTGACCTGCTCCAGTTCGGCTTCACGTGAGTAGATAAATCTGTCGAGGCCCTTTCCGAGGGCAGAGAGCTGGAAGGATTTGGGTGGCGAGGACGAGCTAACTGAAAAAGGCGGCTCCACTGTCGGGTGCTGTCCTCCCCTGGCAATTGGGCGCGAGGGCCTCCAACCTAAGGCACGTGCTTGGGTGATTTCGGTTTGAAGGGCTAAGGCTCCGAGAGTATCGTCTCTCCCGTAAAGCTGTACGCTAGGGTTTTTGTGGTGGCCTTGTTGTTGGCGTATTTTATCGGCGGCCTGAATCTGTGCACCGGCGCTGAGCAGGTAAACCTTGAGGCTGTGCATGGTGAAGGCGGAGGCTTCTTCTGGTGTGAGCAGCTCCGGGGAGTTGCCCTCCAGATGTTTGCGGCACATGAAGAAACGCAGGCACCCTAGCGCTTGGCTGTACGACATAGGCTGGTGGTAGGCGGCCGCTGGCTTGCCTGGAAACCCCGTAGGTTGTGCAGGGTGGGCAGTATGAAGTCGGGGCAATTGTGCGTGCCGTATATCTCCTCGGTACGCTCCCATACCGTCTGGACGGCTCTGAGGAAGGGCAGCACCCAAAGGCCTGCCGGGTCCCGGCCGGAGATCCCGTGGAGACGAACTGCGAATGGCTGACCACGCTTGGTTAATGTCTTCGTATGCCAGCAAACCGCTCTGAGGCTATGTCCTGTGAGGGAGAGGCTCTTAAGGCTGATGCGCTGAAGATCCCCAAATCGCAATCCCCCGTGCAAGGCTAGCAAGAATCCCCCTAGCAGAAGGCAAAGTTCTAGTGGACACTCCGGCTGGCATATGCGGCGCTCCCAGGCTGCGACTACAGCAAGTGGCAGTGGCAAGGCTTCTCTCCTGTCCGTGTCGGTCTGAGCAGTAAAGGACCTGATGAGGCGGTCTGACAACACAGCTGCGAGCTGGGCGAGGCCGGCTGTTTTGGCTAGCCATGAGAGGGCTTTGATCATCGGCTTGGGGCCGGTTCGGCACACTTCTCTATCTTCTTCGAGGCTGGAGTGACATGCCCATAGCAGGTCACCAAGGCTAGCTATGGAGACCGAGCTGACTTCCAGGCTATTGAGGATGAGGTACTCGATGAACTGTCTGCAGGCTGACAAGTAGGTTTCAAGCGTGCCTGCAGTAAAGGGCATAATGCTTTGGGCGAGTAGCTGCTGAGAATACTTGGCCTCCTGAAGGCTACGGTACAAAGCTGCCGAGTCCCCTACAAGCCACAGCAGCTCCTTCCACTGTCTCCTGGCCTTTCCTGGTAACCTGAGTGGGCCTGCCGCCAAGGCGCAAGGGCGGGACCATGTCCGGCAAGCGAGTATGCCGGACCGAGTTCGGGGCTGATGCCGGGCGAGAGGGCAGGTCCTGAACATGGAATCTAGGACCAAGAGGCTGTTCCCGACCTGGCGGTGGGCGTGGAAGTGGCACGTAACGAAGGCTTCTCGTGGCTGGCTTCGTTAAAGGGGGACAGACCGGATGACTGAGTCCCAGAAGGCTGGCCCTCCAGCTGGGTCGAGGTCCCGGCGGTTGGTGGAGCCCCCCCTTGCTGAGAGCGGTGGGAATCGCGGGCGCACTGCCGTGGCAAGGCTGGGGGGGGCAAGCCCGGCCGCGTCTTGGGCACCGACTGCAGGGGGAGGAGAACGTGCTCGTCTATTCCTGGCGGGATAGGGTTCACTGTTGAAGCGAAGGCAGAAGAGTCTTTCCGAAAGCGGCGGACCACTGTGGCCCGTTCTTGTGTCGGTGACATATGACTCTCTCGGCTGGGGCTCCTGCTGCGATCTGGTTGGGTGTAGGCTGATCTTCGTCCGGGTGAAGAAACCCCGAGAGCACCCACAGTGGCGCGGGTAGGGACCTTCCTGTTCGCTGAGCATCGCTGTGCAGGCTGTTGACCGGACTCCATGATTCTAAGTTGCTAAGGTCGTCCGGCTCTGTGTCTGGATCCATGATCGGCTGACGGCATGCAAAAAGAGGCAAAACATTGCGCAACGCGTGCAGAAGCTGAGCTCGCCGCTGAAAGGCAAGGTTGGTCCTGCAGGTGAGGGCTTGAAGGAACACAGCACTCTCGATGTAAGAAGACCGGCGAAGCCCACAAGGCATGCACTCTTTTTTGTGGGCCGATGGCGGCTGTCGTGCGGCGCTAAAACTGCCGTGTGCCTGCGCATATAGAGCGTGACTGAAGGCTAACTTGGTAGAGATCTGTTTGCAAGGCGGAAGAAGGCTAGTAGAAGGCTGCGAAGGCAAACGGCTACCCCGAGGAGGCCTGCGGGGGTACGGCGGAAAACCATTCGAAAGGGCTGCGGCCAAGGTCTGTAAATTCTTTACAGCGCGAACATTGATGGCCGGAGTGCTTGTCCCTGTGCTCGACGGTCCCTTCGTCGAGTTCGCGTCCGCAGGCTGAACCTCTAAGACCAGGCTAGGCTATTTTGGGACATATATCCTATTTGGCAAAATAGTTTATTTTACCTTGAAATATACTATTTTAAATAGACTATTTCGCTCTTGTTTCATAGTCTATTTTTTCGGTTATTTAGTAAATAGACTATGCAAAAACAGGTTATATGGTAGAATATAGGATATTTTCGCATATGTTGGAAACCAAAAAATCAATGGAAATCCATACAGAACCAACGTCAGTCTTGTTTAGAAAAACACGTCTGCGAATAGGGAAATGTGTTGAAGACCGATCTGCGTTGAAAGATTTTCTTGAAATCTTGACTCGTTTCGATAGTGATAACCCGAGGTTTCTAGATGGATTTGGGCAGGGTAGGCAGATGGGTAGGTAGGAAGGTTGCTAGGTATGGGTAATGGCTCCCTAGTACAAACGAGGTAGGTAAGATTGGGATTCGTGCTTTGCGGTAAGGGGTCGTTCCGTGGCACTGGGTTTTGGTGTTTGGGATTGAGGCTTCGTGCTTCTAGAATAAAGGGTCTTTGGCTCCGGTGGTGAGAGGTTGTGGGTTCGGCAGGTTTGAGGATTTGAAGTTTGGTGTTTGCGGGATTGCGGCGTTTATCCAGGGGTATCGGGATTTGGACGGCTTTCTGCTTATGGTTGGGGGCTTAGGGTTTCCGGCGCTCTGGGGAAGGTGGTTGTTGGGTCCGGGGTTTAAGGGTCTGGATGTCTTTGGGGATTGGGGGGGCTTCGGGTTCCGGCACAATGGGTTTGGGGCTTTGGCATTTAAGGGTGTAGGACTTCCAGGATTACACGGGTGTTTGGGTTCGGTGGGGCTTGGCCCCTCAGGGGGGGGGGGGGCTTCTGGATTTGAGGTTTGGTGTTTATGGGTGTCGGGTTTCCTCTCTCATGGCTTCCGAGCTTGCAGTATTAAGCTTGTCTTTGAGCCTGGGGTTTAGAGTTTAGGGGTATTCATACTTCGGGGTTTAAGGGTGATGGGTTTTGGCGCTTTTGGTTTTGGGTTACACGTACTTCTACACGTTGAAACATACAAGCACAGGCACACAGACACATAAGGCACCTTTATCCATATATATATATATATATATATATATATGTTGCAGACATACAATGTGTTCTATACATACACACCTATGCGTGTGCATATCTCTCTCTCTCTCTCTCTCTCTCTCTCTCCCTCTCTCTCTGTGTATATATATATATATATATATATGTATCAAAACATACGTTCTTATAATTCTAATAATGTATGTACAATGTCTTGCAGTTGCTTTTGTAGCAGCACAATTTTAAATACTGTCGTGGTGTTTATTTTTGCAAAAGCGCCGGCTTGAGTGATACTATAACGGAGTTAAAGCAACTGGCTTCGGTTTTAACACTGTTGTTGTGTTCTAACGTTTGTTTTGTGTCCCTTGAAATTTAGTTTTGTTTTGTGACAATTTGATGAATTGTCACGAAACAATCATAAATCTGGGCACCAAAACTATATAAATGTTCAAAACGTTTTAATGGCGGTTATACAAATTTTGAATAATTTTTATAGGTTTTTATAGAATATGTACAAAAAATTATGAATGTGCATAACAAATTATCAAAAAATCTATCAAATTTTTTACGACTCTTACATTTTTGATAAATTTCTATACAATTTTTTAAAAATTTTTGTAAAAAATCAAAGAATTTTTATACAGATTTTAAAGATTTTTATGATATTTTGAAGAATTTTGCATGATTATTACCAAAATGGCGGTCCAGTTTCGGTCCAGTTTCGGTCCAGTTTCGGTCCGGTTTCGGTCCGGTTTCATGAAAACTGGACTCCGGTGGTCCGGTTTGAGTCCGGTTTCTATGAAACCGGACCACCGGGGTCCAGTTTTCATGAAACCGGACCGAAACCGGACCGAAACTGGACCGCCATTTTGGTAAGAATCATGCAAAATTCTTCATTTTTTTATAAAATTTCTTCAGAATTTTATCAAAATTCTTCAAAATTGAATAAAATTTCTTCAGAATTTTATCAAAATTCTTCAAAATTGAATAAAATTTCTTCAGAATTTTATCAAAATTCTTCAAAATTTTAGAAAAATTCTTAAACTTTTTATAAACAATCTTAAGAACTTTATAGAAATTTATTACACAAATCCATCAAATTTTAAAGAAAATGTAGACAGTTGTTAAAAATTCTAGAAAAACTATTATAACAGTTCTATACAAATTTTACAAACTTTGATAATAATCAAAAAATCATAGAACACATTAAGACTGTGATAAATATTGTCAAGCATTTTCAAAACTATTTAGAAATTCTCAAAACAACCCATAATGCTATGCATGAAACAATGATTTTGTAAAACAAAATTATGGAAAATATACAGAACAGTCTATGTTTTGCAACAGGACATATTGTACAACTGTTAAAGAACGGGCTTCACTAAGCTTCCTACTCTCAAACTGAAGCGGTCACTTTTCCTTGTGGGTCACTGTGTCCGCTGGTCTCGAGCCTAGCACGTCGCGTGTGCGTGACGGCTGTTCCTGTACATTAACTGCACTGCACTAACTGTGTTACTGTTCCTGGCAAGATGTTTAACACCCCGCCTTCGGAGTTAGCGAAAGTTCCTCGACTGAGGTGACTCCGACTTTTCCTGTCAACAGTAAACACACTGCAGTTCCTTTTCACTTGCAAAACAAACACTCTGCCTCATCGCAAACATATGTTCCTATGTTCACTCGCAATCCTCTCCAAGGTTGCTCGACTGTACAAAAGACGTTCCTTTACTATACTCAGATCACCACAGAAACAAAAAGGGCTGTGCCACGGTTCCTGTGTCCTGCTTCTTCTTTCCTCGGCTCTCTGGCCTCAGTACTGCTCGCTGTTCCTTTGCTTCACTGGAAGGTCACTTCGCCGTCGTCGACCTTGTAGACTTTTGCTCCTTCTTCTTCGTTGGTGACTTCTTTCTGTTCCTTGAGTTCTTGCTCTAGCCACTCTGCACGCTGCCTTGCTTGTGACATGCACTTCTCTTTTCCTTGCTTGTCTCTTGATCCTGCTTTCCAACCTGTTTCCTTTGATCCGGAATACCAGTACCACTGCGTCTTGGCTTCGTTCCACTTCCACTGGTAGTTCCTGTTCTGGAAACCGTAGACTGCAAACCAGTTTCCTTCAAACTCTCCTTTTCCTTTGCCCTTCATGAACGATTCTTCGTTCACTGGTCCTTTGGCGGAAAGTTCTGGGTCGTCCTTTCCTCCTTTCCTTTGCTGCTGCTGTGTGACACTTGGTGGCTCCTTTCCTGTTCCTTTTCCTTCTGGCTTCTCCTCTTCCTTTGCTGGTGTTGCTGGTGTTGTGTCTGGTTCCGTGGGTGCCTGCGACCCGGCTGCTGATCCTCTGCTCTCAAGCTCCTGTGTAAGGCTTGCAATTCTTTCTTTATCCTCTTTGCGTTCCTTCATCATCTCCTTCATCATTTCTTCAAGCTTCTGGATCCTGTCTGCTTCTCCTGATCCTGTTGCTGTTGTTGCTGCTGCCTTCTTTTCTGCTTCCTTCTTGGCAATGTACGCTGACGCTGCCTTTTGGTCTTCCTCTCTTTTCTTCCTGGCTTCCTTCTCCTTTCTTTTCTTCTCCTGTTCCTTTCTTTCCTTTTCCTCTTTGGCTGCTGCGGCTGCTGCTTCTGTCTCCTCCTTTTCCTTTGCCTCTCTCTCTGCTTTTGCTTTGGCTGCCGCTTCTACCTCTCGCCTTCTCTCGGCGGCTGCTGCGGCTTCTGCTTTTGCCTCCTCTCTGTCTCGCTTTTCCTGCTCTTCTGCTGCTTCTTCCAAAATCCTTCTTGCTTTGGCAATCTGCTCTTCCTTTGCCTTCTTCTCCTCTTCTGCTTTGGCTTTCGCTTCCTTCTGCTCCTTTGAGATCCTGTCCTGTTCGTTCCAATATTTGCGATCATCTTCGTCTCGAGGTCGAAATCCTGAGCTTTCTGCTCTTGCCTTTGGCTTTCCTTTTCCTTTTCCTTCCTTCTTTCCTTTTGTTCCCTTCTCGTGCTTGTACGTGTAGTCCTTGTCGATGTGGATCTTTTCTCCTGTGACTCTGTGTTGCTTGTAGATCTCGCCGTTCTCGGAGTATTCCTTCCACTCGCTGCTGTAGTCGTAGGGGTACGGAAACTGCTTCTTTTCCTCTTCTTTTTCCTTTAGCCTTTGCTTGCTTCTGGCGTTGATCTCCGCAATCTTCTTCTTCCTTCTTTCTTCCTTTGCTTCCTCGCTTTCTTCTTCCTCTGCTGCTGCTGTTCCTTCTTCTGCTTTGGCTTCTTCGGGGTACTCCCCGGGATCTTCTCCTCCAACGTAGCTGTCCACGTAGGCCTCGTTCTCGTTCTCGTCGAAGTAGTCCTGGCTTTCTTCCTGTTCCTGGAGTCTGTCGAAGTAGCTCCTGTCTGACCAGTTCCTTATATCGTCTTCTCCTTTGTGTTCCTGGGAGGTAGGTGACGTAGCTCTCGAAGGTGCTGTTCCTTGTCCGTGTCCTTCACGACGTAGTTCACCTTCTAGTTCTCGGTCCTTGGCTTCTCTTTTCCTTTGTTCCTCTTCGTCTTCTTCTTCTTCTTGCTGCTGTTCGTAGAAGTCCTGCATCATCTGGTTCAGCTGTTCCTTCACGGAATCACATGTACCTAGGACGAAGTTCATGTGTTCCTTGACCTGCTTCCGGTCTCTTTCGTTCTCTTCGGCCATTTCCTGAACCTGGTGCTTCACGCTGTAGATTTGGGATGTCAAACTTTCCACACATCCCGCAACGTGTTCCTGACTTTTGCGCAAACGCGCAGCTTCCTCTGTGTTCTTCCTGATCGACTCCGCGATCAAGTTCCTTTCTTCTGTAGCAGTCTTCAACGTGACTGCCGCTTCTTTCAAGGTCTGAAGTTCCTTGACGATCTCTTCTGAGCTTTTGCTTGAACTCGCGCTCGCTTCCATGGCTGCTGAGGTTCCTGGTAAGGTGCCTTGACCTGCTACTGGGCGTACTAGTTCCTGGATACCTGAGCGTTCCGCGAGTGTTCCGCAGAGTTCCTTGAGCTGCGAAAGCATCTCACTACATGTTGTTCCATGCGCTGTTCCTGCAAACGTTCCTAGCTCACATGCACTCGTGTCACTGCATATGCCGTCCTGCTCGCATGCACTTGCACAACAGAAAACATGTTCCTGAAAGTCTGCCTGAAACTCTTCTTCTTGAACACAACTCTCAAAACACTGTTCCTTGAAACTCTGAATCTGAAGACTGTCCGAAATACCTGAAATTCCTGCAAACAACAAAGCTGCAAAAGACAAAGTTCCTGGGCTCTTGATCATCCTTACAACTGCTTTAGCTTGTGTTTGGGCCTTGTGTTCCTTGAGCTCTTCTCTACCTACTGGTTCGTTCTCGCTGGTCTGAAAACCTAGCCAGTGTAACAACAGTCTGATACGCTTCGCTGAAAGGGGCTTGGTTCCTATATCAGCTGTGTTTTCCTTGGTTCCTACTGGGTGAACACTAATTGTTCCTTCTTTGTGGAGGTCTTGAAGAAAAAGGGTCCTGATCTGCAAATGCTTGACTCTACCTACACCTTGCCTTGTAATAATTCCTCTAGCTGCAGAAGAATCCATATACAAGTGTACCTTGCATTGTTTCCTGGTCAAGAATTCCACTGCTTCCTTCAACAAGATAGAATCTGACGCTGCTGACGCTCCTGCGTAGTACTCTGCTTCACCACTGCTCAAGCTAACCGACTTCTGGTTCCTAGAAAAAGAGTAAATGCACTGACCGTCTAAGCAAACAATTCCTGAAGATGTTGAGCGCCTTGTGTCCTTCTTTCCTGCCCAATCTGAATCACTGAAGACTTCCAAAAGGTGGTGTTCCTTGGGCCTTGTTCCTGTAAAGTCGTAGTTACCATTCCTAATGGATTCATTGAGATTACTGAGTCCTCTGGGTGTCTTCCTGTACACTAGATGGTATCCTTCAGTTCTCGACATGTACTGCACTAGGTGGACTAAGTGCTTCCAAGAACCATGTGTTGGTTCCGACATCTTGGAGGCTAAACCTCTCACGGCAAACTGCACGTCAGGGCGGTCCTGACTGACATACAAGAGTATGCCAACGCTCTTCCTGAACGATGCTGCTTGTTCCTGGTTCAAGGTCTGAGTGTTGTCCTGTTCCTGCGACTCTTGGGTGCACGGAGTTGGCTTTGAGGCTTTGCTGGTAAGCTTCAGTTCTTCCTTAAGCTTCACAAGATACTTCGGGTCACTCGTGATGTGGAGCTCGTGATTGTGGTAGCTGAATTTCCTTTTAAGGAATCGGATTGTCTGATGTGACTCTCCTACTTCAAGTTCCTGCTCTGTCAAGAAGGGGCCTTCAACCTTTAGCTCGTAGGTTTCTCTTAGCTTTCCTAGTTTGGGCTCTAGGTGCCTTGTTTTCCCTGCTGCCTGAATGTCATCTACATGCACAACAAGTATGCTGTTCCTGTCGTCACGAAACAAAGTAGGGCATGCTTTGCTCCTATCAAAGTTCTGCTCTTTGAGGGTTCCTGCAAAATGATCACTCCATAGTAGTGCTGCATCTCGCTGTCCTGGAAGTACTCTTAGCAGTAACAAACCTTCGTTCCTACAACTAGGGTCCTGGTCGCCAAACAGATCCACATATTCCTTTGGGAATTGACATGCACATCGGGTCCTTTGTGGTACCTGCAAGAATGCGTCCTTGACATCAATGGAGTACAAGGCGTGTTCCTGTTGTAGTCCCAAAATAGGGATAAGTCTCACCAACGATGCGCTTGTTGCTGGGCTGAATGTGTCATTCCTTACTTCTGCTGCTTTGAACTCTCTTGCGACTAGCCTAGCTCTCCTTGTCCATCGGCCGTTCCTGAATCGCCAATCGAAGACGAATTTCGTCGTCAACCACTTTGTTCCTTGGTTGCTCTCTTCTTCTTCTGTCTCTCTCTCCTCTTCTCTCTCGAGTTCTTGCAAGGGTTTCCTTGCCAATGCCTTCATCTCGGTGAGTCTGTTGATCTCTGTGAGCATTGCCTCACGATCCAGTTCCTGCAACTGGGCTTCTGCAACTTCTGGAGGTCCAGAATCTTCGCTCTTGAAGATGTCTTGTTCCTCGTCGGAATCGCCAATGTCCGAATACGAATCTTCCCAGAAAATGTCCTCTGTACCTGGTTCTGCTTCAGGTAGTTCTTCATCATTGTGCTCAAATACTCTTCCTACGTTGAACGGAGGGTACTTCTTCTTGGGAGAATCAATCTTTGGAATCTTGGAACCTGTTCCTACATCATCAAATTCCATTTTCCTAAGAGGTGCTGGTCCTCTAGCTGAAAGAAGTTCACTTGCCATTGCACTGTCTGGAATGAGTTCTTCTTCTGAGGCTGCGTCCATTTCCTTACTGCTGCTACTAGAAGACGTTGGGTCTGAAGCTGCTTCGTCGTGTTTGTTTTGGTCGTCGTATTCCTGCTCAAGTTCTTCTTCTGCCTTTCTCTTGCTCTGTGCCTGCTTCGCTTTGCTCTCTAGGTAGGTTGTCCTAGTAGGTCCTGACTTCCCTGCAGAGTCCCCGCCTTGGATGACAATCGGTCCTGCGATCGGTCCTGAAGGTGCTGAAGGTGCCGAGTCCTCAACCGACTGTTCCTGAGTTGTTCCATCCACGACAGGTGGCGCCTCTGCAATTGGTCCTGGAATGTTCTTCCTGGGAATGTTCCTTGTTGCCAGTGTAGTGTGCTTCACTTCCCAAGTATGAATTCCTACACTGCTGATTCCTTTCACGTCGAAGTGTTCCACACAACGTTTTGCGCTACGGCTCGTCTTGATGCCGTCCATGTGCCACGTAATGAAAAGGTTGTTGTCTGTTTTTCCTAAAAACACTCCTCTCAACCAAATAGGGTCACCTTTCCTATTGCCACGAGTTCCTGAACGATTGGTCAAAACCAAAAGTGATTCGCCAAATTCGGCGAGCTGGCCCTCGTAAGGCCTTCCTGCCATGAACTCATACGGAGTCATTCCTGTGGAGGAATGGCGATGGTACCTGTTCAAGGTCCATGCCGAGTGCCTGAAAGCCCAACTGAAGATTGGATGTGTATGAGCAATATATGTTCCTGTTCTGTGTTCAAGGTGCCTAATCAAGGTTGTTCCTTGTCTCCTAATGGTTTGGATTGCTCTCTCTGCCATGCCGTTGGTTTCCTTCTGGCCACTGACTGCGTCCTGCAAGACTGTTCCTAGACCTAAAGCTGCTCTCTGCTTCTGGATGACTTGCTTCAGCTTCATCATTGTTCCTTCGTTGTCTGCCTTCAAGTTGATAGTTCCGTATCCAAGTTGAGTACTCAAGTAGGTCACTCCTTCGCAAAGGTGCTCTACAAGATCTTTTCCTTTAGATGCTGTCGGGATACAGACCATGTTCCTACTCCAAGAATCAACACACACAAGACATACTGCCGCTGGTGCCTCATCATGACTTGTTCCTGTAAAACAGAAATCCATACAGAAAGTTGGTCTCGAAGATCTTTCCTTCTCTGGGTTTTCACGAAGGTGTGGAGACTCTTTTCCTTTGCATGCTACACATGTCGGACACCAAGATGCATAAGGTAAGTGTGTGAGATTATGCACTGCAACTTCCTCCGGCTTTGGCTGTTTGGGTACCTTCAGAGGTTCAGCTTCTAGAAACTCCTTGTACTTCTTCTGGCCTGAAACAAGTTCCATGTGCCTTTCTGCTTCCATGATGGATCTACTGAGCCTTCTGAGGATCTCTTGCTTAGATCCAGCTTTTGAAACTCCTAGTTCCTTGCACAGTTCTCTCAGGGCCTTGAGGCTGTTCTGCTGGTTGTACTCATGACCATTGAATGTAAACGACAGTTCTCCTGCAAGTTCGTGCCTGTGCGCTGGTGCTTGGGCCTCTGAGGTCTCTTCCTGTTCTTCTTCCTGTTCTGGAATCGTGTCCAGTTGGTGAACCTTCTGTTTTGGTCTTCTGGCCTTGGGGTTCACTGGTTCGATAAGTTCGAATACACTGCGTCCTGTCCAGGATAAACCTCCTAGTGGTTCTGGGTCTCTGTGAGGCTCATCCAAAGTCCAGAACTTGTCATCCTCAAAGAAATCCTTGTTGATCGGTTCTTCTCCATACGTGTACCTTTATGAGATGATTAGGGAGCTACACAGCCAGTTTACAGGGATTTATATTATTGCGAAATGGTTGCGGTATGGTTGCGAAATCTTTGCGTTAGGATTTTGCGTTATGGATTTTCCCGGTTTTTTGGGTTGCGAAATGTTTGCGAAATCTTTGCGTTATGGTTGCGTTTTTTTTGCTCTCCAAATTTTGGTTTGGGCCCGGCATTTCGCGAAATGTTTGCGAAATCTTTGCGTTATCTTTGCGTTTTTTTTGCGTTTTTTTGGTAACTATTGGGGAATATTGCGAAATCTCTGCGAAATACTGTAGTTTCATTCTTTGTTTGCAGTTTGTGTGGAAATATTTGAAAGAGTCTTGCGAAAACCATAGGGAATTATGTCGAACCATTTTGTGAAGCCATCATAAACTGATGAAAAAGAGCAACTGAACTGGCACAGTACTTCGTTACATCCGTATCTTCGTGCGGTGTGGTGCAAGCAATTCCCATGCTTCACGACAACATGGTATTTCTGTCTTTCATTCTGTACATTGCATATTGATTGGCATATACACATGGCCTGCCGCTTGACTGCATCTACAGTGTAGCCTACATTGTCGGCACACCACACAGGTGCCTAGCCTCGCCTCACGACAACGATCAACCAAAATCGCCATAACCAGTTCGAAACAGATAGGCAAAGGTTCAGCAAAAGGAATCGTTTAACATTGCCGTGTTTCTCAAGACCTGGTTTGCTCAGGAAGGAGTTTTGCTACAAGTATCGTCTTTCAGGTCGAGTCTTGAGCAAAAAAGGCGTCTGACTGAAACAGTTTTGCATTTCGGTTGCATATACCCTCATAAGTGGAACATCCGCCAATGTGTCCTTGAACCATGAAGGAGATTTGTGCCAAATATCGTCTTTCAGGTTGAGTCTTGAGAAAAAAGGCGTCTGACTGAAACATTTTTTGCATTCATTTCGGTTGCATATATCCGCATTGCATGTCCCTGAATCACGAAGGAGTTTTTCTACAAGTATCGTCTTTCAGGTTGAGTCTTGAGCAAAAAAGGCGTCTGACTGAAACAATTTTGCATTCATTCCGGTTGCATATACCCGAATATACCCCCATAAGTGGAAAATCAGAACATGTAGCAATATAGTGTGTAATTACTGTTTACAGAGCCTTCGGGCCTTCCGAAAGTACTGGTGAACTGTAGTAATGTAGTAAACTTAGTAAACGGATTTGCGCACAAGCCTTTCAATAGAAATAGTGCTGACAGGCTCTCACAGCATCAGGCGATGGCAGCACTCATTGCTTGTTTTCTCCGATGCCCGGCTGGGCACGTTCCGGTCTTGCAGTCCTGCAAAATGCGCCCGAAAATTTCATAGAGGACTGGAGCCACTCACTCCATCAGTGATCAATCCCATTGGGGTTTGTGCGAAACTTGAAATCACGACATCTGAAACTCTGAAACTGAAACATTGGCTCCAGGGCTATTCTAATCGATTGAAGGGCTTGGCAGCTCTGCTGCTTCGCGGCAGGCTACGGCAGGACTGGCAGAAATGCCCACGGAATCCAGCATGCTCGACATGCAAACTGCCTGCTTGCACATCCAGTTTATCTAGTTTTGCTACTTGTGTTGGACTCACACGAGTCATATACTGATACACTGACACACATATACACTATACACAGTATAAAGGGCACGAAAGAACATACACAGTAGAGCGAGCATAAAACCACAGGCATAGATGGCATAGAGGCATAGAGTCATAGTCATAGAGTCATGTCATGGAGTCATAGAGTCATAGAGTCATAGAGGTAAGAGCCGTGAGGACCGGCAGGAACATTTATCATATTCACTTTCATGTGAAGACACATGCTATAGCTGTTAGCTGGGCTAGCAGAGCACGTCGAGGCGGATTCGGTTTGTTGCTGGTTTGCCGTGGCTAGCAGCAGCCTCGCAACTCAATCAGTCGGCTTCCAGGCGGCTGGTCCAGCCCAGCATTCTAGCAGCACTCTCGAAGTCAGACGACAAACTTTTGGGACTCCGTCCACAAGGCTCTCTGAACTGCGCCGGCTTCGATTTGAAAAATGTTCTCCGTGAAGAACACGCTTAACTTTGTCACAAGCTTGCTCAAATCAGAAATCGGGTCGCTCCGCTCGTGCACCGGCAAGGCGTGGATCTTCCTGATCTGGTGGAGCAACAGCATCTCCGCTCCCAAAGTGCGCCCTTGGCGGATGCCGTTTGCCAACAAGTCATCCCGCAACTCTTTCAAGGCCAGCATACTCATCTGGATGGTTGTCAACTCTGAGCTGTCATACATATCCATGTGGTCCTTGATGGCTTTCAGAACCTGGGCGATAGCTGATGCTCTGATTCAATTTCAAACTACACGGATGCTTCGCCCGTCTATGTCAGGCCGGACTGGGGCACACGGCCGGCTTTCATTGGCACCCAAACAAGACAAAACCCAAGTATGACACAGACCTAGGACCTAGGACTGTTCTTATTAAGTGTACTGACAGTTAACATGAATAAGGTACGACGTGTCACAAACTTATCAACAAGTAAACAGACGTCGATGAAGAATGAAGGGTGGACAATGCCCCACACAACATGGCACCTCAAAAGGCACTGGAAATCTTCACTTCATCATGCCTCATACACAACACATTATCACATGTGGCTATAGAAGGCTAGTGTGGTGCAATGGTACAGGGCATCTAGACTGCTAAAATGTTGAACTGGAACCTGTTCATTAGCCATCATTAGTCAGTCATTAGAAACTTTAGAAGTACAAACTTCTAAACAACACTAGTCGAGTAGAGATCTGTAGTCACTGTAGTCACTGTAGTCACTGTAGTCACTTACACCCCAGTTTGTCACGTCGATTGGGAACAATAAGTCAGTCCGGGGAGCCGCCCCACAGTCTTCCCCTGCCTGGCGAAGCTTCCTGATGTCAACACTGTCCAACAGACTCTTGCAGCTCGTGAAGATGTCGTCCAGCGAGGCTCCATCACCCAAAGAAGCCTTCCAATCGTGCTCACCGCCCGACTGGAAGCCAGCAGCAACACGAACCATGTCATCGGCCTTCGTCTGAAGATCACGCTGGAGGGATGCGCCAAGCCAGGCCACGCAATCCTGGTACATGTGGCTCTCTGCAAGGTAGAACACATCTTCCACGAACAAGTCCACCATGGCCATCACCGCCTCATCATTCTTGATTGTTGATTCTCGCTGCGAATCAGAATCATCGCTCTGGAGTGTCTTCTGTGTGCTTCTGATCTTGGCCATCTCTGCAGCCACTTTGTCGGCACCGTGCTTCAAGCTTGAGAGGAGCTGAGGGGAGTTTTTGTGGCCCATGCGAGTCTCCGCATCATTACCCAGCCCCTTGAAGTGTCGCAGTCTCTCCAGCTGCTGGAACCCGGCCTGCAAGTAGTGAGAGTAGCTCATGATGAGGCTGCGAAAGGAGTCATTGAAGGCAGCCTTCTCACTGTCATCCCCGGGGGGGCTGCCAAAAAGCTTCTTGGCAACACCGATGATGAGCAGCAGCTCCTTTCTGATGTCAGCAACCAGGCGGTCCTTCTCATCACATGGAGACAGCACCTGTGCACCATATCTTATGATTCATTCCACACATGCGTAGACTTGGTAGACAGAATAGGCACACCGGTAGACTCGGTAGACCTATGTCGGTTTGAGTTTAAAGATTCAACGCACTGTAAGTCTAGATCGCGGGCTGTGTAGCTATATTAGCCATCATTACCTAAAACTTCAGATTTACCAACGGTACAACACAAACTCGCACAAACTTGTTGATTGACTCACTCATTGTAAATAAGACTTCACCACACCTGCCACCATTGCAAACACAACACTACAAGAAGCACACAAATAGACTACTGAACACAGGCTTTCTTCTGGACAAAAGCCATCCTAGACTCTAGACCATTGATCCCACAATGCGGCTCTCTTTTGTGATTACACGTGGGGCTCGACATCATAGTAACATAGTCAATCCAAAATCGCATTTAGACTAGTTTAAACAATGTGCAAATCACTCACACGTCCGAACAAGAGATCCTGATATACCCTGGTGGCAGCACCAACATCACCTCAAGTGTTTGGATTTCAGCTCCATGTCAAGACAACAACACCAGGTCAGGCTTGCCCTGGCCGTGTCTAGAGTCTAGAGTCTAGAGGAATGGTATCAGCTGTTTGTGAAAACACGACATAGTTGCAGCATCGTGGGCAAGAACTTTTTACAGGATTTGCACATGGCTGGTTGTGGCCGATTGTGGCCGTTATGGCATAAGGCTTAACAGCTCAGCAAGTTAGCATCGGCCCGCACCCCCCTTCCAGCCTTGTCCACACAAAGAAGGCACAGCTTGTGGACACAATTCGAAGCCGCTGAAACCAAGTCCTCTGTGCCGGGCCCCTCAATCACACTGCCCTCTGCCGGCAGAAGTCGCTTGATGGCATCGACATCAATCTTCTCTCGGGTTGCTGCCTTCATGAGATCGATGAGATCGTGGGAGTTGCGGGCAGAGCGTGTCTTTGCAGCCCACTCTTGGAAACTCTGCAACAAAGACGGGATGCCTGCCACATCTGACAGCTTGTCCAAGAGGGCCAGCAAGGCCTCCACCCTGGCCGTTTCCAGGCTTTGCAAAGAAGCTTGGGACATCATGTACTCGGCACAGTTCCGCACCAACTTCTCCATCTTCTCAATCATGGCCTGCATCTCCAAAGCACGCAGACCACCTCGCACCTGCACGGTCAAGGCCAACACAAGTCAATACACGGCTCACAGAACACTCCGTCTCTCAGGTTGGCTGTTGCTGCAAGGACACAACTGACATATCGGTTGCGACGACTTAAGAATCTTGAGCATCAGACTTTTCCATTGTCAATTTCATTCCTGGGCCAGAAAAAATTGCTCGGCAATTCTGAGGCTGAATGCTGTTGCCGGTCAATACTGTCAGAAAGTCCTTTAGTCGAAACATCGAAACCCAATGCTGGCATCAAACTGTTGCAAATTCCAAAACCTCCATCATGGTCCGTTGCTTTATAGTTTATAGTGTCCCAATTCCCAAATAACTTAAGTCCTACGTCCTAAATTCCTAAATACACTCAGTTCTCAACTTCCAGAAAAACAAGGGGCACCTCTGCATGCAGAACCACGACCTCCTGCAGCTTGGACGTGGGGAAGGCCGCAGGTCCTGTCGAAAACGACTCCTCCAGCAGCGCCTGAAGGGCCTCGAGCTTGGGTGCGACGATCTTCCTGGTGGCAGCTGTCCTTGCGATCTCATCGGTTTGTGCGGCATACCACGACCCGGTCTTGACGAGGACCTTTTGCATGGCTGCCCCATACACATCGGAGGTCCGTGCCTCCGTGAATGCGAAGACGTCGGCAGCCGTTGCTGCATCCACCATGTTGCCGCTGCCATCCTCAGCTGGGACCTTCTGGTCGAAGATGTACAAGAGGGCCCTCATGAATCGCTCCACCTTTCGCACTGCTGCTTCAATCGGTGCAAACTCCGACTTTTTCATCTGCTCCAAGACAGCACCCTGCTCCATCATCATGGTCACGAACTTGGCAGCAAAGAAGGTCGTGAACTCATGGTGGCTGTCGCCTGCACGAAAGATGTTGATCAACTCTTCCACCATGAAGACTTCCATGATGCCGGACTCCGCGTCCTGCAGACACTGAAACTATACGCAACCTTAAACACTGAAGTCCTTAGCCTTAGCCTTAGCCGCAGCCTTAGCTTTCAGCCTTACCCCACAACCTGAAGAAACCCGAATCGTCAGCCAGCCTAAGCTGCCCTTGAGCAAGGGCCCGGCCCTGGCCCTAAACCGTAGAAACTAAAGCCCTTTTCAGCCATCAAGCCTCAAGCCATTATCAACAAGCTCAATTCAATAAGCAGACAGAGGACTGGAATCATATCAGGAGCTATTACTAATTACTACAAGTCCTATACAGCTGTTACAGACAACATGGGATGTAGATTGTCGTATGTCAGTATGCGGAGTGTGGACTCTAATGCTAGTGATGTAGAGCCTGTAGACTGTAGACTGTAGAGCAACACAACCTGATGCCGAGCACATGTTCACAAGTGGAACTGAACTAAGGCTAGGAGCAGTTGGATCTCATGCACAATCTAGTTTCCAGTGATCACTGAAACATCTTGAGCATCACGGGTTCATGACTGACTCATCTGAGGACATGCTTCTAGCATGCCACATAGCAGTGACATTTTTCAAGAAACTGGCACCTGCACAAAGACGAATCTTAACGAGAACACTGGGGTCCTTGAAGCCTTCACAACTTAAAACTGAAAGCTGGGCATTCTTGGAATCTTGGAAAAATAGAAGTCCTTAGCATCTGCTAAGTCAAGTAACAAAAGCTCAAGCGCAACAAGCCCGGCCTCCACAGCTGCTCGAACACCTTGAAGAGCAGTCATCTTCTTCCCGCCGTCCTGCTTCGTGTCGTCCTCGTCACCCTGGCCGTCCTTCACATCCTCAGCAAGGTCAAGCTCCAGCTCGGCTTCCAGGTCCATGGTGCTCTCGCTCAGCGCATGCATCATGAGGCCGATGGTGTCATGCAGCTGGGGCTTGTTGCCATCGAACTGGAACTGGAACATGCGATGATTCAGGAGCTCCTTGTCGAACCGAAGCAATCCAAGGCAGGCTTCAACCTGCCCCTTCCAAGTGGCTGCCGATGCCGAGTCCTTGCTGCCCTTGTTTGCTGCGGAGGCCGAGCACTTGTCCGGGCCATCACCATCACCCTCGGTGATCTCCACCTTCGTCTTTTTTTTATCCTGCTTGCCAACGAACAGCTTCCAGTAGTGCTCACAGCAATCCTTCATGGACTCCACACCAAACCGCAGAGACACGCGGACTTGAAGAAGAAAAGGAAATGAGTGCCAGAGGTCCTGGGTTCGGAACAAATGTCCTCTCAGGTCACTGAATTTGCACTGCATAACAAGCATTCCACCTCCGAGTGCGGCCGCATGCTCACACTGGAGGAGGCGTTCCTCCAAAGCCTCAGCCGCAGTGAGACTTTTGCCCTTCTGCAGGCCATCCAGGATCCGCTTGGCCTCATCTGCAGACACACTGGCACAACCCGGTTAACCGAACAACTCCAATTCCCAGAACAGTCTCCGTTGCCGTTGCCCTCGCACAAACAAAACCCGGTTAACTCAACAGGTCCCAACCCCGGCACAGCCTATGCTGCCCTCAAGCCCATAGCCTTAACACTAAACCTCGGGCCACGACTATTATAAGGCTGAACCTCACCTCAAGTAAAGAAATAACCCGTAACCCCTATGCTCTATCTAAGCCTTGGTCACTAGCCCCCTACAAGCTTGTGAAATATTGAATCTGCTGATCTTAGCAGATAGATCTACCTACTTCGAACAAAAGCTACAGCTACAGCTACTGCACACTCACCACACAAGTCGTGGCTCGCCAAGCCTTTCTGAAGCAGGTGGAGTCTGGTAGAGTGTGTAGTAATAGTAAAGTAGCAGCAGCCTAGAGTACAATACACAAAAACAAGTTGACTAAGTTGACAACAGCTCCTTAGGTCATGAGGCAATCATTAGGCTTATGATTCAACTCAGAGCCGGACTCCGGTGAGGGAGTTTGACGTCTGCTTTGAGGGGTTCAAGAGGAAGCTCTGTGGCACGAGGTGTTCCAAGCTTCGCACACTGGCATTTGGAATGAGTTCCAAGTACTTGTCCGCAACCCGTTTCATGCCCGGGTCCAGCTTCTGGTAGACTCCTTCTTTGTCGGCTTTGGAGTTCCTGCAGTTCTTCACAGTAGATTCACTGCGACCGTCACCACCAGCAGGATCACGTTGCGTCTCGGGTCTGGCTTTCGGTGCCGGCACCGGCACCGGGCTTGAGCTCGTCGTAGCGGCTGCGCTTGAGGGAGCAGATGGCGTTGCAGGCTTGGCTCGCTTCTTGCAGGCTGTCCGGGCTTGCTGGGGCAAGTTGAAGCCAGCAATGCGACTCGGCTCATCGGTGGAGCTCCCAGCAGCAGCAGCTGCCCCTGTGTCCTCCTCCTCCTCGTCGTTCTCAACAACCTCTACTGCCGGTACCTCGACCTGGGCCTCCTGAAGGTCGTGCTCGCTGAGGAGTTGCTGGATGTTCTTCGGGCGGGCTTTCGCGGATCCCTTCAAAGGAGCTGGGCGACGTTCGGTCATGCCGGCAGCCAAGTAGTCGAAAACCTTGTGTCCCTGGTTCTCCGAGAGCTGCTGGGCCCCTTGCAAGACCGCCTCGGCCAACTCGCTGCTCGTGTCATAGTAGATCTCAGCCCTTCTCATCCCACTCAGGACCTGCGGGTCGGCACCAAGTAGGTCGATGACATAGAAGTTAGTGTTGCTGTTCGGGGAGAAGAACGGCAGGGAGACCGGTCTCAAGGCCTTGTTCTTCGGCAACACACTCGGCGAATTGCCGATCACCTGAATGTATTCATTCTCCGTCAGCAAGCCGAATTCCTGAACAATCCGCATTCCATAAACCTGGCGGCTCAACACCGAAGCCTCAGGAGAGAATCGAGGCTTTGTCGCCTCGGCCATCGACAATGCGTGCCACACCTTGATCGCCCCATCAAATTCGGCTTTGAATCCAGGGTCCTGGATGCATGCAGGTCCGGCTACATACCACTCGCACAAGATGTTCAGGGGAACGCCAGGTCTCAGCTTCAGGGCGCAGTCTGCACAATCCCAGCAAGCAGGCACCAGGATTTTTCCAGACTGCTCAACCTCAGCGAAGCGCTTGTCCTGCCGCATCATTTAAATCGGCTCACACACATGGCCCGAAACGTCGAGCCTCACGAATGTGGGTTCTGTTCGTGACAGCACCAGTGATTCAGTTAGTGATTTAGCAGATTTAGCACACGATAAGGTCGATAGAGCTATCCAGCTATCATAGTTTCTAGTAAGTGACTAAGACTTCTCCTAACTGACAAGTCCTCTACACTTCGATCTGGAGCGGGGTGGGTGCCTGCCTCAGTCCTGAGCTACACCAGCCTCGTTTCCCTGTGCCGGCCGAGCTGACACCACTGAACATCACATAACAACTCACATTCGACCATTGCAATCAGCCATCGCATACACACATAGGCACACAGAGACATGCATGCACACTTCCGGATGGGTCCTTGGACGATTCTCCCCTGAAGACGCAGATGACGACAGGAAACTCCTTCTTGGTCTTGATCCGCTTTGTCGGCGGTGCTGCTTTCGGGGCTGGGGCCTCGTCCCGCTCCTCTCGTTTCATCAATGCCTCGGAATCCGCGCAGTGTGAGAGTCTATAGTCTAGTCCTGCTTCCTTGCTTGTCATTGTAACTGTAACTGGCCTGGAACCTCAAAACTTGCGCAATTCGGATCATCATGACTAATGACTATACTATACTAAACTGATTTGTGTGTGAACAGCTCTCTCTGGACTACAGAAAGGCGGTTTGCCAGAATCAGAAGCCCTTCCTAAACTGTAGCATTTACAATTGACAATCTACAATGTTCCACCAAGAATTTGGGGTTCTTGCCTCCCTGACTCTGTGCCTAATGCCTCGCGCTAATGCCCGCAACCAATCCTCTCCTAGCAGCCGAATTGCAACAAAGCCTGAAACCTTCAACCTCCTGACGTCCGTCCTAACAGCCACGAGTCTGCAACATGGGACATGGGACATTGACTGCCTTTCTGTGCTCCCAGCACAAATATTCAGTTCACAAACTATACAAGAACCACAAGCTGCAAGCCCAGGCTCCGAACACTGGACTCGAGTAGAATCGATCTCTCATTTGTAAAGTATAGAGTTGTTTAAAGTCCACAGGAATGTTGCCCAAATGAACATTGGCGACTCTGAGCACTGAACAATACCAGCGAGCAGAAACAGTGACGAAAGCAAAGCAACAACTGTCATGTCTGGCACATTACACTACACTGCACTACTAGTACTACTACTACTACTACTACTACTACTACTACTACTACTACTACTACTACTACTACTACTACTACACTATACAGTGCAGTCGCTACCTGCTGCCGCTACCGCTACATGTACGGTACTACAGTACTACATGACTTCACTACAGTCACTACAATGTCACTACTAAACTACTAAGTCATCACTACAGTTACAACGCTACACTGTTGCACTGTTACACGCATGACATCGGCATTGCTTGCAGCAGGGCGACACTCCTGCGAGCCGCCATGCCTCCTAGGTCCTAGGACAGAGGCCGCACGGAAGCCGACCCGGCACTGACACAACTGCAAGCTGGACACTGTACGAACCTGAGCAATAAGCAGCAACGAGAGCAAGAGTTGAGCTGCAGCTACAGTGACAGCCACTAACAGCTACAGCTAATGGTTGGAGAAGTGGAAGCAGCACTGCACTCCCTCCTGGCACACTCAACCGACTCAACCGGCTTGCTTGATGCGGCTTGATCGTCCCTTGATTCCGATGGCAAATCTGGAAATCTGCCGCCACGTATAAGTGGACCTACCGGATGCTACCGACGAAGATATAGGAATTGCACATTCTCAGAAACCTCCCAAAATTTACACGAATTTTGCAAGCCTGCGAAGCACGACAACTTCTGAATATCAAGACTTTCTGTGCGTGTCTGTCGCCGGCCAGTCACCTAGTCCACAAGTTGACGAATGCCTTGCACGTAATTAGCGGATGGGCGGCCTATATACTATGGCAAAGGCCAGTGGCATGTCACCGACCGAATGATTCAACACTCTAAGGACTCTAGGGCTCTAGGGACTCTAGGGGCCTCTAGGGTACTCTAGGGCTCACTCTAGGACTCTAGGGACTCTGGGACCTGGGACCTACGGTGGATGATGTAAATCCTGCATTACCTTAATGACACTAGACTTTGGGAATAATGGCATATTCCTCACTATGGGTAATGCAGGATTTATATCATCAACCGTAGGACCTAGGACCTAGGACTCCACACAAACCCATTTCGACAAACTGGCCATGCCATACCTCGCTTGCTGCTGCTTCAATGCTGGAACTCGTACATTGAATCCAAAAAAAACTCGACAGAATCCGACCCACGGGCACATCTGATTCTGGCACATGGAGAGGGGTACTACTCTAGCCATTACGAGCTAGCTCTCGGGTCTCTCACCACCATGAGTCTAATAGAGCATCCAGTGAAATACAGGTGTCTCACCACATAGGACCATGGGTATTGCGGGTGTGGATCTATGGAGCCCGTGATCAGAGACTGTCAGGTGAGGTAGCTGCTATAAGCTGCTCAGCCCAGCAATCTGACACAGCGTCTAGTCTAGTCTTGGTACTAGCCGAGCAGTTGGTGCAGAATAGGGAAGTTTCACAGAGGGCCGGGACTTAGGGTCTCCATGTAAATATACATGCTGCAACATGGAAGTGGGAAACTCTGAGTGCATATAACTGCTGGCACTGCACCAACAAATTTCTAGAAAAGTGTGGTCTTGTAGCACATTGTTGGATTGCTCTGGATCTCGGCCACAACAGAAACAGCTGTACCCAGGGACTGGAAAACCGCTTCAATGAAGGAATATGCCTTAAGTCCTGTGAGGGATCCGGTGATAATTTAAGGTATATTCTTTAATTATGGGTTTTTAATCAAGCGGTTTTGGAGTCCCTGGGTAGACTGCACATGGAAGTACCTTATAGTCTTAGAGTCTTAGGGCCTCATACAATTAGGAGCGATGCACAATATCTCAGACATGCTTGGTACGGCAAGTATACCTTTTCGCAACTCAATTAGCTGCTAGCTCTGTCAATGGTCCGGGGAAGGAAACGATCCGAAGTTTTTTGTGCCACTGGTGTGCGAAGTTGACTCGGGCCATCAAACAACAAAGTTGCAGCACGAGGCCATCGTTGGAAATGTTGCAAGACCTAAGTTCTATGATTCTATGGCCATAATGAACGCCTAACCAGGGCCTAACCACTACTCACTACTAACCTAGCGGTACAGCACTGGTAGAAACGACACAAACGGCTCCCTAAGGCTTGCGAGGCTTAAGCGTCCAAAGGGAAGGGCCGGGAGTAAAGTGTAAGGAAAAGCTTCAAGCCTGGGCCTTGGCTATAAAGTATAAAGGGCCTAGAGTCCTAGAAGAGGGCCTGAAGGCCTAAAGTCCTAAGGTTTTAAAGTGGCCTACAGTGGCCTACAGCTCCAGAGACAAGCACTGGCAAGAAGGCTGCCACAAGGTAAGCAACAAAGACCACCGAGCAACAAGACATTCTATGTGAGCAAACCAGCCCATCGGCAAGTCTAGTACTGACTAGTGACTACTGGCTAATGCTAATACCCCGGTATGTCTGATGCAAAAGCTGGACATTGGGCTGGCCTCACCGAATGCTGTTCCTGAGCCACCAGGTGGCACCCTCAAGCACGGAGCCACCCAAAGGGCTGCCGCATCGTTTCTTCGCTAAAAAAACAAGGGTTCTCATTTTTCTGCATCACCAGCAACCGGCTTTCTGTACTGGAAGGTATCCATGTCAATGTGTGCCACTGCTACCGGCTACCGATGATACACCCTGGCAGCTGGCTAGGGCGGCTAGGGTCTAGCACTGGCAAGCAAGTATGGGCTAGAATCTAGAATCTAGGAATACCAGAGCACGTTCTGTTGGTTGCTAATTTGACACTCTGCTTCATATCATTGATCGAGGACCCAGGCAAGACGGCCTCCAGTCTGCAGCATTAGGTGTACAAACAGCCTCTGGTCAACTCTAGTCCTTTAGACCTCGACTCCTGGAATGCCGGTTGGGCAGAATCCTACTGTGTCTCTGTCTGTGCCCACACAACATGAAATATTCTCTAAACAACCTTCCAGCAGCAGGCCAACCGGCTGCATGGCAAAGGCAACACTGTAGATCTGAGACTGCACACGGAAGCTGCAGCCACTGCAGCTTCAGCTCAAGCTGGCATTGCCTCTACACTGCCTAGACTGCTGTCCTGCTAGGCTGCTACACTGCTACACAGGCAAACTGTCTGTGTTCTGCAAGCAGAACACCAAAGTTGCCAGGACTGGCAAGCAAATTCCTTGACCTGCCAGGCTTTGGAGGGAACTTCTGGGCATCTGGCTCGGGATCTTCATCCGAAGGTCATGACCTTGAAAATAAAGCATCTCCACTGGAAGGACCATTCGATCCCTGCTATGGCAGTAGAAAGATGTCGCAGTGGTCATGCATGGAGCATGGCCGTTCTTGCGAGTGAAGGTCTTCCGATAAGGATTTTGTGAAATGTCTGTGAACAACTCGCTGCACATGGACTTCAAAGCCTCAGCATCAGCTGCCTGACGCCCTGCAAGCAACTGACATGCCAAATCACTGCCCAGGTACCCATATACTGCAAGGTCTAGTACTTCTTTGACCCTGGCATTCTCAGGAACGCCAGCCAGTTTCAAGTCAGGGTGACATGTCCAGAGCTGTGTGCTCTGGCCCACTCCCAGCTCTTGACGGATCTTTGAGCTTTGCACTTGCCACTGTTGCGGTGCCTCCCAAATCAGGGTGAACGAATGACACTACTTACAGCTGCAGAACTGCTTACTGGTACTGATTTTCTGGTAGTGAGCCACTGACAGCTAGTGAGCTAGCAGCTACTGCAGCTAGTATTGCACGATTTGAATAATATTTTAAGACTGTGAGACTCAGACATAGCTTTTCTGGCTTTGGTTCTTGATTTGCAGGTCTGCAAGCGTGAATTTGTTGCCCCTCCAACCAGCCGCAACCGACCCAACCCCCCCCACTCCGGTCGGTGGGCTCCTTTCCAACCCCCCCCAACGCCCCCCCAACACCCCGCAGGCCCCCCCAGCCCAGGCCAACCCAGGCCCCCCCAGGCCCCCCCAGCCCCCAGGCCCCCCCCCCCCCCCAGGCCCCCCCCAGCCCCCCTCCAGGCCCCCCCCAAGCCCGGCCCCCAGCCCCACGCCAGCCCCCCCGACCTCCCCCAGCCCCGGCCCCTCCCCCCCGAAACATTGCGTTATGGTTGCGTTATGGTTGCGTTTTTTTTGCGTTATCCTTGCGTTTTGGCGAAAATTGCGAAATTATTGCGTTATGGTTGCGTTTTGGTTGCGTTTTGGTTGCGTTTTGGTTGCGTTTTTTTTGCGTTTTTTTTGCGTTATCTTTGCTCCCCCCCGCCCCCTCCCCTCCCAGCAAAGCGAAATCTTTGCGTTATCTTGGCTTGGCCCCGGCCCCTCCCCTCCCAGCATTGCGAAATCTTTGCGTTATCTGCCCAGCTCCCCTTCGCTCGCTTTTCTCACCTTTTCGGCTATCACCACCCCCCAAAACTCCGCCCTATCCGACCTTGTACCCAAGCCTAACCGGGCCTGACCCCCTGCCCCTCGAGCTGGCACCACATTGCCCGAACCCACTCAAGCGAACCGTGGCAGCCAAAATGACGTTTACCAACACGTATTTTGTGTTTTAAGTCACATGGGCTTCCCAGCTTGTACACTGTGTACACTGTGCACTGGAGCAAAACCTGACTGTGATCCATGTTGAGAGTTGCTGCTTGCGAGCATGATGCATGAGCTCTTGGACTGGAAACTTCCCACCTGCAGGCTTGCTGCCTGTGCACCCCGACGCTGCTTGTACGTCTGCTGCCACTCCTCTGCGAAAAGAGGACTGCACTCTTCCAGCATCAGCGAGGTCATAGATCTCGGTGAATGATTGGCAGCCAGCCAATCCAAGATATCCTGCCATAACCAAGACTGCCATAACCAAGATGGCAGCTTAGTGCATGCTTAGCCTGCTAAGTGCTCAAGCCCTCACGGGAATTCTTCACATGTTTGGCAAGCTTATCTTGTCAAGCAATGCACCACACTCACCACACTGGCCACCACACTGCGCCGATAAACAAACAAACAGTTTGCTGCTCTACTGGACTCTACCCGGTACCCATACCCAACTCCCAGAATGCACAAAGCTGGCCTTTGCCACAGAGATTGGAATGAGAGTCTCTCACAAAACACTGACTGGCCTCAACCAATGTCTTGAACCGCTTCACGTGGGCTTTCTCGAATTTGTCCTTGCGGAAGAAGATGATGTAACACCTGCCCAGACTGGAACTTGGGTCTTTTCTAAGGTGTGGCTTTAATCCTTTAAGCTCAAAGGCTCTCTAAGGCTGAAGAAAGGCTAGGCAGGAAACTTTGTCAATTGACCACAGGGGCGAAAACGACGAGATGTTGTTGCCAGTCCTACTGACCTACTGGTCGTCCGACTGCGACTGCTACTTCTGTTCCTGGACTGCGACTTTGTGCCACGCTGCTACACTGCCGCTGGTACATTGGGTGCTACATCTGCTGCAGCTTCCGAGGTTACTCAGCAATGACTGACTGGGGCACTGCCACTGTTGCTGCTAGTGCTAGTGACTGCTGCTAGTGTTACGAGTAACTAGTAACTAGCAGGAGGTCATCGAGGTAAAGCAGGGTTCACGGTGCACAGGTGTGGGCTCAGAGGACCTAGGACCTAGGACCTAGGAATCGGTACCCCACCTAGAGCCAGCAGCACTATGTAAGCCGAGCAACCAGACCTAGTCGACCTGGCCGACCTAGCCAGACCGAGACTCTCGACTCGACCTAGTCAGACACGGAAACTATGAATGGCGATCAAAAGCCAGTGATGATGAAGTTCCAGAAGCTGAAATAAGCCACAGTGAAGATTGAGCCAGCAAACCAAGGCTGATTTTCGGATATTGAAGACCAAATCCCGAAATCCAGAAATTCTCGAAGGCAACGGTCTACGACTCTACGAAATTGAATCCCAAGAACCCCGCACACCCCGACACAAGCACGTACAGACGGAAGGAGGAATGCTTCGTTTTGGCATCTTGAAGCTGCACAGGTAGCTTAGCGGCTTAGCGACACAGACTTCTATAGTCCAGAGTCTATAGGATGGCATCAGGCTCCTCATCTTCGTCTTCTCTTCTGGGTCTTTCTAGGGAGTTCAGCCGCTCCATATCCTCAGGGCCAAGTTGAGTTGCCAGCCACTCTCGAGCCTGCAGTCTTTCAGCTTTGCTACCTTTGCACTTCATGTGCTTCTGATGAGTGTCATACTCAAACTGGGATCTGAGCCAGTGCACAAGGGCACCGAGTGGACGCCCTTGTCCACCCAGGGTGCCACGGCCTTTGGAACGTGGGTGAGCCAGGAGCGACCGTTCTTTTCGGCAGTCGTCATGCGCCGGGTTGTCGCATATCGCGATGAGTGTGTTCGTGTGGGCATAGTACCGAAGTTTGCCACAGGTGAGCTGGAACTCACTCTTTCTAAACGGCGCACGGTCCGGTCTCTCAGTCGCTGCATCATCACCAGATCCCCGAGCCGGATTGGGTGCATCGGCGGCTTCGGCTGCCAGTTCGCCGGCAGGAGAAGCCCCTGCATCGTGGGGCTTCGGCCTCACATCCTCATCTGCTTCAACTGCCTCAGAGCCCTGCTGCAGCAAGTGGTCCATGAAGTCGTCCATACTGGCTTCAGACGGAACACGTTCGGGAGTGTTCGGGCAAGCCTCCTCATCATCACTCCAAGATCCGATTCCCCCTGCAGGATGCACTTCCATCGGTCTTTCATCAAGCTCGGCAGAAGGATCATTCGGCTCTTGAGCATCCGGTTGTTCATCTTCTGACCCATGGGCACGCTCGCCGTACGGATCCAGCAACTCACCAATGGTCTCTATGTCCAGGCTTTCGGCTGCATGCTGAGCCGTACCTTCATCTGCCACATCTGCAGAACCGGCCGGCTCTGCTGGCTTGGGCTTCTTGGCCTTCTTCTTGTCTGCAGGTCCAGCAGCCTTTCGTTTTTCACCACGGCCCCGCTGCTTGGTTTTCTTGGCTGCTTGTCTGGATCGTTGGTCGGCTTCATAAACAGACCCACGCCAAACCCAGAAGACATCCTGGCCTTCCAGATCAGACAACTGCACATCCAAGAGGGGGACAACCTGGGAAGAGGCATCCAGATGCTGCCAATGCTTCTCGCTGAGTGAAATCATGTGGCCCTTAACTTTCCATGACCGTGTCAAGTCCATCTTGGCCATAAACTCCAAGTCGCTCACAACGCCATGATCGTAGCCTTCCGGGGCTAACTCAGGTGGAGTCACGGCCACCTGAAGCACATTGCATCCCGAGTCCATGTCACGAAATTCCTCATGCTCTTCAGAAACATTCATTCGCATCCCTACGAAATGCCAGGTACTGTAATTGCAATGCCCGATGTGCAGGAACAAACGATCTGGCACTTGAGCATCATCAGGACATGGAACATGCCCCTCCTGATTGTCACCCTCCAAGAGCCACGCAGGGCCCGGTTCGAAGGCCAGTACGAGCAACTGCTGTTCCAGAAGTTTTCTGGCCGTGCCGGGAACCTTATTCGTCTTGTAGAATGTGGCCCGCATCCACTGCTGCATGTTCTGACACATAAACGCAGCATCAGGGCAAGATGCGGGCGACTTGCCACACACACAGACACCGAAGCCAAAGCAGGGCTTGGGAACGAATGCACCAGGAACCACTGCCGGAATGGGTTCCTGGCTCTTGTGCATGTGCACCCCGCAGCGCTTGCTCCAAGCAGCTCTTAAGGTCGCTGACACTTTGTGCTTCCGTCTCGCACCTGCGGTGGAGTCCTTCAACAGGTCCTGCAAGCCAGGTGATGTTTAGACTGCTGGTAGCTGCTAAGACTTACAGTGCCCCCACTCCAAATTTCCTGCATTCCTGTGGGATACACCGACCTACTGCACCACACAACAGTCGGGAGTGTGCGGTGCACTGTACGCTGCAATCTACAAGCACTTCACTACAACCTCAACCAGCTACGAATTCTTTTATATTTAAATAATTTGGTTGACCCTTGGGAGTTCGATTTCAGGAGCTGACCAGTTTACCACTTCGTTGCCGTTGTTGTGTCTATGCCTGCTGTCTCTCTGCGAAACAGGTTCTGCACTCCTAGGTCCGAGGTCCTGGGCTCTGTAGACTCTGTAGCAGACTGTACACTTTGGACACAACCGAGACTGGCACTCTAGACTCTAGACACCCAACAGAATAACAGGAAAATTGCAAATGACAACACTTGACAACACTGACACGAGGCGAGCGGCTGGTGGCCGCTCGTTGGCACCTGCTACTTGCTAACTGAGTGACTGCTACCTAACTGACCTAAACGACCTATGGCCTGGCCACTGCCTACCTGCTGCTTGGCCTGCTAGACGAAGCTGTTATATTATAATGTTAAGTTTTGCTAGTAACTAGGTACTAGTTTAACTGCTATACTATTATTATACTGATACAGACAATGATTAAACTTACGATTCAACTGATTAAACTGTACTGAGCCGTGAGGTCCGGATTATACTGTTGATTATGTGATATTCATACTAAGTAATACCATGTATACTATAGTAGTAACTGTAGTTACTATAGTTGTTATAGTTGTCCCACACTGACTTGCCTGCCTAAGCCGGCCTAAAAGCCTAGGGCTCGGGCCAGGGCCAGGGCCTAGGGCCTAGGGCCTATCTACGACCTACGATAACCTACTAAACACTAAACTAAAGTAAACCTACAGCATACAATTCAAGCACGAGTAATTGACTTGACCTTGACTAAATGATTTAAATTTAAGTTACAGTTCAGACTTTTAAGACTTACACTTGACTTGACTTAACTTAACCGAACCGAACCGTTAACCCTTAAGCCCTTAAGCTTTAACTTTAACTGAAGCCTTAAGCCTCAAGCCTTAACCCTCAAAACTCAAACACTCAAACTAAACTTCCAGACTCCAAACTCTCCAGACCCCAGCCAAGGCCGATCTCCGGAAGAGCAGCAGCCCCGTAAGCCGTAAGTGGCAGAAATGTAGCAGCCCAACACAGCAAGGAAGCAATAATCCCAAACGACCCTCGGAAAACAAAGTCGGCCACAGACTAACCGACTGACCATGAATCATAACTAACTAATCAATAGCCACCAATCAACCTGAATCTGATGGGCCTTGACAGCTTTGTCGGTAGGAGGCGTCCACTGGTAAGCGTGCTTGATTGCTGGTGTAGAAGGCTGCCGAGTCATATTGCTCTGAAGCTCAGCATGACCGCCACGTTCCCAAGCCTCTCTCACAAGAAGGGCCTGTGTATCAGCTGAAATCATGTCCAACTTGGATGCTTCGGCCACCGTCAAAGCAAGCGGGTCACCTTGAGAGGCACGGGCCTCCTTCTCCAAAGCTTCTTTGAATTCCGAATATTTGGCAGCCAAGTCCATGCCGGCGACCGGCACCAAGCCAAAGTCGAATCTAGGTGCATCATGCGCCACGATGGCGGCATCAGCAGCAGCATCCCGTTGGGCATCGTCATGTCTGCCATCTGAGCCATCTGCAATGCGGCGAGCATACGAAGTGTCGCCAAAAGCCCTGTGGCCTCGCTTGTGAGCCAGTGTGCCCGCACGACCTACATCAGCAAACCGTGCTCGGTCAGCATCACCCAGGTGTTGATACTCCTCTGCAAGGTCTGCGAAGATGTTGTCGTCGTCTCGGCTGGAAGCCCTGACTCCACGCAGACGATAGCTGACGAAGGCCCTCCAAAGACCACCACCACCTCCCTTCTTTTTCTCCTTGGAGTCCTTCCGTTTCGGCCCGGGCTTCTTCATGTCTTGGGTTGTCGCTCTCGCATCAGCCGCTCGGGAAGTAGTCATTTTCACAATCTTGCGCCGCTGTTGCAGGATATGCAAGGCCGATACAGTTTCCAAGGAACTCACCCATCCTTTGGCTCTGACATTGATGAAATCTCGTGTCAGCGAGTGGCACGACTCTATCTCGCCGATGTCCACACTGATGCTGGCTGCTGTGGCTTGCAGAATTGCCATAGCATCTTTTCCCAGCAGGGACATTGGTGATGGAAAGGTTCTGCACATGAAACTGAAGAACTCATCTTTCCTTGGGCTAGCAGCATGCTGCAGCTGACTCCGACAATGCTTCGAAACTCTGTCGAAATGTGTTATAAAGCCCTCCCGATTCGAGGGGTTCTAGGGGCCTCTACGTCTACGGCTTGGCCTACCCCTTAAGGCTTAAAGGCTTAAAGGTTTATGCCTTAAGCCTTAAGCTTTAAGCCTTGAGCCTCCCTCCCCTGAGGCAAAAGAAGAATCAGGAATTATTTGCCGGAGACTAGAGTCAATATAGAGTCTATCTATCTATCCAGAACCTGCGACCGCGGACCCAAAACCCTGGCCCAAGCTCCTTCAGGAACTCTTCAGGCGGAGTGTCAATGGTCAAAGAGTCAAAGTCAAAGCAAAAGCTAGCAGCCAGCCCAACAAACTGTCAATGATTGTTTGCAAAAAATGGAAAACTTAGCCTACATGCCTCATGTCATTCTGAAGTGACTGAACCGGGAAGAGTCACAAGCACGGTGGAGTGTCCAGAAGCTTCTGGGCATCAGCATGGCTCCTGCTGTCCAAAAGCAAAAAGCCCTGATAGGTGATTGACCTGCGAGGAATACGGAGAAGACCGTGTAAGCAACACAAGCCGGAACTTGCACTGCAAAAACGAAGAGCACGAAACTTGCAGGCCAGAAAACTGACTGAGTCTAGTCGTTCCTCGCACAGAACTTGGACCAACTTGTCCATGCAGCGGTGGATCTGTGTGCCTCGTGCAGCTTGCAGAACCAAGTAATCTCTAGGCTGTTGCAAAGCAGCTTTGGCAGCCTGTTTCTGCTCCCATGCAGAACTGGAAAGTGCCAGGAATTCTGTCATGACCAAGTGAATGGCATTGAGAACCTCCTTCAGAACACACAGTCGGGGAAGAGGCTTCGAGCAAATGTATTCTCTGACCGAAAAACGCCTTAGCCTGTTCTCTTCTGCAAAAGCTGTCGTGGCTGACACTGGCTCACCCGAAGGTTCCTGAACACTCGGCTCAGGCTCAGGGATCTGTTCTGCTTCAGCCTGCTCCCCACTTCTGTTTCCAGACAAGTCTTCCAGAAGAAAATCTTGGACAGCATTATCCAGTGCACTGCCAGCTGAACCATCTGTGGCTGTGGCGGGCGGGGCAGCTGGCCTTCCCACATAAGCAATCATGATTTTGGAGAACAAGTGGTGATGAGATTCGAGGCATCCTGCCCACTCCATAGCGTGGGTCTGGTTCAGCCAGTTCTTCCTCGAAAGCAAGGGCATGCGCCGAGGCAGCAATGCCCACAGCCCGAAGGATGTGAGTTTGCCAACAAAGTCATCATCGCTCTGGCAACATCCCACTGGGCAGTAATGTTGCGGCACAGAGCTGAGCAAATCGCCGTTCAGTAGGTTGCTCAGCAAGAATCTCCGTTTGCGATGCTGCTTGGCAACACTTGGACCCACATGCTTGGTTGGCAGCCAAAGATCAAACATCTCCATCCGATGCCGACTGATGCGTCCTTGAGGAGGAAACTCATCACACACACGCTCGGTTGTCGACACGAGGATTGACAGCAATATCTCTCGTAGGCGACCCATGGCTCCTGCATCTCCTCGAGTGACCAATGCCGAGTTTATTAGTCCACTCATATCAGACTCACAAGATCGAACGGTGTGTTTGATTGCTGTAGCTGCTTTATGAAGATCACACGGGGTGTGAATCAACACCTGTTTCGGCAGCCACTCTTGCAGACCACGTTCTGTCCGAAAGTTTGCACCAGCACGGTCCGTGCAAACGGACCGCACCTGATGCTGGAAGCCGCCGACCAGCCGCTTGTACTCTGGAATCTGGGTGAGTGACTCCCAGATACACATGCGCTGACATTCGCCAGTGGTTCTCTCAATGACCTGGAGTGGGCACGGAAGATCAAATGTCAACGAATGGCAGTCCCCATCTTTCTCAGCGAACACGAAGCTCATTGCAACTTGTGTTTGGAGGACTTTCGCATGAGTCGCGACATGTGCAACATGCGACGATAACGAGGCACCATTGCCCAGCAAGAACTTCTGTAGTGCTGGACCCTTCGCACATGCGTGTGGCACAATCACGCACTGTGACATGTCGCCACTGACACTGCCTTCCCTGACACCGTCTGAAGCCTGATCATTGAACGATGCTCTGCATATCCGAACTTTGGCAGGAGTTTCATCATATCTAACTTTTGTCACAGCTAGAAGAGGTTTCAATCCCTGCTGGACTGCGATCTTGCAAAAATCAGAAAGCATGGAACCCAACATGATGCCGTTGGTCTCAGCTGTGGCGGCACCGGCAGCAACTAAAGTGCCTTGCGCAACCGATGCCTCCTTGCCTGTGAGTCTGGCAAGCAAGGAAGCCGAAGCTGTGAGAACCTTGCCATTGACGACATGATCAATCATCTCTGGTGACCCTGCTTCCTCTGCCTTGGGCTCCGTCATCACTCCGCCTCTGCCCTTTGCAGCACTGCTTCTGATGTCCACAAGTGCAGCAGCCAGTGATCGCTGCACAGGACTACCCATTCGAATCATCAGATCTGCTGGTCCTAGCCCTTGCCAGTCTTTCTTTGCCATTCTTTGAAGTCTCTGCTCCCTTACCCGGTTCATCCTGTTTTCAGGGTTTGCGACAGCAGGCGCCACGGCCGCCACGGCTTGCACCTGGCCCTGCTGTGCAGAAGCAGCCGCATCATCCACCGCATCAGAGACTTCATGCAGATTCTGCCGCAAGAGCACAGATCCACGCGGACGGCCGCGGCCAGGCTTCCTGGTCCTAGTCGCTGCCACTGCTGGAGAGGGCTGAGAGTCGTCGTCGTCGGACGGTCCAATGACATCACGGATGGCCTCATCAAGCTCCCGGTCCATTATGATCCTGATCAGGTTGTGTTGTGACTGTTGAGACTGTTGAGGGCCACAAAGGTAAAAGGTGTTCAAGCCACACAAGATTGGGAATAGTTCTTATCGAAACCTGCAGCTGGTCCAAACAGCTGTCCACTGTTCAGCCATCGTAATTGTAATGTTGTAATGCATTGTGAAGCTGTGCCTCAGACATCCAAAGCAATCTAAAATCTACAGCCACTCGTTCACTGGACCGCACAACAACAGAAACCCTCGGTCCTAGCTGGTCCTAGGTCCTAGCTACGTCTCGTACGTCCTAGGTCCTAGGCCTGATGCCTCAGCTGGATGTCAAAAACATTCCCAAGCATGTGGCATGCTCCGTGTCCTGAAACATTAGCGCGGAGTCAGACCGGCCAGAAGTTGGAGCTGACAGCTCGGCAAGTTCGGGCGCAATCCACAGACCCACAGACTCTTCGGCTCACAGTGTCGGAAGCATCGAAATCCTCAGATCTGTGGGGGTTGGGGAAGACGTGAGATTCTGTTAGACGTTGACAGAACACGACCTAGGACCCAGGAGAACCACTCTGTAGTTCAACGATCAAAAGCAAATGAAAAAGATTGATTCTGACTAGAATCTAAAGTCTAAAGACTAATGACTACTCCATCATATGTATAGGCCGTAGACGACCACACCCAACACAAACCCACACGGGAAATAATACGTCTGGTGGATCTTGCACCTCTATTCAATGATTGAAAGACACCATGCAACTCTGGAAACAATAAGTCTGAGCTGTGTTTCTGGCTGTGGCTGCCACTCAGCTGCACCTAGACCTAGTGACACCGACTGTCAGGCTCGACCATGGCTGCTTGGTCCGAGGATTGAGAACAGTCGACTCACGAAAAACCCCTGGCCGTGTAGAATTGGAACCTCACGGTTGGGGTCGATCCGGGTAGGTAGGCCAGGCATGGACGGGAGACTAGAGCACAAGCACATAATGTAATGGTAATGTAACGACATAGACTAGACTAGTGACTAGACACCAGACATAGACTCTACATAGGCATAGCATAGCATAGCATAGCATCTGGTCACCAGATGAAAGATGTCTTCAGGGAACTTCAAGGGACTCTAGACTCTAGACTCGAGAATCTAGCTAGCAGCTAGCAGCTAGCAGCTAGCAGATACTTGAGAACCTTGCACATGTGAAACTTAAAGATCCACATCCATCTACAGACGGACTGAAACTCGACAGTTCAGCACTGAAGTTCTGGGAAACCCCTGACCCTGGCCTTTGGCATTCTCTCGGCTTCGGTCCCCAATGGCAGCAAGGAAGCAGCGAGTGAAGCTACAGCTCACAGCTACAGATTGACCATGCCGAGAAACCAAGCCAAACAAGGGGGTCTGGTCCAACCGCACGGGAGCACCAGCTATTGCCAGACTACTCAGAAAACTCAAGACCCAAGAGTCAACAGTGCAATGCCCAAAGTCCAAAGTCCTTATACCAGGAATAACCCCATTGAACACCCAAAGCTGCAGAGCTTTTAACGGATTTCTTACCCGGTCTTACCCAGGTTAATGACCCGGCCAAGGCCGATGCCCTGCTTAGACTTTACACTGTCAAAGTGCTGCTGCAGCTGCTACTGCTACAGCTGCAATGAGTCACAGGAAGCGACAACCACATATATAGATTCGCAAAATGCCAATTGATTCAGACTCGAACACAATGTGTCAAACTACTCCAAAATCCAGGCTTAACCCGCAGCGCCTGGGCCGAGACATCTGCATCCATAGAGCAGAATCCATCTCGAACTTCACCAAGAAGTAGCCACCAAATTTCATGTTCCCCTTCTTCATGTGCAGCAGCAGCCTGTAATGTGGGACAACAGAAACATGTGCTGCCTTGGGCCTAGGGCCTAGTGACTGTCAAGAACACTTCCCTTATTAGCCTCTGGGATGCACATCTAAGCTTGGAATGGATCTCACAGAACTGCCTGGCACCTTCATGATCTTGGCAGACTGACTTCCTGACTTGAGTGCTCTGTACCAAATAAGTCGAACAGCCTCCATTTCAAGACTGATGAGTTTGAGGGTTGAATTCCTCGGCCATTGCTTTGCCTGCTGCCTGAATGCTTCAAACAACCATCGACTCAGAATCTACACGATGCTGATTGGATATTCGGTTTTTCAGTGTTGGAAAATCTATGGCGAATCTGCACTACACTCTATGCTACACTGCTACACTCACTACCAGTACCACACTGACTACACTGCTGCACTGGGCTAAACGAGCTGAAACCTGGCCTAAGTAATCTGATGAAGCCCGTGTCCTTAAACCTCAAACTCGCCTTAAACTTAAACCCCACTCCAGCCTTGCACATCTTCCTGAAGCCTTGCCTTACCGTGCATTCTTGGAGAAGTCGTGAATCTTACTTAAGTCTCCCTGTGCCCTGTGCTGTCCGTCCGGTGCCTGTCATACGGCGTTTCTGTGGTAGCCTTGTGGAAAGGCAGCAGGAAACCTGGGACCTGTTCGGTGATCGCCACGACCGGAGAATAAAGTTCGAACATTCGGACCATGTCGCGCATAGTAGTATTGAAAAGTGAATGACTTTCCACGTTGCCGTTGCAATGCCTCTTGTGTCTCTGCACGGAGTATGGGTCACAAGGGGAGCCACACACCATGAGGTCTACAGTTTCATCGGTTGCGCCATACACAGCTTCTTCAGTGTTTCCAAGGCATGCCAAGCAAGGGCACTTCGAAGGTCTTTCTGCTGCAACTGATATTTGATCTTCTATACTGCAGAACATGTGCTGAATCTCGTTGGGAAAGTTCTCCATCACGAAAGCCCGGTAATCAGCATCAGTGTCCGAGGCTGAAACGACCGAAAACTTGATGCCGAGGGCCTGCAGCAGACCAGTGCGGCTCAGTACGGATCAAAAGGTTGCAGGAGTTTCGGGAGTTGAGTTCGGTGTCAACTGAGCAGCAGCAGCAAAACCGCAGAAGCTCGAACACAACAAAGGCCAATATCCTGGAAAGTTGCAAAGAAACAGAGTGCCTGTGTCTTTTTTGCTGTGCAAATCTGGGTTTCGTTGATTGCCTAAACCATACACATGCTTCGGCTTTGGCTTCAAGCTCAATGTCGTGGAAAATCGTGCTTGGATGGGGGTTGTTCGAAAAGCCTGCCTGGGCCTAAGACTTTGTGCTGATGATACATCACCCCGACCCCCCCCCGCAAACCTGGCAGAATCTAATATCCAACCATGCCCCAAAGTGCTAAGTAAGTTTCAAGCACACCTAACGGCCAAGCTAAGTGGCTACTTTAACCCTACCCAATGCATTAAACCTCAGGACGCAGGCCTAAGGCCTAAGGCTAGTGCTACTGCTAGTGGCTGGTGAGTGTGACTAAGGATTGAGTCGGTCGATGCCAGCCTACACCATGCCTCTACGACATAAGGACTCTACGACTCTACGACTCTACGACGGCGCACAAGCGCAAACCCCAACATTGCCAAGAACAAGACTGTGACTCAAGCAAGCAGCGCCACGTCCTAACCTAACGGTCCTAACCGTCCTAACCGTCCTAACCGTCCTAACCTAACCCAACCATGGAAAGAAACACTGGTGATCTTTGGGGGCCCGGCCTTCAGAACCCAAGACTCGGCACTGCAACCGGTGCATGCACTGAGAACGTTCACATGTTCTGATTGTGAAAGAGATATATCATCGAAACCCAAGTGACGCCCTGCTGCTTTCAGAAGGGCCGCCCACCACGTGCTCGGGAGCCGACGACCACTGCTGCCACCGCTGCTCTCTCCGCCCTCCCCTCTCTCATTCTCTGACATGTCAGCTGTACTAGGTGTGCGGATAAAATCACATTGGTCGATCTGGTGAGCCAGATCCTCCTCACCCAGCTCCTCTCGCAAAACATCTTCCCACTCGGCAGCCATGGCTGCACGTGCCCTGAACAAAAGGATTACCAGGTTTACAGGGTATAAGTATGTGTTTACTGTCTGGCGACCTACCTACCTGGTCCTACCTGCCCTTACCTCAGAACTGAGAACTGAAGGTCCGTGTCCCTGTGCCATGCTGCAACTGTAAGTGTAACCTGTCGCTGCCTGCTACGTCGCTACGTGCTGGCAATGCTGAGCAAACAGTGGCCATCATCGTATAATCACATAATCATAAACGTCATAAACTGTGATAAAATCAATACTTGCTGCTGACATCGGCAAAAATGCTGAACTGCATTGACTCGACACACAGCTTCATCAAAACCTGTTTGAGCCCTTGTGGCTTAAACACTGTGCAGCACGTTTGTGAAGCACTCAGACAGACTACTCGGAATCGCAGGGCCCAAGGAATCGAAGCGTGCTACCCGAAGACACCATTATGCACGAAGCAACAACTGACACAGCCACTGGTGTGGCGAGACGATCGGCAGAATAGAGGCCATAGGCATGCTGCGGCTCTGCCAAACTGATCAGTAGACACGCACCGGATCTGAATCTGGTTGGGCCGGGATGCAACAGCCTTTCTCCTACCAACTGCAATTTGTTGAGACCCCAAGAACTGGTCGAGTCTACTCTAATCACTCTAATCTCGCTATGACTATAAATCAGAAGTCCACACACAAAACACACGCACACACACACACGGTTTTGAGGAAGTCCACAATCTCTAAATCTATGTCGATCGACGATGAGGCCAACACAGAGACAAACTGAGTGGCTAATCATCGACTGTGGTCACTGGTCAGGTGTTCCTGCACACATCTCATTGACAATCCCAAATTGCCGGGCGGTTTTAATTTCCCTGCAAGATTAGGCAGCAGCAACAGGTGGAGACCAACAAAGCACGTCAAGCAAAGAAACATTTGGAGACAAACGAGAAACACGACCAAACATTTCTTATGAGGAGAGCTCGTAACAATTGAGCAATAAATGGAAAAGCGTAATTTGGCTACCAGTTACACAAGTAAACATGACAACTGGTTTAATATGTTTGTCAGTATATATTTGCTAAACCGTCATACAACTATAATATATGGATATAATAAACAAATACTGAAAAAACACGAAACAGCAACTAAAATGCTTATTTCCGCAATATTTTGCAATGTTCCAAATGTTCTAAAAAAAGACGCAAAAACAACGCAAAAAAAACGCAAAGATAACGCAAAGATTTCGCAAAGATTTCGCAAACATTTCGCAAACATTTCGCAACCCATTTCGCAACCCGAAATCCGGGGAGCAAAAAAAACGCAAAACCATAACGCAAAGATTTCGCAATATTTCGCAAAATTAATTATTTTATGTTGACTGGCTGCGTAGCCCTAATCATCTCATAAGTCCAGCTGCGTCCTGCTCAAGCGCTGCAGCAGCATGCCGACGAGACGAGGCACCAAGACGACACATCCCAAACAACACACTCGCGTAAGGTCTCTTTACACGATATTGCGCATCCGATCCACATCCACATCGGCCATGACACCGTGCGATCGCTGCGGCTAACCGCGATCTGGCCGCGGAAGAGGCAGGAATCGCGCTCCAAGTCAGTCACGTGAGGACATGTGACGAGAACAGTCGTGCCAGGCTATTGTACCAGCTTCGCTTGCCGCGAAGCAGAAGCGCAGAAGATGGCACGACAGAAGCAGGCGGCCCGCACCAAGAGGACATCCGCCGAAGCCGGCCAATGTGGTCCTTTGCCGGCTCAGTCTGACAGCAGCGCGCGGCGAAACGAGTTGCAGGCAGAGCCGGCTGCAGTAGGAGGCGGTGCTCGAGAAGCCCTGCCAAGAGAAGGTGCCGGAGAACGACCGGAAGAAGAGGACAGCCGCGGAGCACGGCGAAAAGAGCTGCAAGCGAACCGGGCAGCAGTTGGGGGCGATGCTCCAGGACCCCTGCCAGGAAAAGGTGCTGACGGACGACCGGGAAAAGAGGACAGCCGCCGAATACAGCGACAAGAACTGCAAGCGAAGCGTGCCGCAGCGGGTGCAGGCAGTCGAGGACCTTTACCGGGAGAAGGTGCTGGAGGACGACCGAAAAAGGAGGACAGCCGCCGAGCACAGCGACAAAAGCTGCAAGCGAACCGTGCCGCAGCGGGAGGAGGCAGTCGAGGACCTTTGCCAGGAGGAGGAGGACGACCGGAAGAAGAGGACAGCAGCAGAGCACAGCGAAAGGAGCTGCAAGCGAACCGTGCCGCAGCGGGGAGAGGTAGTCGAGGACCTTTACGTACCTTTGCTGTCTAGCCTGCGACGACAGCTAGTACCTTTTTGCGTTCGTGACGAGCCGCCGTGGCGGCGAGCGAAGAAAACTCAAAAACCTTAATGCCCTAACTCCTAACCCGTGTGCTGCCTCTCCCACTTTAAGCAATGTATTTTCGAGCAGTGATTTCTTGAGAGAAGAAATTTCCTTGAAGAGCATGTGAAATGTCCACGTCGTGTTACATTGCTGCTCAAGAGTGGGAGATGGGTCTCGACTAGGACAATTCAGCTGAGAGATATTGCCAGCTTGATTTGGGCCTGCCTCTCCTCTGTTGAGCGCCTGCAAATTCTTCACGCAAGCTGGCAAATCCGTGCTAGCTTCTTCTGTGCCCAACCTGCTCTTGATTCGCAGCCCGAGGCATAACCATTGCGTTAGTGCTTGGGCCGAGTTTTAGGGGCGAGCGGTGGCCTGCAGCACTTGAAGGATGGCATCCGAAGAAAGTGCAAAGAGGCAGAGGACGGCCAGCGACTCTGCTTACGATGCTCATCTCAGCACATGTTTGCGAACTTCTCAGGGCTCGGCTTTTAGGATGCATTGGGAGACACCTGAATTTCGAAATAGCTTGCTTGATTTCAGTGTACCTTTGGGAAGGGGGCCACTACCCCTCATTCCTGTGAGCAGCAACATTTCTGTTCCGGTTCCCAAACAGCCGGCTGTCTCTTTTGCACATCGATTCTCTCGTGTACGTCATGATATTTCTTGGGAGAACCAGACCGAGAAGAGACTGGTGGCGGCCGTTCGGAAGTGGACTGCTCTTGTACTCAGGAGCCCTCAGTCTTTCGATGTGGGTCGGAAGGTCACGTCACTAGCACCTGTCGGGGTCCAAGTGTCAAGGTCGCTGCGACATGTGTTCGCAGGTAAGGCAGTTGGAACTCTGCACAGTCGGGCTGATCCGCTCATACGATACGTGGCATGGGCTGATAGGCATGCAGTCTTGGCATTTCCATTCAAGGAGGATGACATGTACGAGTTTGCTTGTGAGTGCGAACATACATGCTCGCCGAGTTTCCTCAAAAGCTTCCTGAGCGCGGTGACCTTTTGTTTCTTCATTCTTGGATCGGAGAGCGCTCAGGAGGCGATGGCTAGCATGAGATTGAGTGGTGTGGCCAGGGCATGCTACTTGACAAAGCGGAAGAGGGTCCAGCGCCCACCGTTGTCGACTGAGATGGTACAGCGACTTGAGAGGTTTGTAGTTTCCCCCGATGGGGATCGCATTGATCGGTTCATAGCTGGATTCTTCTTGCTCTCGATTTTTATGAGGGCCAGGTATTCTGATACACAGAACATGTACAATGTCAGCGAGGACAAGCCGCAGGTCGACCCGTCTGGGCTTGGAGGCTACCTTCAGGCCGACATCGCACGCAGCAAGACATCTTACACCACTGAGAGGAAAACTCAGCTGCTGCCGATGGTGTGTCCACGCAAGGGTATCGCTGGCGAAGATTGGTTCCAGGCGTGGTCCATGCTGAGAAAGGAATTGAACGTCCCTGTTGGAGAGGGGCTGCCCGTCCTGCCTGCGATTTTGACCACCGGACACTGGGCTAGTCACCCTCCGAGTGCTTCGGTCGCTGCTGGATGGTTGAGAAACGTGCTCCGCAAGTGCGGATTTTCTGAGGCTCAGTGTTCCCCTATTGGAACGCACTCATGTAAAGCGACTTGTCTATCTTGGTGTGCCAGATTCGGCATCGACAGCTATGATCAGAGAGTGTTGGGGTATCACACGGCTCCGGGCGACCGCAGCGCCCAAGTATACAGCCGCGATGCCGTATCAGCATCGGTCAGGGTGCTCGAGAAAGTCCTCGCGGCCATTAGGTCAGGGACTTTTGTTCCGGACAGTACCCGGAGCGGGTACTTCCCCACGAAGGACGACCCCAACGCCAGCTACGATTACGAAGCTTCCTCAGAGGCGTCTCTTGATGAAGAGGATGCCGAGACCGATTGTCAGGAGCTCGAGCGAGCGCTGGACGGGGTCGTGGATGGTTGGTGTGAGGAAGTGCCTAAGCGCGAGTTGAAGGCAGAGCACTTGGTTCGCAATCGGTCTTCACGCATGCTGCACTTGATTGCCGACGAGGGCGGAACTTCTTTATCTTGCGGCAGGACATGCACGAAGAACTACGAGAAGGTGGCAGCTGTTCCATCGTTTCTGTACCCTGTGTGTGCCAGGTGCTTCAACTCTGTCAAAACAGATTCCAGTGTCGAGCCTGCTGTTGGAGAGCAGGTTAAAGGGGATCAGAGCTGAGATTTGTGTTTGGCGAGCGTGACATAGAGGGATACTGAGGACGGTGTGCCGTTGCGGCCCCGACCGAGGTCGATGGCCGGTGTGCTATCCCCGCGTCAGAATGGCATCGGTGTGCATTTTGCCCCGAGTCGTATCACATGTCGGGTCAACGGTGTGTCAGCGAGACCCCGCCACGACAGAACATTGATGATGTGAAAGGGACGGTCCTGGCGTGATCACGGTGTGCCGTGTCGGCCCCGTGCGTTTTGTCCACATGTTGTTGCAACAGTGTACCATGCCAGCGCCAAGGATTGTACACTTCACATCGGTGCGGTGTGCCCATGGGCCCTGCGTGTCACGGTGATGGGATGTCAGTGGCATCGCGATTTTGAAGGTGACGCGACACGAGTTGGAGGCGAAACAATTCTTGAGCGACGTTGCGATGTGTGAGTGTCGGTAGAGAGTTGTTTGCAAATCGTTGTGATCAACAACGATGGGGACCACATGGGTTCGCGAGAGTCAGGTCGGCTCAAGCTGGAACCATGAGTATTACTGAGAGTGAGGCCAATTTTAGCTCCCGGGCTGCGAAACTCGGCTTGAAAGCTGAGGTGCTTCAGCTGCTTGTCGATGGTGGCGTCAACACTCTTGCCAAATTTGCGTATGTGAGCAGCTTCATTCCGGGTCAGAGTGATGAGGGTCCTTTTGTGACTTCCATAAAGGACTTGTTGAAGAGGGATGCTACCGTGGGGGAGCTTTCGGTGCTGCGCCGATTGCACTCTGAGGCCTTTGCTTTGGTCGCGGCCGAGCTTAAATCTCAGGTTGAGCGCGCCACCGATGCACCAGCGAGGAGCCTTGCCGCTCCTGACCGAGCAGATCGTCTGGCTCGTCAAGTGGTGCGGTATCCAGGCTTGACTATCGCCGGGCCTAATGAACCGAGTGACAGGTCAGTGGACAAGTGTTGTCAAATGTATGAAAACAATCGCCTTACATATCTTCCGCTGAGTTGGTGCATGAGCAAGGACGATGAGACTCGGAATTCCCGGGACAAGGAGGATCGTACCCTCACAGTTGACAATAGCGGTAATGTTCACATCAAGAACGCCGACATTCGAGGTGAGGCCGACTTGAGCACTGACTTGTTACTAAAGTTCGCCCTCACTCGGCGAGGACTCGCGATGGAACAGGCCGGATTGTTAGGTTTCAAAGAACATGAGAAATGGGCTGACCGCCTGTTGCACTCCAGATATCGTGAGGTGCCTTCGGGATACACCCGAGTCAGCATACAGCAGCTGCTTCAAGCCGATAAGCAATTGTTTGTCACCGCTGCTAATGAGTGTCGCAGTGGAGTGCAAGTCACGGAGACCGGTCGTCCATTGGACGAGGCGTGGATGCGTTGCGCCGATTTGACCGAGGTGTCTCATTTGCTCGCTCCCCTCGCGTCGCCTCCTCCCGCTAAGATTCCCTTTGAAAGACCCACTCCGTATGGCCGTGGCAAAGGTCGGGGCAAAGGTTCTGGTAAGGGTAAGCAACCGTCGCGCCGCGAGGTGACCATGCCAGAGGACCTAAAGGACGGGCACGCAAACACCCCGAAAGGAGTGCCCATTTGCTTTGATGCTCAGAGGGGCAAATGCACTAGGCAATTGACAGGCAACAAGTGCTTCAGGGGTGCTCACGTTTGCTGCTTTTGTTACCAGCCCGGGCACTTCTACCCCAACTGCCCAAAGCGCAATACCGAGTGACTAGGGGCCCAGGCTCCTGCTCCCAAGATTGCACGCGTTTCACTTCAAACCAATCTTCAGGCTGATGAGGTCAAGGCCATCGATGAAATTGAGTCGATCAGTAGCGCAAGTCTTGATCACGAATTCAAGGGTTCGGTCGAGGATCGAGCTCTGACCCTGCTGAACAATGCTGGTGTTGTTTCCCCCACTGATTTACTTGAGATCTTCCAATCACTCCCGACAGAGGCTTCCGTCCGAGGTGACCCATCACAAGGGGTCTCCTTCTCGACAGGTGCCTATTGCAGAGTCAAGGTTGGGCTGCGACGTAATGTCTTGCTCTTCCCGAATGTGACAAAGTTGGCCGCGCGTTTTGTGCGACAGCAGCTGCCCAGCTTAAAGTTCACGAGCTTAGCATTCTTTCGCAACGTTCAAACCACACCTCATGTGGATGCGCATAATTCTTCTTTGCCCAATGCTGTGTGTGCACTGTCTGACTTCGATCAGGGACAGGTGTGGGTTGAGAGACCAGGCGGCCAAGCTTGGTGCGATGTTGATGGCGAACTACGCAGTGGAGTCGAACTCAGCTTGGATGGGAGTCATGCCGTCTTCACCGCTCGACGTTTGACTCACGCCACTAGGAGTTGGTCGGGTGATAGAGTGGTTTTAGTTGCTTTTTCAGTCTCCGCCATTGATCATCTTAGTGAGACTGATAGTGCTACACTGACCGATTTGGAATTTCAGCTCCCGATGCAAGCCGACATTCTTGATGCCGAACAGTCACCTCCGGTTTGCTATGAAGCGCCGGTCGTTACCGGGGGGTGTGCTACTGATGAGTTTCCAAAACCACTCGGCCTCGCACAACCAGTGACTTCCCCGCCTCTAGCTTCCTCCAGGTCGGGTTTAGCCCCCGTAGAAGATTCCGTAGTATCTACTGGTCAGGTTCAGACCAAGCCGGTTGACCAGCCTGGTATTGTGCTCGAGCTGTTTGCCCGTGCAGGCTCTCTGTCCCGAGCCTTTCATCAGATTGGCTTTGAGGTCATGCCCATAGATAGAGGAAGTCACCGGCTTCCGTTGGCCAAGTTGTGCTCACTGGATCTTGCCTTGCCGAGCTCGTGGCAATATCTTTCGCATGTGCTTGACAACTATCATGTTCGGTACGTGCACATTGATCTGCCGTATGCCACCTATGGACCTAAGCAGGGCCTCCGACGACTGTCCCATGGATCTGTAGTTCCTGTAGGAGGCGCCGACGCCTCTCAGGTTCAAAGGCTCGCATTGGCCGACTCCTTGTTGGAACATGTCATCACCTTCTTAAAACGAGTTCAACAAATGGGCATCGCCTGGTCCATTGAGCATCCGCAGTCCAGCTTCCTGTGGCATATGCCTGCTGTGCGCCAGCTCACCAACACCACTACCGTGGTGTACGATTTGTGTGCCTTCGATTCTCCGCATCGCTTGCGGAGGCAACTGCTAACGTCTTGTAGTGCACTCAAGTGTTTACAACAAGTGTGCCATGGTAATCACAGTCACACGCCTGTGACTGGCGGTGTTGATACTCATCCCAGGCTTTTCTGTCAGCAGGTTGCCCACGCCGTGGCTAAACACTGTGGCTTTGACCCCCTTTTGTCTCCGCTGCAGTCCAGCCCTCCGCCTGTCACACAGCAGCGTCGGGGCAAACTTGGTGCGAGCCTCATCAGAGAATTTGGTCGCGTTTGCAGATGTCGTGTGCCACAGATTCCGCCTGTGGATCATAAAAATTGCTTGCAGCACGCCATCGGTGACATCCCCGCAGGCTCCAAACTTCTCGCCACTGAGGAGACGGGGGAGTCGGGTGGCTTCGAACTTAGTGTTGGTGTGTATGCAACACCGGATGAGTTTCTGGAGGAGGCCAAAGGATTACGGCATCCCTTCGAGACGTTTGCTGTCATCCCCGACGAAGTGAAACGAAAGCTTCATGAGGCCTTGGTGAAGGGCCCTGAGTGGGTTGGTAGGCAACGTGTGGCCACTCTCAACAAGTGGTTAGAATGGGCCAGGGAATTGGAGGAACCAGAGTCCCAACTTAAGGAGGGCCTCGAACCTGGTGTGAGGTCTGTGTTAGGATCAAAGAGGCTTCTCTTGCTCAAACGCATTGCTGATGACTTGAAGTGGCCCGACGATGGATGGTTTGAGGATACTTGTAAGGGTTTTGGTTTGGTTGGTTGGCAGAAGCCCACTGGTGTCTTTAGAAAGGAGCCTCGTCCCCAGGAGAGGACGGCTGACGAGTTTACTAAGGCCTGTAAGTACATTCGTCCGGCGCTTTTGGGTAAGGTTTTGTCCGAGGGTTTGAATGAGCATTCCTCGGAACTGTGGGATAAGACTTTGACTGAGGTTGCCGAAGGGTTCTTGGAGGGACCACTTACCGAAGAAGAGCTGACGAGAAGGTACGGCGACGCATGGGCCCCTGTGCGCCGGTTCGCCGTGATTCAATCTTCTGGAGGCAAGCGCAAGTTGAGACCGATTGACGACTACTCCGAGAACTTAGTTAATGGTTCTTTTTCTTATGGGGATAAGCTTGATCTAAGGGCACTTGACGAGATCATTGCAATATGTCGCTTTTGGATCCGAGCTCACACGACGGAGCATCAATTCTTTCTGGACATGGCCAGCGGACCACCGTTGGTTGGTCGAGTACACCCTGCTTGGGCGGGCTCGTCGTGGTGTCCTGAGCTGTGCACCTTTGATTTGAAGAATGCTTATCGCCAATTTGCGTTGAACCCGAGCCATCGTGCCTTCTCCGTCGTTGCCCTTCTCAATCCGGATAATGGCGACTTGGGATTGTTTGAGGGTAAGGCTTTGCCTTTTGGAAGCACATCGTCCGTGCTCCACTTCAACAGGTTGTCTAGGTTGCTGTGGCGGATAGGTTTGGAAGTCTTCCTGTTCTGGGCCAACTTCGTTGACGATTATCCAGTGATGAGCCCGTGCTGTCTTTCAGGTTCCACCATGGACACCTTGCTTGTGTTGTCCTCAGTGCTTGGTTTTTCCGCATCCCTTGACAAACTGAACCCATTTGCAGACGTCGCCTCCATGCTTGGGGTCGAGATTGACTTGAAAGGAGCCAGGGAAGGTGTCATTCGGATTAGGAACAAGGAAGGCCGATCCAGTGAGGTGTGTGATGCCATCCGTGAATGCATCAGTGAAGGTTGCATCAAGATGCGTACTTTTGCCAGGGTTGCAGGTCGTGTCCAGTTCTCCGATGCGCAAGTCATGGGGAGAACCGGAAAGCTCGCATTGGCGGAGCTGAGAGCCGCTTCCACACGCCACGCCTCCCGGTTTGTTCTGGGTCCCCGCGAGATCGAGGCTTTCGAGTTTCTCATTGATCGCCTCTCTTTCGGTTCCCCTAGGGTAGTCCCTTGTGTGGTTGCCCCTAAGCCTGTTTTGATCTTCACGGACGGAGCAAGCGAACAGTCTGGCAACACCGTTGGAGGTATTCTTTACTCTCCTTCTGATGTGCGGCCCCGATTCTTTTCTTGTGAAGTTCCTTGTGCCTTGGCAGACCGATGGAGGCAGCATCTGAAGCATATTATCGGACCCGTTGAGGCGTACGCTGTCGCCCTGGCACGCAAGGCTTTCCACCAGTATATGTCTGGACAGTATTGCCTTTTCTTCGTTGACAACGACGCTGTCCTTCTCAGCTTTGTGCGAGGAACGTCTAACAGTGATCACTTTCGAGAGCTGCTTCTCACATGGGAATGCTGTGAGAAACATGGTCCATCGTGGACATACTGGACAAGGGTCCCTTCCGCATCCAATCCTTCAGACGACCCGTCACGCGGTGAGTTCAGAGCACTTGTTGATTCGGGTGCATTACGAGTTAAGTGCTCATGCCCCATCTCGGGCATCCCGCTGGTCGACTTGTAATCTCTGGTCTTGAGTGGGAACGTACCGTGTTGCTACTTTCTGGGGAGGCCGGGCAACCCGGTGCGCCCCCTGAAAGAAAAGAAGGGTCCGAGTGATGCGATACGATATGAGTTGATTGACTTTTATACTTACGGAGTGAGTGCAACTTATATTCGCTTGAATTTGGATTTTGAGTTTTTCTACAGCAAAAAGTACCTTTGCTGTCTAGCCTGCGACGACAGCTAGTACCTTTTTGCGTTCGTGACGAGCCGCCGTGGCGGCGAGCGAAGAAAACTCAAAAACCTTAATGCCCTAACCCGTGTGCTGCCTCTCCCACTTTAAGCAATGTATTTTCGAGCAGTGATTTCTTGAGAGAAGAAATTTCCTTGAAGAGCATGTGAAATGTCCACGTCGTGTTACATTGCTGCTCAAGAGTGGGAGATGGGTCTCGACTACCCTCCCACCACACCCGTCGAGACTTCAGATCGCTTGGGGCCGATCTTGCGATTCCAGTCGTGCCCTACTCCGTAGGCTGTGCTCTACGTTTGCCCAACATGCGAACGGCATGTTGGCAGTGCGCCTAGCCCGCGGCCTAAGGCCGGGCAACCCGGTGCGCCCCCTGAAAGAAAAGAAGGGTCCGAGTGATGCGATACGATATGAGTTGATTGACTTTTATACTTACGGAGTGAGTGCAACTTATATTCGCTTGAATTTGGATTTTGAGTTTTTCTACAGCAAAAACGGGAGAAGGTGCTGGAGGACGACCGAAGAAGAGGCCAGCCGCAGTGAGCAAGGAAGACAGTTGAGGCGGACCATGTCGCAGCAAAGAGTCGTGCCCGGACGACGTCCTATAGTACGAGCTCCACGTTAGTCAGGCATAGTGAGCCACGATGCAGCTCGGCTGATAGACCCAGGCGGCGACGACCGCGAAAAGGATGCATGCAAAAGTGAGCAAGCTCACCCGATATGCTATGCTGCAAGAAGCCACATCCTCACCCTAAGCGGGGCTCAGGAGGTCCAGCCACCGTGTTTGTGGTCGATCAAGTACAATCCAACGACCTCGTATGTTGTCAGGTCTCCATGTCGACAAGCACTGGCTCGCTACTACCACGAGGCCAGGTTCTTGAGCAGCTGTCACGACCAGCGCACCTGCCTTGGCAGTAGTCCAGCCGCAACCTGCTCGGATGCTGCAGCGGCGAGCCGACGAGACGAAGCACCGAAACAACAACACCCGAATGCAACTCGCATAAAGCCGTCGCAGTCGATATCAACATCCCATTTACATCCATACCGGCTATGGCACCGTGCAATCGCTGGGGTTATCCAAAATCCGGCCGCGGAAGAGGCACGAATCGCGCTTCGAAATGGGTTGCACGAAGACAAGTGCGTAAACAGTTGCACTCAGGCGCATGTCCTCAACTGGACCTGAATGGGGCTGGAGGACTCGTGCAGCAATTGATTCCGTTGTCCTCAGCTTCCGTGGAGTGCCAGGTGTTTATCCTCGACTCGAATGCGGCTGGAAGGCCCGCCACCGGTGTGCGCTCGTCCGCCACCTCCATGGGCTGCCAGGTCCTGATCCGCAATCCGCGTGAAGTCAGAAGGCCCGCAGCCCAGCCGGAGCACCAGAACCGATACTCGGCCTGGTCAGGCTTTCGTCCGCAAGACCTACGAGGCCAAACACTCCACGGCAATGAATCCCAACCATGTGTTCGGTCTCGAGCTGCTGCGCCTGTCTCCCGTCGTGCTCGTCAGCCATGACTCCAAGTATACACGTGCACGTACAAACGCACACACACCACACACACAGCAACGAATTAAGACCGGACAGCTACTATGTACCTGCACCGGCGGCTGCGGAGCGCAAGACCAGCCAAGCAGCGAGCTCAATCCGTGATTATGTGTCGGCCCAAGCCAAGTCGAGTCTCGGCCAGCGTAGGGCGACCGCCCCGAGAAGGAACCACGTTTGCAGCCGAAGAGTTACATACAATCCAACGGCCTCGCGTGTTGTCAGGTATCTAGGTCGACAGACATTCGCCCACAACGACTACGAGGCCGGGATCTTGAGACTAGCCCAACTTGCTTAACGTCAGTCCAGCCACAACCCGCTCGGCCGCTGTAATGGCAAGCCAACGAGACAGAGTACCAAAACGGCACGAACCCGAACAAAATTCGCTAGGCGCCTTCGCAGACGAAATTACATATCTTGCTTAACGTCAGTCCAGCTAGAACCTGCTCGGCCGCTATAGTAGCAACCCAACGAGACAGAGCCCAAACGGGCACGAACCCGAACAAAACTCGCATAGAGCCTTCGTAGACGAGATTACATATCTGATTCACATCTGCCCAGCCATGGCACCGTGCAACCGGTGTGGCTTCCCGCGATCGGGCCACGGAAGAGGCACGACTCGCTTCTCGAAGAGTGTTACATAGGGCGGTGTGAGTAAACGATCGGGCCAACAAGCACAGCGGAAAGAGCTGCAAGCAAGCCGGGCAGCAGCAGGAGGGGGTGCCCGAGGACCCATGCCAGGAGACAGTGCCGGGGGACGACCGGAAGAAGAGGACAGCCGCAGAGCACGGAGCAAAGAGCTGCAAGCAGACCGGGCAGCAGCAGGAGGAGGTGCCCGAGGACCCATGCCGGGAGAGGGTGCCGGGGGACGACCGGAAGAAGCGGAGCAGCAGAGCACGGAGCAAAGAGCTGCAAGCAAACCGGGCAGCAGCAGGAGGAGGTGCCCGAGGACCCATGCCGGGAGAGGGTGCCGGGGGACGACCGGAAGAAGCGGACAGCCGCAGAGCACGGAGCAAAGAGCTGCAAGCAGACCGGGCAGCAGCAGGAGGAGGTGCCCGAGGACCCATGCCGGGAGACGGTGCCGGGGGACGACCGGAAGAAGAGGACAGCCGCAGAGCACGGAGCAAAGACCTGCAAGCAGACCGGGCAGCAGCAGGAGGAGGTGCCCGAGGACCCATGCCGGGAGAGGGTGCCGGGGGACGACCGGAGAACAGAGGCGGATACGGCCCACCTTATCCCATTGAAGAGCAACTGACGGAAACCGAGGTGCAGCAGATGTGCGAGGATTTCCTGCGAAGCTGGACTCGTTTCGGATTATCCAGGGTGTGCCAGTCGTGCCAAACTTTGACACCAGCAAGACAATGCCGGTCATCGGGCCCGACTCGGACACGGACATGCCGGAACTGCCTCGAAAGCAAGAACAAGATTCATCTGCCAAGCTTGCCACCTATACCAGCGACACTGCGAGTACTTAAGCCGATCGAGCATCACCTGCTCGCCATGGCGCGCATATCCCAAGTCGTCCTGGACAAACTGCCCTCAGGGGGTCCCAGCGGGCAATGGGGCCGGATGTACGCCGTGCTGATGCAGGACCCGTGTATCTGCGATGTCCTAGAAGGTGCAGTCTTGGAAGAGGACGGCACAGTCAGCGTGCAGGGTGCGGATGGCATGATAGCATCATCCGCACGGCTGGAGCACCTGTACGGAGCCCTGCAAGAGCTACAGAAGCAGCACATGCTATATCGAGGCAATCCAGCCGTCCAGGAGGTCATTAGGAAGATGAGCGCTATCCTGCAACAAAGATCGTCTCAGGCCGCTGCAGCTCGCTCTGTCGCAGACAGCGAGGAGCCCCCACAAAAGGCAGCGGAGGACGACGATCAACAGTTCACCTACCTCGTGCCGAAGGATCCGAAAGTCCCTAGAGCTGACATGGTCGAGCTACGGCAGACAAGAGGCAGCGCCCAACTGGCAGACGACATCGACGTCAAATTCTTTCCACACTTATTTCCGGACGGTACGAATGGCTGGAAGGACACGTACAAGAGCTTTTCGCAGTATGCCCGAAAACGTTTGCTAGGACAAGATGGTCGCTTTGAACAATCGGCATCCTACATCATGTGGCTCCTGGAAACGCAGCTGAAGAAGCGGTTGTCCGGCAATGTGAATGTCCGCGTGGGCTTGCAGCAGAGGCCTGCGGGCTGTCTCGGCTATCAGGATGGAAGCCGACGAGTCTATACAGCGTTGCGCGACATCCCCGGCACGCAGCCATATCTCTACGCCAAGAAGGGCGTCGCACTCAACATGTATGAGCAACTTGGACAGCCGCAGTTCTTCCTCACCCTCACCTGCCACGCACGCCAGCCGGGCATCCTGGCAGCCGTCATCACTGCCAGATTACTTCGCTCGACTCCCGATCTCGAACCTGCCGAGTCACTTGCCCCACGGATGGAAGCAAGTGAAGGTAGGGTACCGACACAGCTTTCCGTACAAAGCAATTTCTAAGAAAACCTCTGCCGTCTGCAAGCCCCATCGAATCCAGCAGCATAGAGAATGGAACCAAACCCAAGCGCCGCCCGAGGCTTCGACGCCAGACTGCAGAAATATTGCGGCGCTACCAGCAAGAGGACTTTACCTGGGACGGTCTAACCGCCAATCAGCTCTGCAACCTGCATCCAGCAGTGGTGGCGCGCCAATTCATGCATCAACTGCGACAGTTCCTGCGATGGCTGGCTCCAGACATCAAAGCGGACGACAGAGCGGACGCTGACGCCGACCCGGAAGACCAACGGCCGGACGAAGAAGAGGATGACGACAAGAGCGCAGCTGCACCGGCAGCTGATACAGCCGGCCAACATTACAAGGTCCACACCGAACCCCCGCCCTTCCATGTCACCGAGTACATCGTCCGCATAGAATGGCAGAAGCGAGGATACCCGCATGCGCACATTCTACTTTGGTGGCAGCCGCGCCGCTCGGAGAAGACACCTGCAGCCGAGAAAGCAAAAGACGTATCTTGGTCCGACGAGGAGGCATGCGGACAATACCTGCCGCAAACTGCGGAGGAGCTGAGTGACAAGTACATTTAACACGGTTTAGGGTTTAGGGTTTAGGGTTTAGGGTTTAGGGTTTAGGGTTTAGGGTTTAGGGTTTAGGGTTTAGGGTTTAGGGTTTAGGGTTTAGGGTGTGTCGACCAAACTGTTGCGGTAAAAAGAATGTAGGACGGACGTCAGAGTTTTTTTGCGTAAGAGAGTTCGTCACGTCCGTGGACCTCGATATAGATCCCACCACAACCCACCCGGAGCATTTGTCCTTAGCTTAAGTCCTTAAGCGTCCAACACGAAGGAAATACCCATGCAGCTACAGGGAGGCGGACAGTCTTTCCACCGTTACGGCGGCGATGACAACTCTAAGAAAAGAAAGGAGGAGACCTCGAGATTCGCACCTGCCCTGCATTAAGAAGCACATTTTATGACCAGAATTTGGTACACCAAAATCAGCACCAGTTTTCCAATCGCCGAAGGTCAAGGCAAAGTCTAAAGCAGCCACACGAAAAGAAAGGCCGTGTTTTGCTGCAGAATGTGGCTTCGGCCGCTTTGGGCACCCATAGGCGCCGGATGGTTTAGAGCAGGCACACGAAAAGAACGGCCCTGTTTTGCTGCAGAATGTGGCCCCGACCTGCTTGGGCACACACGAGCACTCGAGGGTCCATTTTCTGATCCGAGCTCCGAGGGACGGAGTTTAGGGATTGGGAAGGCGGCTAAGAGCAGCCACACGAAATGTTTATCATTTTGCCTCCTAGGATACCCCATGCATTTTATCATGATTTGCTTTATCGTATTTCATGCACTCATGAGTTTCACACTGAGATTGCGCTATACTCCGCAGGCGTCTTTGAAGATTCAAAACATTTTCATGGTAGCGGAGCTTGGGAAAGCCCAAGCTTCGAGACACGTCTCGGGGCTCTCTTGCACATTGCGTTGCAAAGTGCGTTCGGGGAGCTCAGGCTTCGGAAAGTTTGTCCTGGACCTTTGGGGATTTCTGTTTCCGTTTAGGATCTAGGTAGGATCGCAATCCCGGCGCAGACCGGACGAGCCATTGCGTGCTCAGACAGAGCAAGGCCACGGCGTCTCTTGCTGCGGTAGAGGAAGTGAAGGAAAGGTTGCACAGCTTGTACGTTGAGCAGCTTTGTGAACGGCCCCGTCCCGAGGGCAGATCAGGTTCTTCTTGGGATAAGATCTTATCAACTTATAGAGTTGCTTTTGAGCGGAGACTTGAAGAGCTGCATACAGTTGAGTGCGTTTGGAGGTTTGCGACTAAGTGCTTGAAGAAACAACATTTGAGAGAAGTTTTTGAGGCATTCGCACCTGAGGACGTTGCTGAGAATTGCATTTCAGAGGAGTTGCAACAAGCTTCGTTACATCCTGTGGAGGAAGGCCCTAACTTCGAGCGTGATCTTCTTGCTAGCAGTGCTGAATTGCAGGAGCTTTTGAGAGCTAGTGCTGATTGTGAGCTGCCAAGTTCTTCAGCTGAGCCGAAGCGTGCATTCAAGCGCCGATTGCAGCAGCAGGACTCTGTGATTGAGTTGGATTGATTTCCTTGAATTTCTTGATCAGACAAAGAAGAGATGGATCCGCAAGGTCAGAATGTGTATGAGGGGCCGCAGTTGCCCCAGCAGCCGGCAGGCAGTGCCGGTGTTGAGCCGCCAGTGACAGAACCCGTTCTCGCCAGTGGAGCAGGGACAGCAAGCACCACAGCAGTTTGTGCAAATCGACATGACACAGATGCAGTTGCTTATGGCACAGATGGTTGAGACGGCGCAAGCAGCGTCACAGGCTGCTCAGGCAGCCGTTGCAAGGCCTTCGAGCAATTTGACTTCGGGATTTTCGGATGCGAATAAGATTCTTAATCGCCCTTCGGAATTTGGGTCCGGGGTACATGACAACGATCTTGCAAATTGGTCTGAATGGAGCCACTCATTCAGAACGTGGCTGGTTTTCGCTGAAAGCCAGTTTGAGCAGGACCTAAAGCTTGTGGAGGACAACTTGCAGGGCCCTGTTGATCTGACTGGGGCTTCGCCTGATCGCATTGCCAGGTCTCAGAGGCTCTACGCGATTCTTGCAAGCATTCTTCGTTCGAAGCCAAAAGCGATTTTGCGTCAGGTCAGCAACAGAAACGGCCTAGAAGTCTGGCGGGTGCTCACCAATACCTTCGCACCCAAATCGAAATTCAGAGGACTTGCTCTCTTGAATGCTCTTATGACGCTCCCGAGCTTCGGGAAAGATCGCAGCTTGCGGGAACACATCCAAGGCCTCGAGAGAATAGCTGAAGAATATCAAAGGGTCACTGGACATTATCCTGGGGAAGAGGTTATGCTAGGCACACTAGTTCGGTCCCTTCCCTCTGCGATAAAACAACACGTTCAACTTCAGATGACAGACTCCAGTAATTACCAAAGCATCAGGGACTACGTTCTGGGGTATGAAGTTACGACAACGTCTTGGACTCCGGCTAAAATGCACCAAGCTCTTGGTGTAGTGCCTTTGCCCAGTTCTGTCGAGCAAGGCCCAGTCCCGATGGAGGTTGATGCGCTTCAGAGAAAGGGACCAAAGGGCAAGAGCAAAGGCAAGGATGGCAAAGATCGCAAAGGCAAAGGTGGACAGCAACCGCAGAATCCTTATGGTGGCAAGGGCAAGGGCAAAGATGGCAAGCCAAAGGGCAAGAGCAACAAAGGCAAGGAGCACAAAGGCAAAGGTGGACAGCAGCCGCAGAATCCTGGTGCCAAGGGTTCCCGTGCAAATGTAGTTTGCCACAATTGCCAGCGCAAGGGCCATTATGCTTCTGAGTGCTGGCGTCCGAGGGTGCAGCAGGTTCAAGCACAGGGTTCAGAGACAGCGTCCACCGTTGGGGCGCCAAGCACAGTCGGTCCGTCAGCATCGCAAGTTGCAGGCAGCACGGCTACCACAGCGAAGCGTGTTGCGAGAGTTGAGATTGACATGACTTCCAGTGCGTTTCAGGATGATGATGAGATCAGCGGTCACTTGCGTGTTTTGACAAAGGTGTGCCCTGAGGATCCAGCTGCAGCTACTGCCCAGCCGAGTTTTGCTTCACTGTGCGAGTCTCTGGCGTCTGCATGCGTTGACCCTTTGAAGCCACATGTTCTTGTGCCGGTGCCAGAAGCTGAAGTGTTTGACATGTCATATTCAGACAGTGACTGTGTCTGGACAGTGCCGAATGAGATGCGTGAAGCCTCCTGTGTGGGCTGTTTGAGCAGTGCACGAGAGTATGTGACATGCAGGGCTACAGCCCGCAACCATGCGAGGCCAGGTAGGCGATCACGGCAGCCATTGCAGTGCGAGCCGACGGTGCACCAGTGCGAGAGTGCCGCTGAGCATCTTGTGAGCCCACCTGTGCATCCACTGCAGGACCTTCGTGTGTGTGCCGTGTCATGGGCAGACATGAGCAATGAGATTGAGGTTGTGGTCGACTCCGGGTCGGATGCCTCATGCTTGCCACTGTCTTGGGCACACGTTGGAAGGGCTGATGGAGCGAGCCTTGATAGTTTCAGGGATGCCCAGGGTCGCACGATTAGGGGTTCGCAAATGCGTACGGCAGTGCTTGAGATTGACGGTGTTCAATTTAAGGAGCGGTGGCTGTTGAGCAGTGTGACACAGCCGCATTTCAGTGTTGGCAAGTTGCTCAGGCGGGGATGGGACATCATCCACAGTGACGGTGTTCCTTACTTGACAAATCCTGGGGGCACAGTGCGCGTGCCTATGCACTACAGGCACAATTCCTTGCATGCGCGAGGCTCCATCATGAGCGTGGTGGTGTGTGCCAACGACTGTTTGAACGATGACAGAGAGGACAATGCAGTCCACGAGCCCCAGGAAGCCACGCCTCTTTCCGAAGGGGACGAGCTTGATGATGAATATGCGCACGGCAGGGATCAACAGGTCGAGGTGCCCCAGAGCGGTGAAGCAAGTGGCCCCGATGCTGCTGCTGTGCGTGCAATCAAGCTTGGAAGTGCATGGCTGAACTTGGGTAGCCAATACACGGAGATGCAGCCTGGAATTTTTGCCAGGCAAGATCAGTCGAATCGGTTTCTTGATGTGTCAGTGCCTTTGGGCCACCACGGAGTGAGCTTTCGCACGACCCTTCAGTACGATGGTGCCGAATGGAAACTGATTGAAATCAACTGCTTGACCAGCCTCTTTGATGATCTTGAGAAGGAGTTTGAGCCTAAAGGGTCCCGCCACATCATCACCATCGGCTCTGTTGATCCTTTGCAAGTTGAGAAGCTGTTTGGTCAGCAGCATGTTCCGTGGAATGATGAAAGTTATGATGGCGAGTATGCTGATGCACCGCCTGATGAAAGCATGATTGAGGAGGATGAAAATGCTGAGGATGATGACGGTGGCGGTGTAGGACCTGTGCCTCCCGCCGAAGTTCCTTCCCAGGGTCATGTTGTGGTCAATGGGGTTGAGTTGCATCCCGGGTGTACCCTTAAGACCCTAAGGTCGGCCTGTGAAGTTCTTGGAATAGGCAAGTCTGGAGGAAAGGCAACGGTCTTCGCGAGGATCGAGCAACACTTGAAAACCCAGGAGTTGCTGCAACAACATGCTTTCCAGACTGATGGTGTGCCATTGCCTCTTGAACAAAAGTTTGTCGAAGAGCCAACTGCAGAGCAGAAGCGTCGCCACGAGCTCAGCCATGTGCCATTTGCAGATTGGTGCCCGCACTGTGTAAAGTTCCGCGCCAAAGCCGACAAGCATGTGTCGAGCAAACCCGAGCTGCGTGATGATTCCGTGTGCAGCTTTGATTTTGCTTATACAGGCCGGAGCAGCCCAGCTGAGTTTGAAGGTGCATCAAAGGACAAGCTTGTTTGCCTTGTGTTGAAAGACTCCCACACAGGAGCGATGCATGCTGTGCCAACGCCAGCCAAGGGCGGACCGGTTGCATTCAAGTATCTTGTTGCCGAAGTTTGTCGGTTCTTGAATTACTGTGGGCACGAGTCCCTCACGATCAGGTCTGACGGTGAGCCAGCTTGCTTAGCACTTCAGCAGGGCATCAAAGCTTTCAGGACCAAGATGGGGTTGCGAACCCACTTGGAACAGACTGAGCCAGGTGATCACCAGTCAAATGCTTCGGAGCAGGCCATTGACAGCATTCGGCAGCTTGCAGGATGCATTCTTGATCAATTTGAGGAGCGTGCTCAGACAACTGTAGGTGCAATGCACCCGGTGCACGCATATGCTTGGAGGCATGCTGCCTGGCTTCACATGCGGATGTCAAGGCACAACGACCTCAGTGCGTTTCAAGTGATCAATGGCAGGCCATATGCGGGGAAACTTGTTTGCTTCGGAGAAAATGTCTACGCAAGGGTTAAAAGCAGTGTCAAAGGAAAAGCACGCTGGTGCAAAATGCTTTGGCTTGGAAAACTTCCTGTGTCGGACCTACATTTTGGGGTCACCGAAGGAGGATTCATGCTGTCCTCAAGGTCTGTTAGACGGTTGCCAAAGCAATATGATTCATCCTTGTGTGCCAAGTTGCGAGACATGCCATGGAGCCAAGCATCTTTTCTTGCAGGCCAAGTTGGTCAAGCACGTAAGCAGAAAACGCTTGAGGGTGATGAAGGTGCCGGAACCGAGCCTCAGATTGAGCAACAAGCCGAAGTGCCATCACAAGCAGGTGCGGCGGAGAATCCTTTGCCGTTTCCGGGTCATCTGTTGCCCGACGATGCAATGCTGCAAGAGTTTGTGCCACCGCTGCCCCGAGAGCCGGTGTTGCATTCACCTGAGCCGCCCACGCCTGTAGCGGCCACTCCAGGGCAGCAAGCAGAAACTCCGATGCAAGTTGAAACGGCCTCGCCACTTGTGCCGTTTGATGATGGGCCTGGGATTGCTTCTTCGTCCTCTGGGATAGCACGACCTGCGACTGAGGAAGCAGGCGGGGAAGCTCCAGCCCGAAAGAAACTTCGTCTTGATGCTGTTCAGACAAGTGCACATGATTGTGAAATGTTCCATCACGATGAGGCTCCCGAGCTTCTTGATGAAAGTGCAGAGCAATTTCTTGATTGTGCGGATGAGTCCTTGTGGGACACTGAGGATTGGACTGATGATGCAGCCAATGCGCCTGACATCCCTAGCATTTTGATTAAGCCTTTCAGTGAAACTGAGCCAGTGTGCGATGCATCCGAGCTTGAAGCCATTGATGCTGCAGCAGATTCCTTTGAGCTTGATCGGTTGACGAAAGCCGGTGTTCTTGAACAAAGTGAGTCCTGGCTTGAAGGGCATCGGACATTGTCTTCCAAGTACGTCCGCACATGGAGGCCTAAAGTCATCAAGGGAGAGCGCGTTTGGTTGCGCAGAGCCAGGCTGGTTGCGCGAGAATTTGCGCATTTAGATCCGGGCAGGCAGCACTTGTTTGCACCGACCACGACTCAGTGCATGCTGAGAATTGTTCCATCACTTTTCATTCGCAACTTTGGGGACGGCTGGTCCCTGCTGAGTCTTGATGTATCCGACGCTTTCTTGCAGTGCAAGCAACAGCATGATACCTTGACAAAAGTCGATGGAAAATGGTATAAACTTTTCCGAATGCTGCCTGGGCAACGGGACGGATCTGCGACCTGGTTTCAAGATTTTATGTGTGAGATCCGTGCAGCTGTTGCTGCTGAGCCGTTGGCAGAGCAACCAGTGTTGTTTCGCATCCCGCATGCGGAAGGCAGCCACATGTGCCAAGGAGGTGGAATGGTGCATGTAGATGACATGCTTGCAGCAGGATTGACTGCGCGCCTTCAGGAGCTTGAGAATCACTTGAAGTCAAAGTTTAAAGTGTCCAGTGAATGGATCCGCCAAGTTGGTGACGAGGTTTCCTTCTTGAAGCGGCGACTGATTTTAGTCAGCCCCAATTTGCTGGTTGTTGAACCTGACATCAAATATCTTGAGAAACTCTTGAAAATCACTGGACTTGATGGTGCCAAGGAGCGGTACAAGGCGGCCCCGTTCCCGACTGGAGGCCTGCCCACCGACTTGTCGTCGGACCGTGAGCTGAACTCAGAGTGTGCATCGAAGTATCGCTCAGCACTTGGCATCCTGATGTATCTTGCTTCAGACCTGTTGGCGTGTCAATTTGGGATTCGATTTTTATCCACACATGCCCACAAGCCTACCGAAGGCTGCTGGAAGTTACTGAGGATCTGACTGCCTATGTGAATTGCCATAAGTCACATGTGCTTGGTTTGGCAAAACCCCAGCTTGGGCAAGGACTGATCTGCAATCGCGTGTCTGAGCAGAAAACTTCTATCCTCGAAATGTTCTCAGACAGTGACTGGTCCGGGGATAAGAAGACGCGCAAGTCCGTATCTGCATGTTGCATTCTTTGGGACGGGCAGCTGCTTCATTCGAGCAGCCAAACACAGAAGGTGATCAGTCTTTCTTCATGTGAGGCTGAGTACAACTCCCTTGTGGCTGGTTCGGCAACTGCTATCCTCCTTAAGAATTGCATCATACACCTGTGTCCGGAACTGCATATTGCGCTGACATGCTTGTGCGACAATGCAGCAGCACGGTCTCTTGGCAATCGCCAAGGAGTCGGCCGGACTCGCCACATCGACGGAAAGCTGTTATGGCTTCAGCAGATGACTCAGGAAAAGATGCTGGACATTTCGCCAGTTGGAACCGCGGAGAATGTTGGTGACCTTCCCACGAAGCCGCTGAAGCCAGAGAGAGTTGAGTTCATTCTTGCACGCTTGAATGTTCGTGACAAAGACTGCGGCTATGCTTTGGTTGGGAATGATCACTTGCTTGACCACAGGACGCGACACCATGTGAGTCGCATTGTGAAGCGAGGAGCAGTGAACCCACAGCTTGTGCTTCAGATTCTTGCATTGGCTTTGCAAGCAGATTCTGTCGCCAGTGCCGATGATGAGCCCAATACGCATCGCGATGACGCCTTGAGCCAGGGGACTGGCGAGCACGGTTACGGGGAGATGTTTTGGAATTTTCTTGAACAGTTGCTGTATGCGATTTTCTTGATTGCTGATTTCCTTGCAGAGCATCCCATGCCGAGTTTTATCGTGAGCCAATGCGTTATCATTGCAGTGCTGTGTGGTATCTTCTTGTGCCGTGGAAACAGGCCAGAAAGATTGCATGAGAAAGCAAGGGAGGCAGCCGCGAGCAGCGATTCCAGCGCGCCGCAGGCAACGCCGGGTGTGTGCGTCAATGTGACGGTCGAGGGAGCCAAAGTTTCGGTTGATAGTGTAGTCCCGAAACCTGCCGAGAACCCTAGTCCTTGTGCCGGGCCTTGCAGTGCGAGTGTGCTTGGACAGAGCAGCGGCCGAGCTGCTGATGATCATGATGCTCCCGACCCGACAGCGCGATCATCCAATGGACCTGCGGTGCAGCCGAAAGCACCGAGCCCAGCAGTTGCATATGCACCTGTACTTGACCAGCGTATCAGAGATGAGCTTGATCAGCAGACCGTTTGGGTGACCAAGTCGCGTGGTTATGCATACCATGGCCGCCGGAGTTGCGGCAACCTGCATAACGCCAAAGCCCTTGAGCGCCTTACACGTGGAGAGGCAGTGCGACGAGGCTTTAAGCCATGCAAAGCTTGCTACGGTGGCTGACTTGTTATAATGCTCTTGATGCGCCAATCCTTGAGTGCGCTGCTTCGGGCAGTGCACTGATCGGTTGGATTCTTGTACAAAGGCTGCTGGCAACGACGATTGTACATAGTCTTGTGTTTGAGCAAAACATGACAGGACTTCGAAACAGCATTTTGCTGTCAATCTCGATTCACTTACGAACCACTTTGGCAGCTGTGGAGCAGCTGCGAGTCCGAATGAGTAGGCTCACGAGCCACTCGATGCAATTAGGCATCGCAATCCTTGTGCTGATCCCTTAGGAATCATGCTTCAACGTGGTGTGGCAGCTGCGAGCTGCACTGATGCCACATGCGCCTACGCTTGGGTGAGTCAAGCTATCGTCTCGTGGGCGGCCCGCGCCCTCAGAGACGGTGTAACCTAGTCGTAGATGTACAGTTCTACGTAGTCGAACGACGTATCGAGCCAAAGACCTTTTGGGGCAGTGCTCATGAAAAGTAGTCTGTGAGTCGAGTGCAATCGTGAACTAAGCAAGCTGTTGTTTCGTACGGGGTGAGGCAAACTAGATTATGCCGAAGACTTCAACCCGCAAGCTCAATGAAGCTTCGTAGGCGGGGTGTTTATCATTTTGCCTCCTAGGATACCCCATGCATTTTATCATGATTTGCTTTATCGTATTTCATGCACTCATGAGTTTCACACTGAGATTGCGCTATACTCCGCAGGCGTCTTTGAGGATTCAAAACATTTTCACGAAAAGAACGGCCCTGTTTTGCTGCAGAATGTGGCCCCGACCTGCTTGGGCACACACGAGCACTCGAGGGTCCATTTTCTGATCCGAGCTCCGAGGGACGGAGTTTAGGGATTGGGAAGGCGGCTAAGAGCAGTCACACGAAAAGAACGGCCCTGTTTTGCTGCAGAATGTGGCCCCGACCTGCTTGGGCACACACGAGCACTCGAGGGTCCATTTTTTGATCCGAGCTCCGAGGGACGGAGTTTAGGGATGGGGAAGGCGGCTAAGAGCAGCCACACGAAAAGAAAGGGGGGCACCTCGAGATTCGCAGCCGGCGTAGTCTAAAAGGCACATTTTATGAACAGAATTTGTCACTTGAAAATCACCAGCAATTTTCCAAATTTCCGGAGGCAGGAATGTGGAAAATCTAGGATTTAAGAGCTAGTTGTCCTTTTCCGAAAAGGACAAGCGCGACTAAATGTAGAAATTCTCGATTTTAGAGCTGGCACACGAAAGGAACGGCCCTGTTTTGCTGCAGAATGTGGCTTTGGCCGCTTTGGGCACCCATAGGCACTGGATGGTTTAGAGCAGCCACACGAAAAGAATGGCCCTGTTTTGCTGCAGAATGTGGCCCCGACCTGCTTGGGCACACACGAGCACTCGAGGGTCCATTTTTTGATCCGAGCTCCGAGGGACGGAGTTTAGGGATGGGGAAGGCGGCTAAGAGCAGCCACACGAAAAGAAAGGGGGGCACCTCGAGATTCGCAGCCGGCGTAGTCTAAAAAGCACATTTTATGAACAGAATTTGTCACTAGAAAATCACCAGCAATTTTCAAATTTCCGGAAGCAGGAATGTGGAAAATCTAGGATTTAAGAGCTAATTGTCCTTTTCCGAAAGGGACAAGGGCGACTAAATGTAGAAATTCTCGATTTTAGAGCTGGCACACGAAAGGAACGCCCTTGTTTTGCTGCAGAATGTGGCTTTGGCCGCTTTCGGCACCCATAGGCACTGGATGGTTTAGAGCAGCCACACGAAAAGAATGGCCCTGTTTTGCTGCAGAATGTGGCCCCGACCTGCTTGGGCACACACGAGCACTCGAGGGTCCATTTTTTGATCCGAGCTCCGAGGGACGGAGTTTAGGGATGGGGAAGGCGGCTAAGAGCAGCCACACGAAAAGAAAGGGGGGCACCTCGAGATTCGCAGCCGGCGTAGTCTAAAAGGCACATTCCGAGGGACGGAGTTTAGGGATGGGGAAGGCGGCTAAGAGCAGCCACACGAAAAGAAAGGGGGGCACCTCGAGATTCGCAGCCGGCGTAGTCTAAAAGGCACATTTTATGAACAGAATTTGTCACTTCAAAATCACCAGCAATTTTCCAGAATTCTGGAGGCAGAATGTGGAAAATCTAAAATTTAGAGCTGGTTGTCCTTTTCCGAAGAGGACAAGCGCGACTAAATGAAGAAAACCTTGATTCTAGAGCTGGTTGTCCTTTACCGAAAAGGACAAGCGCGACTTAAATTTAGAAAACCGGTTTAGGGATGAGGTAGATGGCTAAGAGCGGCCGCATGAAAAGATGGTTTAGAGCAGGCGCACGAAAAGATCGGCCCTGTTTTGCTGCAGAATGTGGCCCCGACCTGCTTGGGCACACACGAGCACTCGAGGGATCCGATGGTTAGAAACACCGGTTTAGGGTAATATATAACTCTATATATCACGGAATACTTGCAATCAGTTATGAGCTTACTAGTAAATTGAAGTAATTATGTCTATAATTACCATTTACCTCGTAGAGACTAGAATGTCTTTCGTTTCCTTCCCGAACAAGGTGTAGTACGCTCCTGTGCGTAATAAGGCTTAAGCTGAGCATTCAGGCTTAAGCTTTTGAGTTTAGGGTTTAGGGTTTAGGGTTTAGGGTTTAGGGTTTAGGGTTTAGGGTTTAGGGTGTGTCTGGCGAGGTCGCGCGCTCGGGTGTGAAACACCCCGGGCCGCGCGCTCGCGTTGCTTGTAAACCCACCCCGGCCACCCAAACTATACTCTATTAGGGTTTAGGGTTTCTACCCCCCAACCCCCCTATCAAGGGGGGCTTTTATATTTTTGCACCCATGAACGTTCCAGTTGTTGAAGTTGTGGTTTAGGCAGCGGCTGGGAGTAGCCTCGGCCCTTTTCGGGCCTTCGGCATGGCAGGGCCGGCTCGGCCCTTCAAGCTTATCGTTTGACAGCTTTGGAAACCGGAAATCCAAGAAATCCTTATTTTTGCATCCATGAACGTTCCAGTTGTTGAAGTTGTGGTTTAGGCAACGGCTGGGAGTAGCCTCAGCCCTTTTCGGGCCTTCGGCATGGCAGGGCCGGCTCGGCCCTTCAAGCTTATCGTTTGACAGCTTTGGAAAATCTAGATTTCAGAGCTGGTTGTCCTTTTCCGAAAAGGACAAGCGCGATTAAATATTGAAAACCGGAAGCTTAATTAAGAGCAGCCACACGAAAAGAAAGGAGGGGACCTCGAGATTCGCAGCCGGCCTTGTCTAAAAGGCACATTTTATGAACAGAATTTATCACTTGAAAATCACCAGCAAAAATCAAATTTTTCGGAGGCCCTCTGTTGAGGAATCCGGCATGTCCGGAGGGTCAGGGGTGTCCGGGGATGTTTGCCGGTGTCCGGGGGGGTCCGGCCCCCCAAAACAGAATGGAGGGAACCTCGAGATTCGCAACCGGCCTTGTCCTTTTTGCACCCATGAACGTTCCAGTTGTTGAAGTTGTGGTTTAGGCAACGGCTGGGAGTAGCCTCGGCCCTTTTCGGGCCTTCGGCATGGCAGGGCCGGCTCGGCCCTTCAAGCTTATCGTTTGACAGCTTTGGAAACCGGAAATCCAAGAAATCCTTATTTTTGCATCCATGAACGTTCCAGTTGTTGAAGTTGTGGTTTAGGCAACGGCTGGGAGTAGCCTCAGCCCTTTTCGGGCCTTCGGCATGGCAGGGCCGGCTCGGCCCTTCAAGCTTATCGTTTGACAGCTTTGGAAAATCTAGATTTCAGAGCTGGTTGTCCTTTTCCGAAAAGGACAAGCGCGATTAAATATTGAAACCGGAAGCTTAAGAGCAGCCACACGAAAAGAAAGGAGGGGACCTCGAGATTCGCAGCCGGCCTTGTCTAAAAGGCACATTTTATGAACAGAATTTGTCACTTGAAAATCACCAGCAAAAATCAAATTTTTCGGAGGCCCTCTGTTGAGGAATCCGGCATGTCCGGAGGGTCAGGGGTGTCCAGGGGTGTTTGCCGGTGTCCGGGGGGGTCCGGCCCCCCAAAACAGAATGGAGGGGACCTCGAGATTCGCAACCGGCCTTGTCCTTTTTGCACCCATGAACGTTCCAGTTGTTGAAGTTGTGGTTTAGGCAACGGCTGGGAGTAGCCTCGGCCCTTTTCGGGCCTTCGGCATGGCAGGGCCGGCTCGGCCCTTCAAGCTTATCGTTTGACAGCTTTGGAAACCGGAAATCCAAGAAATCCTTATTTTTGCATCCATGAACGTTCCAGTTGTTGAAGTTGTGGTTTAGGCAACGGCTGGGAGTAGCCTCAGCCCTTTTCGGGCCTTCGGCATGGCAGGGCCGGCTCGGCCCTTCAAGCTTATCGTTTGACAGCTTTGGAAAATCTAGATTTCAGAGCTGGTTGTCCTTTTCCGAAAAGGACAAGCGCGATTAAATATTGAAAACCGGAAGCTTAATTAAGAGCAGCCACACGAAAAGAAAGGAGGGGACCTCGAGATTCGCAGCCGGCCTTGTCTAAAAGGCACATTTTATGAACAGAATTTATCACTTGAAAATCACCAGCAAAAATCAAATTTTTCGGAGGCCCTCTGTTGAGGAATCCGGCATGTCCGGAGGGTCAGGGGTGTCCGGGGATGTTTGCCGGTGTCCGGGGGGGTCCGGCCCCCCAAAACAGAATGGAGGGAACCTCGAGATTCGCAACCGGCCTTGTCCTTTTTGCACCCATGAACGTTCCAGTTGTTGAAGTTGTGGTTTAGGCAACGGCTGGGAGTAGCCTCGGCCCTTTTCGGGCCTTCGGCATGGCAGGGCCGGCTCGGCCCTTCAAGCTTATCGTTTGACAGCTTTGGAAACCGGAAATCCAAGAAATCCCTGTTTTTGCATCCATGAACGTTCCAGTTGTTGAAGTTGTGGTTTAGGCAACGGCTGGGAGTAGCCTCGGCCCTTTTCGGGCCTTCGGCATGGCAGGGCCGGCTCGGCCCTTTAACCTTATCGTTTGACAGCTTTTGAAAATCTAGATTTTAAAGCTGGTTCCTAAATCCTAAATCCTAAACCTTAAATCCTAAATCCTAAATCCTAAATCCTAAATCCTAAATCCTATATTCTAAATCCTAAACCCTAAATCCTAAATCCTAAACCCTGAACCCTGAACCCTAAATCCTAAATCCTACATCTAGATTTTAGAGCTGGTTGTCCTTTTCCGAAAAGGATAAGCGCGACTAAACGTAGAAAATCTAGGATCCTAAATCCTAAACCCCAAATCCTAAATAAATCCTAAACCTTAAATCCTAAATCCTAAACCCCAAATCACTTCACTTCACTGATGCCAGAGGGGAGTCCTGTGCTAACTAAAGCATGCACGGCCAAAAACGATCCTGCTGTAGGATCGTAGCCAAACTAGAAAGACAAAGTGGGAGCCTGTACAAAACGAAAAGCCTCAAGCAGCCGGATAGGCCCAGAAAGCCCGCAAGGAAAGCGGGGGCGGGGCCGCAGGAGCAGAGCCGGCAATGATGGCGCGAGCAGACGAGGCCAAGGAAGCAGAGCTCGCAGCCAGGAAAACAGGACCAGCAGGGGACCAGAAGTCCAAGAAGACGGCAGAAGGAAGCAGCCGCCGCAAGAGGACAAGGCCCTGTTGACTGGGGCGCCCGGGAATCCAGAGGGCGCCAAACCGCAGAACAACCTTACAGGACATACGGAAGGAGATCAAGGCTGCAGCAATCCCCAACAGAGACCATCTGCCAGAGGTCGCATCGCCAAGAGACACAGGAGCACCAAGCCCGGAAGACGAGGCGCGACGGAGGACGCCAAGCGACCGGAAGGCCCGGAACTCCCAAGGGGCAAGGAGCTCCAAGGCTGACCACAGGGGCCAGAAGCAATGCCACGATGGGGGAAGCCGAAAGACCCCACCCATGGCAAGAAGCCCGGGCCACCAGGGTGTAGGCAGAGCCCAATCCTTGCCTGAGGCAGCCCCATCGACAAAGGAGAACCAAGAGGGCAAGGAACCCACAAATGACAAAGATGAGGCGAGGCGGGACAGGGAGGGTTCCGAGACTGGAGCCGTAGCTTGGGGAAATCCAAGTCCGGCAGGGGTTGGAGCAGCGATGGAGGACCCTGTGACGGCCCGTTGCAGGTTGCCGGGGACGAGGTCGGAGAGGGCCGGTGAGCGCTGCACTGCATCCCACTCCTGTTGCAGCTCCTCCTCATCAGCAGGCAGACCCAGATCCGCGGCCCGACGCTGTGCTGGGGTGGCATTGCAGGGCCCGCATAGGCGTTGTGGGGGAACACCCCTGTGGGCCGTTCTACCCTTGCGTTTGGTGCCCGACCCATATTGGTAGACAGGCCCTACCGTCACCCGAAGTCCATGCAAGCAGGCCCGGTGGGATTGCAGATGGTATTTCAGCCGATCCGAAGAGTGGAAATCGTGCATACACCAGAGGCAGACAGAGCCGGCCATGTAAGCAGTCACATCGGACAGCACGCCATGTTTGCGATGCATGTGGGCTCTGACCGCGTGCAGGCTCGGGAAGATGATGCTGCACACAGGGCATCGATGGGCCTGGGGGGGTCCTAGAATTTGGGTGGCCTTACGGGTAGAGAGGTCATCCCACAGCTGAGCACAGGCAATGTACCTATGTCCAAACTTGCTGAGTGCCTTGCAGGCGCGAAGGAGGGCACGGCTGTGGGTATGAAGAACAAACAGAGCCGTGACGGCGGGGGGGGAGTTAGGGTCCCAAACTTCAAGCGCAACGCCAACCCTCATACATGCTGCAACGAGGGCCTGGCACCAAGGGAGGGCCCTGTTCCACGCCGCGTCGACGATTTCACGTACCGCCGTGGGTGCTTTGCAGAAGAGCTGGACGCAAAGGCGACACTGACTGATGGTAGTAGCCAGGTCAGGAGGAGTAATGTCAGCGAGGAGCCGAAGCAGTGGGGTGGTGAGCTTGTGCCCGACCTGCCATGAGGACAACAGGATCCTGGCCGTGCGATCGAAGAGGCCAGCGAGAGGGGCCGTGGCACGGCCGGAGTCGGCCAGAGACATAGCAAGGGAGGAATACGCGGAGGGCAGGACTCGTCCCGCGACCCAAGCCCGTTTAAGTTCCCAGGGCAAGCAATTGCTGCAGAGGAGGGTGCGGGCAAGGGAGGCCGCAGCGGCGCCTCGTTGGGCGGCAAGCTCACAGTCGCGGCGGCCCGTATCCCGAGGCAGCTGAGCCACACCCAGATACTTATACTCGGGACACAACCTGATGCTGTCAGAATCAGAGATCTTCAACATGGCATCACCAGTGAGGAGAGCTCCGCGGGCCGCCCGAGCGCCCTCCCCCCGGATGTCAACAAGGGCCTCAGTTTTACCCGCACCCAAATTAACACGAAATCGGAGGAGTCGGAGAGTGTCAAGGATAATGCCGACCAGCACGGGCAGTTGAACAAGAAGATCAGCTGGTCGGTCAAAATCGGCCATAACCGCAAGGTCGTCAGCCCAGCCGATGGGCTTGACCCCTGGGGAGAGGCCGACTTCAGCGCCGGCGCTGGTGTGAACAATGCCCTGGCGGGTGGCAACGCGCTGGATATGCTGAAGACCGACAGCGAAGAGGGCCCCAAAAAGGATATCAGCTAGGCCGTCACCTGGACGAGACCCCCGTGACGCAAGAAAAATGTTGGAAGAGCCAGAGAGTGACCAGTGGGAGAGGGCGACGCAGTCACGGAGGAGCGCAACAACGTCCTCAGCAACACCCAAGGCAGCTAGGGCCCCTTGTTGTTGAAGACTGAGAACCAGCCCAGCAAGGTGGTGATGCTCTGGCAGGGCAACGTCATCAGGAAAGCCTTCAAAGAGGAGATCCCGGCTGGCCTCATAGTACGCGGCCTGGATATCGACGAAGACCACGGCGACACATCGGCCGGCAGAGATGGAAAGGTCCCAGGCACAACGGAAGGCGGCCAACGCAAATCCTGTGTGGACACCTTTGCGGCCCCCAAGCTGCATAGGCTCGTATCGCGACAAGACGTGGCCACCCACAGTGGAGCGCAGGTGCGAATGCCAGAGCTTCGCGATGCCGTTCAGTAGCGCGATAGAGCGGTAATTGGCAGGAAGAGAGGCAGGGCCCTTCTTGTAAAGGGCGCATACAATGGCAGCCTTAAAGGCAAAAGGCTCCCTTCCTTGGAGAGCGATGCGCACGCACAGGGGCCAGAGCCACTGCCCTGCTGAGGCTCCCTGCGCGCGCCAGAGCTCGTTCCGCAGTCCGTCTGGTCCTGGGGCCTTGGCGGCCGCCTGTCGGACACACATTTGTTCCATCTGCAAGAGGGTGGGAACCGCCTCGGCGCACGGGAGGCGCGGTTCATTCATCCATCGCTCAGCGGCGCTGGAGAGCTGCACTGGGCTGACCAGACTGGCCCCCTCCTGATCACGGAACTGGGCCTCCAACTCACTATCAATGTCGAAACCACCGGCTGCGTGGACAGACCGGCGCTCGTGTGCCTTGCGGGAGGCCCAACGCAGATGCCGGATGGATTCCAAAGGGACTCCAGTGGCTTCCCAGTGTTTGGTCGCCTCCAGAGTAAGTGCGCGGAAATGAGCCAGCTTGTCGGACCTAGCAAGATAGTGGGCCTTCTGCTGAAGCCCCCGAACATGAAGATTACAAGCCTGGAGAAGGAGGCGGGCATGCTGCAGGCCCGTCGGATCAGGGCGCAGGGGTGCAGCATCGGGGTGCCGGTGTGTGCAACCCAGACGCCAAACTTGCAAGAGAAAGCGACGCTGCTGCCACTCCAGATTGGTCCGCAGCCGGGGGAGCTGTTCTCGCGCCTGCCGAACTCGATCGAGTGCGGCAACAGAGGCCGCTGTGATGTAGGGCTGTCGGATGGGGCGGCGTGGAGGGCGAGGAAGGGCCCGGAGCAAGCAGGAGTGCTTGGTCTTAAGAGCCTGCACTTCAGCTCCCACGCTGTCAATGTGCCGGAAGGTGGACGGCAGAGCTCCCCAAAGATCGGCAGCAATGGCTCGTGCCTGGTGCACAGTGGCGCGGGGTGGGGCCGGCGCTTTGGGCCGGGTGGCCTGGCCCCGGAGGTCGCACTCGACCAGAAGCGGCATATGATCCCGACGACCATTGAGAATGTCCAGCTCAGGAAGCTGTCGGGTGCGACGGCAGGACCAGGGGCCAGCCTGGAGCAAGATATGGTCTAGACGCTTGCGGGTGCCGCCAGTATGCTCCCAGGACCAGCCCGGGCCGTCCTGAAGGTCCGAGAAGGAGGCGGGGGCGAGGAGGCCAAAACGCTGGATGGTATCAAAGAGGCCTTGCTCGCCCGCGCCTTCTTCGCCATTACCGATATAGGCATGGTCGTCATCGGCCCAAAGGAGATCAGCGTTAGCATCGAGGCCCAGGACTAAGGTGAGGGCCCGTGGGAGCTGGCACAGCTGAGATTGCAGTGAGGACCAAAAGTGGTGGATTTCGGGCACTGGTCTGTCGGCGTGTGGAGCATGCGCCGCTACAACGGCCAAAGGGAGGTCCGCCCGTTTACAGACTATGACTAAAAGTCTTGGGTCAGCACAGGCAATCCGCCAGTCATCCAGGCGGAGGGGGGGGTTAACTATCTGGGGCCTAACCCAAATTTCGCAACCGTAGCTACCTTTTTGGGCACCGGAGCGCCAGGTGAGAAGGCCGGCTGTATCCCATCGGCCTCCTTTGCTGCGCGTCTCCTGAAGGCAGACCACATCGAGGCCCAACTGGGCGACTTGAGAGTACAAGTATTGACGCCGCTGGCCATGACCCGACGGATTGAAGAAGGAGGCACAAGAGTCCCGCATGGTTTGAACATTAGCCGTAACAATGCGGAGGGATAGCGAGGGTGCTAGCGGCAACGGTCGCTGGGGCTCTAGCGACGGAGCCGCGCAGGGCACCTCGGTGGAAGGGCACTGGACAGCGGGCCCTCGACCTGTGCGCGGTGAGACGGATACAGGGTCTGCCTTGGACAACCTTGGCATGTGGAATGAGCCAGAGCCAAGGCGCCGCTTCCTGCAGCAGAGCGGGGAGGGCAGCATCGACATGTTTCCAGGGATGCCACGAGGTCCGGCCAGCCCAGCCAGCGAGAAAGTCGGCGATCGTATTAGGGAGAATGCCAACATGGCTGTGCACGTGCTGAAAGCGAGTGGACATACGGGACTGGACAGCTTGCCAGATATAACGAGTAAGGGTGGTGACTGGCTCACTGGCCTGCGCTTGCCCAGCTGCGATCTGGAGCGCAGAGGCATTGTCAACCGCAATGGTGACCTTGGCAGGCGCTGCTGACGTCAGAAGGGAGAGGCGGTCGACCCAAGCGAGGAGCCAGAGGCCCGCGGCCTGTAGGGCCCAAAGCTCAGCGTGAAAGGAGACACCACTCCCGGGGGCCGCAGTTCCAGAGAACCAAGGGGTATCGGCCCCCGCGGCGCCGAACCACCCGACCCGGTGCCACTTGTGACGCCACCAAACCCATACGCAGAAGGCCCATGCTCCTCCCCGCTCGCCACTCCCATCAGTGGCGATGAGAACCTGATCGGGTACACCGCCAGACCATACTGGGAAACTAGAGAAGGCCTGGCGATAAGGCGCTGGAGCGGATGCCGGGAGATTCTGGAAGAGGTCGTGCGTCCACCACAACTGGTGCAAGGAAGCCTGAGCGGCACACTCATGGTGAATATCTGCCGCCCAGGAGAGTCCATCCGGGCTGTGCCAATCTGGCGCCCCCCATGCACGAAGATAGCAGCTGGTGCGGGAGAGCAACCCGAAATCCACTCCAATGGGCGAAGGACCTGGGGTCCGCGCAAGGGCATGAGTGGGGACCGGCGGGAATCCAAGGGCCGCCGTACCCGGAAGCAACTCGGGCAGCCCAGCCAGAAGAACCCAAGCACTGAGAAGAGAAAACCAGTGCCGACCCAGACGCCCGCGAACGGCCAGACTGGCAAGCAACGGAAGCAAGGTGCGGGAGGGAGCGCTGCCCAGGGGGGAGCCGCTGTCACCATCCCGCAGGAGTCCATCTGCGCCATGGCGAGGCACCACTCGAACGCTTAGGGGGGGTCGGGCAGACAAGACATGGGCCCAATGAAGATTAGGGCTTTCAGGGACAAGATGGAGCCCAAGGTCGTCAACCCGGGCTGCTGGAATCCAGCGGCCGACACTGAACCGGACCAGAGAAGGGCGGAAGGTGCAATGTTCAGGATCCCACTGTTCATCACTGGTAGTGGGGACAGTAAGCGGGACCGGATCTCCCGGGGACCAAGCAAAGAGGAGTCCAGGCTGCCTGATGCGAAAGGGGCTGCCCCAGAAGGCTAGCTGACGAGCCTGGAGTAGGGTTTCCCAAAACCGCCCGACGGGTGAGCGGAGGCGCGGGGCCCACGTGGCGCTGGCCAGAGTCAAGACGTCACCAGACCGGAGGAATAAGGTGGGGGTACAGGTCGTAGCAGTACCGCGCCAAGCCTCCGGGGGAGCCAAGACGTATGACAAGTCAGGAATAAAGTGGCTGCTGGCTCGTGCAAGATCAGCCACAGCACAGGTAGCGGGAAGAAGTGCAGCTCTAGTGGCAGGCGGGCACTGGAGCAGCACAGTGGCAAACAGCGGAGCCGAAGGTACCGGGACCCAATCAATGAACCGGTGGTCCTGAGGTGGTCGAACCCTGGTGAAATCGGACCAAGCGGGTGCGGCCTCCTGGAGAGCAGGTGGGACAAACAGAGATGGCCCCGGAAAAGGTCCAAGGAGGCCCCTAGCGGGGTCCCAGAGGCGGTGGCGAAAGCCGGGCGGTTCGGCAGCTGACCTGTCACAGTTTGACGTTGCCAAAGACCATTGTCGACCGCCGCTCTCGTGGGGAAGACGTGCCCCCGACACCGGGGGGAGAGCGAGCAGCCCAGCAAACATGAGAAGATAGCCAGGGGCCGAGGAGGCAGAGCCGAGTGCCCACCAAGCTGCAAGCCCCAGAGAGCAGGGGAGCCAACAGGAGGGGGAGAGTCCTGGACAGCCGGAAACAACATCGCCGCTGCGAAGGGTCGTCCCTTGGCGCAGTTCCTGGTGTGGGACACCAAGGACGCAAGGCTGAGAGGAGATAGATGGGAGCTCAGTCCAGAGTTGCCAGGCATCGGTAACGGCTGTGACAAGGGCACACCAGCAATGGCCGTCTGCTTCCACAATGACATTGACCCGCGAAGGGTCCTCCGGCAGCAAAACCAAGTGGGCGTGATCCTGGGCGATCCAGGGAACCGGAACCCAACGCCCAGGGTAGTGGAGGCTAAAGTCACCATCAAAAGTATAATCAAGAGCACGCCAGCGGCTGCCTGCCGGTGCGTGTCCCCGGATGGCTCGAACAGCGGGCCTCCAGAGTATGAAGCTGACACGGGTGGAGACCGAGAAATCAACAGCCCAAATGGCGCAATGCCGCACTTGAGCGTCGGAGTGAAAGCACGGGGGCTGGTATTCGGGCGCAAAAGCTGCAGGAGGCAATGCAACAACCAGGTCTCCAGATCGCCAGCGCACGCCTTGGTCAGATGTGGCATCGGCTGTGAGAGCACTGGGAGCACGAACAGAGAGAGTTTGCATCGGCTGTAGGAAGCGAAGAGCCGCGCCCAGCCAGGACACAGAGGTAGTGCAGGGCACAAGGATAGAGAAGTGCCGATCCAAGGAGGAGACCGCTAAACAGACAAGGTCTGGCGTCAGGGGACGGGGAACAACCAGTAGGGCCGGTATGGCAGCTGTCGGCCACACAGGTGCAACTTCAGCACCCCAAGCTGGGTCGCAGGAGCGTGTGAGAGCATTGAGCTCTCCGGTAGTCGAGGCAGTGGGCAGTCGCCCAGCCTCCTGGGGACCTGTGAAGGGACTAAGGAGGACAATGTCAATCTCTGTGCGGTTGGTGAGATCAACCAGATCAGCCGCAGCGGCTGGGGCCCGCCACGGGAAGAAACCCACAGCTGTTCCGGCAAATCCAGTGCGGGAGCCATACCCTGACCGGCACAAACCAAGCAAGCCAGGGCGAGAAGCCGGGGCCATCTGGCCGAAAGGACCGCAAGCCAGGCCCAGCGACCAGAGATGGCGGCGGCAGCAGAAGACGAGGGCCCCCAGCGTGGGCGCGCAACTGGGCCCGGGGCCGGACCCGCAAGGCTTTGCGGGGGCGGTCCGGTAGGGTCCCAAACCGTATCAGCAGTCGGGTCCAGCACAAGAACATCTCCATCTCGGAGAGGACTGTCTGCCCGAACATACTGCAGAGCAGGTAGAAGGCGCCACCCAGGCGGTGCACGGTAGGCATTGCAACCAGCGAGCAACAACCCCTGAGGCTCAAGATCGGGGGGCAGTAAGAGAAGGACATGGGCCTCACCAGTGGAGGTGCTGTGTACCAGGTGCAGACTGGAGAGATCCCCAGAGAGGACAGGGACCCACGACCCTGACAGCGCTCTGCCATTAAGACTCCAGAAGGTGGGGCCCTCGGGATCCCAATAGCCGGTATCCCTGATCCGAATGCTGTGGCCAGATCGACGACCCGTATACCACAGGCAGACGTATCCGCCCGAGTCAAAGCGAAAAGGGAGCGACCAGCTGGCAACTTGCCGTGCCCGGTCCAGCGAGGCATACTGCAGCAAGGGATAACGGGTAGCACCCGGATCGGAAGGCTCAGGAAGGAGGCTAAAAGCATCGCCGTTGCGGAGCCGGATATGCACATTCGGGATGGTAGTGCGCAGCACAGGTGGTGCTATGACGCGCCAAAACCGGGTGTGAGGAAAGACGCGAACAGCAAGCCGGTGAATGTCATCAAGAGACGAGTCCACCGAGGCAAAAGCAACGGCCGAACAACCCTCAATGTGCAGGGCCACAGTAGCAAGACCGTATGGGGCAACCGGAGCGACTGTGATCTGGGAAATTGGGAGCACCGCCCGGACAGGGAAGAAGCGATGGGCCCAAAGCCCGCAGTGGCGCGTACCTTCCTGCTCGATAGACCGCCATGATCTGGTCGTGTCAAGGAAGCTGGTCTCGCTCCATCCCCTCAGGGGGCACAAAACACGAGCCGTGAGTGGTCGGGGACCAGGGAAGTAACGTGCGAGTGGTCCATCGGGGTTATCGGGCTGCCAACCACCTAGCGGAACATAGGGCTCCCCATCATTGAAATCGATGGCAGGGGGAAAGAACCTTCCAGGCCAGGGATAGGAGGGTGAGCGACTTCTGCTGGGCCGTCGCCTAGTTCGAATGGTACGCGCCTCGGAAGAGTCCGCGCTGGGGCAGCGGCCAGAGGCACTGGAGGACGCTCCCCACACAGGTTCAAGAAGCCCGAAGAAGACAAGAGCGAGTTGGGCAGGGAGGAGAGGGCGCCTCCCCAGGAGACCGAATGCAGCAGAAAGAACCCACCAGTCTCCGTCCCTGGTCTGAGCAACCTGACAAGCCCGGCTGGAGGCAGGTCGAAGGGAGTACCCGGCAATATAGAAATCATGCGCAGCGTCCCGAGCGGTCTCAACACACCTTGTGGCCCCACTAGACTGAATAATGTTGGCATGCCCCTGAGAGGGAGACTGCTCGACGAGCCAGGGGGGAGCGCCTAGATGTCCATGGCAGGGGGCCCAGCGGTGGTGGCCAAGCTCAACCTCATGATGTAGCACTGCAGCTGCCGCTGCGTCCCATTTGGCCTGATGGCCCAGCAACACGACCCTAGCGGAACGGCTAGGGGACCACAGTAGCACACAGGAGGCTTGGGCCACCACAAAATCAGAGTGCCAGGCCGCGGCAGCATGGGCAGCACCCCATGTCAAGTAAACCGGGGGCTCGCGAGGCCCTGCGAGAGGGTCCAGTTGGAGAGGGCAGACAGCTAGAACGTCTCCAGAACGGAGTGCGAGGACTGGCCGATCGGAGTGAGCGGTGGCCCCCAGTCCGGGCTGGAGTTTAAGGCTCACACGACGGCCAAGCCTCATCTGGAGGGCCTGAGTGAGGTCTCGAGGGGTAAGGAAGGACGGCAGGATGACACAGAGCATCTGACCTAAACCCAAGACAATAAGGCAAACCAGCCTACTTCCCGGGAGAGGGACAACAACCTGGGACCCTTCTAAAACCAGGCCAGTGGCAGCAAATCCCCGGTGCCATGATGTCAAAGTGCGGTGGGCGTCTGCCATAACATCATCGAAGAGGTGACGTGGGTCGGCCTCAACACGATGCCATGGCGCAAAAGGGTTGGCCACAGTGACCGAGACCCTGGGTGGGGCAGCTGGTGGAATAACCGAGGATGTGGTCTGGCTCAACACCGAAGTTTCCGGAACCATAGCTTGCGAGCCATGTAGGCACCAGGTCAGCATGAGAAGACGGGAGAAAAGGCCGGAATGGGCCCCAAGGGAACCCAGCAGAAGCGAAAGAAAGGTGTGCCCGTACGACAGGAGGAGAGAGCTGGGACGAGGCCCAGGGCCAAACCCCACGGGAGTGGACGGCCGCTGCAGGCCCCTCGGGCAAAGTCGCCGAACACGACATCCCCATTCCGAAGCTCACAGGCCTGATTGAGAGCGTAGGAGGGAACTCCCCCCACTTGCAGGGATCCAGGGAGGAAGTGCAGTTGATCGGCAAGGCTATCGCGCGAGGCGATCCGATCAACGGTACGGCAGAGGCGGCCTTCAGGAGAGGCAGCAACCACGTTAACCTGAGCCGCAACACCGTGGACCTCGATCAATTGTAATGCCCGGGCACTGGACCACTGGACGGGTGTCCACATGCCCGGAAAGTGGTTACGGAAAGTGCCGGTGAACGTAAAGGATTCTGGGCACCAGGCTTCTCCAGCTGAAACAGAGGCCAACAGGGGTGGGCGATTAGGGCGAAGCAGGTGCACAGAAATGCCGAACATAAGTTGAAAGCCCGTAGCCCAGGGAGCGTGGTGAGCTGCAAGGCCATCCTGCAGGTGCCAAGGATCGACAAACTCGAGCGGCTCAGAAGGGTCCTCCGGAGGGTCATGGATGTACACGACATCGCCGTTGCGAAAACGGAAAGCCGCGGGCGGAACATCAAAGAGCTCGCAGATCGCGAGCCCGTGCGGCAGGGAAATGCCATCAACGGGGCTGTTGATGTGACGCGAGATAAAGGCTGTCAACCACGCCACTGTCATGGTCCGCGGAGTAAGCGTGGCCCTATGGTGGCCCCGCCACATCAGCATAATGGTCACAAGGGCCGCATCTTGTCCCACCGGGACCATGGACAACTCGTTGAAGGCGGGGCCCGGCCACACAGGAAAGAAATCAGATGCCCATCCCGGGGCGTCGTTGAGGAACTGGGCCCAGACTTGACCGTGGCGAGTGTCATGGGAGGCTGTGTATGGGGGAAACACCCCCAAGAAGGGACTATGCAGGACAACATAGACCGGGTCCTCTGCCGTAATGGCGGAAAAGTCACGGTTGATTGGATCGGTACCCCAAGGAAAGCCGCCTGGTCTATGCATGCCTTGTGCTAGAGCAGCGCCAGCAAGGAGTCCAAGAGAGAGGCACATTGATGGGGTAGCCCGGCAGAAGATCAGTGAGAAACAGCCCCAAGACAAAACGGGGCGACCTTGTGAGGAGAAGGGGATGTCGGGGCTGCCGGCAGTAAGTTCAGCTTCGCTGGTCGGGGCAGCAAAGGCGGCGACTTGTTCCGGCGGAGGAGGAGACCGTGACTGAGAACGGGGTCGCACAGCCAGACAGTCGCCATTACGAAACTGGACGACCGAGGACCCTTCCTGAACCTCAGGGGGGCGAAGATCGTACTCACTCCCGTCAAGCTGCAGAGCACGTAATGCCGCGGTCCCAACACAGACCGGGAGACAGCAGGGCACAAGGCGGCCTTCCAGCACAATACCGACAGCTGCGTTCCCAGGTGCTTGCGGACACCCGATAAGGTGTACAGCAGTAGCATCAGGCTGCGGTTGCAGGAGCACAATATCGGCCCAACCCCGGCTGCGGGCGTGTCCCCTGAATAAAACAAAGGGATTGATCTCAGGGCCAGCAGAATACTCAACAAGCTCGCATTGCTGTCGGGCGGTGAAGGGATTGTGAATGCAGAAGGGGGTGCCAAGGGGAATAGCGGCAGCAAAGGTCCGCAGGCCTCGTTGAAGACCAAGCAAATCGGCTTGAACACGGCGGACAGTGTCCTCGTCCGCGGCGGGCTCCCTTTCAACTGAAGACGGCCAGAGGCCTAGCGCATAGTCCTCCAGCGGCCGGGCGGCGCGGAGGAACCACATACGAGGCTGGAAAGGAGCATTGACAGGCTCTGGTGGTGGTGGGCCGGCAGGTCGAGAGACCGGGGTGGGCTCAGCGGCAGACATGTTGAAGGCTTGGACAGGTGGTGGGCCTGCATCCTCGGACTGTTCGTCATCTGAACTAGCAGGCGGCGCACTGATAATCGAACCTGCACCTAAGGTTGCGA